>CM033392.1:49574066-50077487 GCA_019426215.1 Buddleja alternifolia | reverse complement strand
CCGACCGTTCGCCTATCTCGAAGATGCTTTCCCTCATTCTGAGATCAGCGGAGACACTCGAGATAGGGCCGTTCTTCAAGGTATTTTTGAAAGTATTCATAATCCTGAATTGGTTAACCCCTTTATGCTTTTCTCGTGCTGTATAATCATGAATGGGCTTTTGTTACTCTACCCTGTCTTGATGTTGTGTTTCTCCTTAGAAAAACTTATCAAGTGACACTTTCGAGAGAACAGGCCCCAGTTCGAGATACTACGAGCACTGCTCCCAACGTCTCGAGATTTCTTTCGTCAGGTAGACAATTTATCATGTCCACCTTCATATTTAGGCAGATTTTTACCAATGTAATTTTTTCTGAATAAACTGTTACCTCTGTTCCTCGATCCTCCAGGCATGCCTAGTTTACCTTCTTCGGTGCGATTCTCAATTGGTACTACAGCGGGAATATCCACCATTGTCAGGACTCTGCTATTTTTCACAGAATTGGCACGACCGCTCTCGGATCGCAATTCGGCCTACCCTGGATTCTCTCGTTCCTCTTCAGTACGAATAGAAGAGGTTGCTAATATCTCTCCGTTGGCTATCTCACCTAGTCGGTCATGGCTACCCGGCTGAAGGTATAGATTTATTTCGTCGAAATGCACAATGTTCTATTTCATTCTGGTGTTTAACATACTAACTCGTGATTTTCTTTCTTTCGACAATGTAGCACCGACCGTATTTTCTCAAGTCGCTCTAAACGAAGCCCTTATGGACATAAGGCATAATCTCAATGATCCTCACTTATTGTCGGAACTTCGTTTCCTTCTTGATGAAGCGGCTTCGAGAATGGCTAGTACTTGGTGCCTCTGTTCCAAGCCGCTCGTGAAGTTGAAGTTTCGAGAATAGCCTTGCTCGCCTTCACTCTTTAGCGGATCAGGGCATCAAACCCTTTTACCGAAGCCGTTTCTTCGAGTCACACCCAACACCTAGATCAACTTCGTGGCCAGGTCACCATCTTAGAAGGTTCCCGTGACAGTTACATGGCTCGAGTTGCTGCTCTCGACGCCCATATCGCTGATCTTCAACTCGAACGGGAGCTTAGTTCAATCCGCCAACCAAGTCAATGAGAATATCTCAACTCTGAACGACCAGATTGCAGCTCTATCATTTGAACTTGAAGAAATAGCCAAGCCGCCGTCCTCGAAAGGGATGCCTTCGATTCATCGTTAGATGTTTTGTCAAATTCGTTGTTTTTTCTTCAATCTTAGTACATTTTCGAATGATGCTACTTTTTATATTTTGTTATTGTAAAATTCTTACCCGTTCGGGTAATCTTTTAAATATCATGGTTTCGTTTTCTTTCCATATACTTGGTGTATACTTTTTTAAATATCTCGCGTTTAATGCTTTTCCATATTTATCTCCATTCGTCCATTGGAGTTCAAAAGCATTCCCAGATAATTTATTTGATATTAGAAATGGTCCTTCCCACTTAGCTGACCATTTCCCATAAAAATTGTCTTTTGATCCTTCTGGTAAAATCATTTTCCAAACTAGATCTCCTACTTCGAAAGATCTTGCGTTTACTTTCTTATTATAACTTCTTTCAATTCTACTCTTTTGAAATTCTATTTGTTGCAATGCTTGTATTTGCAAGATTTCATGATCTAATTTTTCGATATTCATGTTTTCGGTATATTCTTCGGCTGAAAGTCTTGCTTGTTCGAGTATTCGTCTAGACTTGATATTGATCTCCAAAGGAATTACTGCTTCATGTCCATATACTAATTGAAAGGAGATATTCCTAGGCTGTCCTTCTTGATCGTCCTTAACGCCCAAATTGCGTCGATTAACAATTCGTGCCAATTTTTTGGATTCTGGCTTATCATTTTCGAGACGCAATTTTGATTAATTTATTTGACGATCAGCTTGGCCATTTGCTTGGGCATAATAAGGTGTCGAATTGATTAATCTCATTCCGAATTGTTCCAGAAATTCGAGTATTTCTGTACTATTAAATACTCTAGCCTGATCGAAAGTTATGGTTTCTGGAATACCAAATCTGGTAATAATATACTCCTTAATGAACTCGACCACTTGTTTGAACTTATACTTTCGAAAGGTTTAGCCTCAATCCACTTGGTAAAGTAATCGGTGGCTACTAATATGTATTTATGCTTTTTTGATGAAGCTGGTTTAATTTCTCCGATTATGTCCATGGCCCACCCTCGAAATGGCCAGGGTTTTATTATGGATTTAAACCTACGGTCGGTTGCCTTAAAATTTTCCCATATTTCTGACATTGCTTACATCCCTTCGCATAATTTATACAATCTCGCAAGATAGTCGGCCAGTAAAAACCATATCTTTGTATCAACCATCTCATTTTTTGTCCTGACTGATGGGCTCCACATACCCCTTCGTGGGTTTCTGCCATTATAACTAATGCATCCTCTAAATCGAGACATTTTAACAAAACCCCTTGAGGATCCTTCCTATATAATTCTTGCCCATCATAAAAATAATGATGTGCCATCAACTTTAGCTTATTCGAAAATGTTCCCCTAGCTGGGTCTTGGAGATATTCGATGATCTCAGAACGCCAATCTTGTTCCCCTTTAAGAATATCTACTTTGTGTACTCGAGCTATTTTCTGCTCAAAGGGTAGAACCACCCTTGGTTTGAGTTGGATAACTGACTCAAACATATTTGAATCGACCTTATATCCCGACGCTAACTGGGCTAAATCATTAGATATTTGATTCTCTTCTCGCGGCACATACGAGATTTCGACTGTCTCGAAACATTTGAACAACTTGTTTATTCGAGCAAAAGAAGCTATGGCTACGGGACTCACACATTTAAATATCCCCTTCACTTGATTTATTATCAACTGGGAATCTCCTTTTATTTTCACATTCTTTGCTTTCATGTCTCGTAGCACTTCTAATCCTAAAATAAGAGCTTCGTATTCTGCTCGGTTGTTAGTACAATCACCTTCGATCTTCGCACACATTTTAGTAATTATCTTAGACGGAGATATTATATATATCCCGGCCCCTGCACTATCTCGAGTGCTTGACCCGTCGAAATAGAGGCTCCACGGAGCAGTACTTATGATATCAATTTCGAACTTGGTCTCCTTATCTATAGATGGATGTTCCGCTAAAAAATCAGCTAAAACTTGACCTTTTACTGCTTTTTGTGGTACATAGATTAAATCAAACTGGAGTAAGCTAAGACTCCACTTACTTAATCGACCCTTAACCAAAGGTTGATTTATCATGAATTTGATGATATCGGTAGGGGATACCACTTCGATTGAGTATGCAGCAAAATAATGTCTTAGTTTGGTAGAGGCAAAATATAGGCTGAGGCACCATTTCTCCATCGTGGTATACCTTTTCTCTGCGTCATTCAAGAATCTACTCAAATAGAATACTGCTTGTTCATAGCCTCTGTCATTTTCCTGCACTAAAAGGCATCCTATTGACATTTCCGCTGCTGATATATATAATCTTAATTTTTTTCCTTTTCGAGGAGGAATCAGCACGGGAGGCTGAATTAAGTATCTTTTGATAGCGTCGAATGCTTTATTTTGTTCATCTCCCCATACAAATTCATTTTCATCTTTTAATCGTAATAGAGGGGAAAAAGCTTCTGTCTTTCCGGCTAAGTTGGCTATAAACCTTCGTACAAAATTTACTTGCCCTAAAAAACTCTGAAGTTCCTTTTGTTTCTTGGAGGCTTAGCTTCGATAATCGCTTTAGCTTTATTTCGATCTACTTCAATGCCTCGATGATGTATCAAAAATCCCAGAAAATTTCCAGCTTCTACTCCGAAAGCACACTTCAAAGGATTCATTTTTAAATTAAAGAGTCTCATTCGTTTAAATGACTCGACCAAAAACTGTTTATGCTCTTCGTAATTTTGAGCTTTAACCACTACATCATCGATGTATATCTCCAAATACTTCCCGATTACATCATGGAAAATATAATTCATAGTCCTCTGGTAAGTGGCTCCGGCATTTTTAAACCAAACGGCATAACCCTCCATTCGAAATTCCCTATGGATCCTGGACACCTGAAAGCCGTTTTATGCCGATCCGCTTCAGCTATTTTCAACTGATAATACCCGGAATAGCCATCCATAAAGGACATTACTCTATGTCTAGCAGCTGCATCTATCAATACGTCAGCCATTGGCATCGGATATTCATCTTTTGGAGTAGCTTTATTCAAATCTCTAAAATCGATGCATATTCGTACCTTACCATTCTTTTTATCACTGGTACGATGTTAGCTAACCATTCGACGTATCGAGTTGGCCTAATGAATTTGGCTTCGACCAACTTTTCTATTTCTTCCTTAATTGCTCCCATTAGATCTGGGGACAAACGCCTGGGTGTTTGTATCACAGGTTTGAAGCCTGGTTTAATAGGTAGTTCATGTCGAGCTATATTAGTATTAATTCCGGGCATTTCATGATGTGCCCAAGCAAAGCAGTCCTTGAATTGTTGCAAAATATCGATTAGGTCATTTTTCTCCATTTGAGTCATCTTCGAACTTATGTAAGTTACTCGAGGGTTGTCGATTGTCCCTAGATTAACTTCTTCCAACTGGTCCTGACCATTTTTCCTAGTCTCTTCGTCTGGTTCTATAATACCATGTTCGATATTTCCGACTTGAAAGTTAACTATATCCTTTCCATTATGATTATTTATTCTATGTTTATTATCTCGAGAACCTTCATTATGAATAGCACCTGCCATATATATTTCATTGCAAGAATTATTCGTTTTGGGACCCGTCGCATACACTAGATCTCGAGAGAATTCTTTTCGAGAATTTGATCCACGTATTTCATTGTGACAATATTCAGAATTAAACTTATCATAACTAACATGATCACGATCGTAAGCACACAATTTCGATTCCATTCGTTGAACACTTAACCTTCGAAAAATATTAGAAACAACATCATCTTTCATTACATCGACATTCTTCATATCTTTCACAATATCTAAACTAAATCTAATTTGATTTCGGCTAACTTAGAGCCCATCTCGGATGTAGACTCTTCATGGATTCCCTCTCCTTCTTTCGCTGGCTTTTCTATGGCTTCTCCGTTGAATCGCCAATCACTTCCTTCGAACTTTCCAGCTTCATACCTGGCATTAACAATTTGAGTATCGATAAAATAATTGTTTTTCTCCGCTTTGATCACCTCGAATTGGTGTCCGTTCCAACAAATTAATACTTGATGTAAGGTAGAAGGGACACAATAATTCTGATGCATCCAATCTCTTCCTAACAAAGCATTAAACGATGATGAATTCGTTTCTACTACGAAAAATGCTGAGTAAGAACTCTGGGTTCCTATTTTGATCCGGCATGGCAAAACTCCCAAGACATTAGTAGCTTGGCCTGAGAAGCCGTAGACTGCTACATCAGCCACTACTAAATCTTTCGAGCTTTTGCCCAGCCTTGTTAATGTTTTTGCGGGCAAAATATTGACAGTGGCCCCGTTATCGACTAATACCTTACTAATGGGAATACCTTCGATTTTTGCCTTTATGAACAAAGGTTTCATGTGATTATTATCTATTTCTTCTTTCGAAAATAGTAATTTTGACAAATTTTCGACTTTTTGCTCGTTATCTTCGAGTGACTTATCACTATAAATTTTAAAACAAGAAGCGTTACCTTTTTCTTCGTCAGATGTGAATTCAAGGCTATTTCCTTCCTCATCCGTTCCTTCTTTGGCTGCGAATTCGGCTGGCAGCACAGTCACCATATCTATGTTTCTATCTTCCTCAAGTTTCAATACCCTTTCTAAAGTAGCTTCTTTTGCTTTTAAATCAGCTTCGTTTGCTGATTCCTCGCATAGTGTATCTCCCAGTAAAATATCCAAGTCGTCGCCTGACTCGAAATCTCCCAGCTCTTCATCTTCTTCAGTTGTAACACCTTTTCCTTTCAAGGCTGCTTCTCTTAACTGGTCACTCAAACGATCGACATCTTTCTCAAAATCTTCTTCACTGGGATTCTTGACTATCTTCGACTTCAAGATTCCTTTTGACAAAGCCTCTTCTTCCAACCTGAGATTTGCAATCATCGCCTGTTGTTGCATTTCCAAGGCTACCGCTGTTCGAGAATAAGCTACTTGCTGAGCGATGACCCTCGGGTGGTCATCTCTCTTTCTTTCGACATTCCTGTGATATCCTCCAAGACGTTCTAAAGGTGATTTTCTCCCTGATGAGGCGGATCTCCCATATCCTCTGCCTCCTCTTCCTCGAAAGTGCCTATCATAAGGCATAGTTCCAAACCCTTGGTTGTTTGTCTCATACCTTTGTCTTTTATTCCATTCCCTTTGATATGCGGGAATCCAATCTGGGTCATTTGGAATAACTTGCAGCCTCACTAGTTCGTAATGTATCTGCGCACTGTCCACACAAAACCTTCTGCATTTGGGTTAAATTCGTCACCACCCTAGCAGGTGTCTGGTAAACAATTTCTCGAGCAGGGGTTTCGAGCACCTCCTCATACGATTTTTCCCCTTGCCCTTGAACAATTGATTTGGTCTCGCTGACCATCTCTTTGTTCTTTGGCTTTCCATCCTGATCAAAATCCAGGATTCTCTTGTCGATTCCTGACAAGCATATCGTACCCCTCTCATACTGTTTCACTACAAATCGCCTGAAAATCTGACACTGGTCAGTGGTATGCAGAGTATTCATATGCCATCTGCACATGCCTTTCAGACCTTCGTCTTTCACCTTCGGGAACGTTAGTACACCTTCATCAATCAGCCTGTTGAACAATTGGTTTGCCAACTTGGCCTCTTTTCGTGCCTGCACATTAAGATTTTCGAACTGGTTAATATCCACAGTATTAATTTCGAAATTTAGAACTGGGAATGGATTCTCATCTATATCTGTTTTTTGATTGTCAGGAAAAATTATATCTTTCGAATCCAATTTTTCTTGTATCAAATTCCTAAACATAATGCATTCATTCGTTTCATGCGAAAAAGCATTGTGCCATTTGCAATATGGTTTTCCTTTAATTTCTGATTTCGAAGGTATTCTATGTCTCCCTTTTAACCTAAGTTTTTTATTCGCAAGAAGCCAGTCAAATATTCGCTCGGTTTTAGTCACATCGAAACTATATTCCTTTTCTTTCTTTGTCTGTAAAGATCCTGTAGCTACACAGTCTTTTCTCTCGAAAGCTCCGCATTGAAACGGTGGCCCTTTAACAAATTCTGCCAGATCGATTTCATAGGCATCCTCGAATGCCCATGGAATCCCCACCTCGAAGGCATTGAAACCCTGATGTTTTCTTTGGCTTTCCTCTCTTAACATATTTTCGTATCTCACCGCACTCTCTGCCAAAACTCTAAAATCAGAAAACATCATTCCGTCGAATTTTACTCTATAATCAAAAACCATGTTTTGTTGAGCCAATTGAACAAACTCAGATTCGGGGATGTTCAAATGACATTTAATCCTAGCTTTCTTAAATCGAGCCAAGAATTCTTCTATTGACTCTCCAGGATTCTGTCTTATTTTGGCTAAGTCACTCATGGTCATGCTCGGTTCAGTTCGAGCAAAATGATTTTGGAACTGAAATTGCATCTCATCCCAAGTATGTATCGAATTAGGTGATAAATTCGTATACCAGTTAAACGCTGACTCGGTTAAAGAACTAGGGAATAACCTTAATTTGAGATAATCCTGATCAGCTGCCTCTCGGCATTGGCAAGTGAATCGAGACAAATGTTCGAGAGCCGACACATGGTCTTCTCCAGAAAACAAAGTGAAGTTGGGAATTTTATATGTTCTTGGGAAAGGAAAATTCCTGTCTACCCAGTCGGGGTAAGGTTTCCCAGGAATCAAACGGTGGTTCCTTCGAAAACCAGGCCCATATATTCTTTCGATGGCCATTTCCACTTGATTTTGAAGAGGATCTTGAACTAGTGCTTGTGGTCCAAAATTGCCCCCAAGCAATTATTAGGCGTATAGTGCCCCCCAGCATATGGGATTTGCACATTGTTACTCATAAAAGGGAAGTTTTGGTTTGCAGGCAAACCTTGACTTCCTATAAAAGGGGTGTTCAAAGACCCCATATATGGGTAACTCTGAGGCGCATTCTGCGGCCCATTGTAATATCCCTGACTATAACCAATATTTGGCCCAAGATTTCCAAAATTGGTATTAGGTGGATACCCAGAGGGCATTGATTCTGAAATGTTCGGTGGTACAGGGACATTTGGTCTTGGTGGTTGAGGAATAGCTTGAGTTGTTGGCTGAGGAATAGCTTGAGTTGTATAAACATTCCCCTGACTCACACGTGGATGCTCCCCAGCATTGTGAGGATTCGAGAAGTGTTGTTCCTCGAAGGGCACTTGACTCGAAACAGGAGGGGTTCGATTCGAGCCTTGACCAATCTCGAACCTCCCTTCCTGAGTTCGAATAGGCTGGGTTGTATAAGCATTCACCTGACTCGCACGTGGATGCCTCTCAGCACCACAAGGATTCGAGAAATACTGCCCCTCGAATGGTACTTGACTTGAAGTAGGAGGGATCTGATTCGAGCACTGGCCAAACTCGAATCTTCCTTCCTGAGCTCGATTATCTCGAGGATACCCGAGAGGAACTTCATCTAGATTAACTGTTCTGGTTCGAATCCCAGGTTCTACTGATACTAATTGAGACACCTTTTCGACCAGAATGTTATGTCTGTTAATTAAGGGTTCGAGCGCTGAAGCTACTTGGGTATTTATCATGCTCGAAAAAACATCGCATGTCTGATTAAAAATTTCTCCTAATTCTGTAATTACTCTAGTAACCTCTCGAGCCAAACCATCTCGAGCGTTTATTGCGATATCCTGCACAATTGCAGTAAATATTCGGGCTGACTCCTGTGCTAATGCTCGGTATTGATCATTGAATTCTCTTCTTTGATCTTCGCGAGCACCCGCGAGGGTCTGTTTCATAACTCGGACAAATTGTTCGTACATTTTGTCCGCTCTGACTTTATGTTTCGAAATTGGTTGAGTATCACAATCATCAACCAAATCGTCTCTGAACGAATCCTCAGACATCATACAAGAATCTTATCTTTAGAAAATATCAAAACGTCAGTTTTTTAAGAAAAACCGACTCCCACTGTGGTCGCCAAAACTTGTTTCGTAAAAAAAACAATCTAGACTAGGGAAGGATTTCGAGTAGTCGTTCCAAGCCCGTGATAATTCTTCACTTAGAATTATCTTTCAACCCCCGCGCTCGAGTTCGATACGCTAGACGGTGGTTCAGAATTTAACACTTCGATGTGTTGTTTAAATTAGTTGTTCGGACCGCAATTGATGAAAATATGTATCTTCTTCGAATGACACAATAATACTATAAAAGAACAATTCAAGTACAGGTAAGAATTATTTCTCTGATACTTAAATCTGACACAAAATAATTCTATACCTACGTGAGAATCTTCTTTTCTTAAAACGATGAAAATGAATAGAAAACTCAGGTCAAGATACAAATTACTGTCAAATAATGAAATCTAAAAGCATGTAATCTATACCTCCATAAAAGTCTTCAATTCGTGCTAGTTACAGATGAATGAAACACTGGTATAACTTCGGGATTGGATCCAGCAATTCTTGAACAAATCTACACTACAAACTACTCCTAATTATATTTACGCCTACTCCTATGATAAGAGAGAAAAATAAGTTGTTCTTTGATTTGATCATCCTCTTCTCTCTCTTCTTTCCCGCTTTTGTACTTCTGCGTCGTGGGCTTGCTTCTTCAACCGTCGAGAACTGCTTCCAACTTCTCTTTTTTTAAAAATCCTTTTGTTTTGGCGGGATATTATTGTCGGGCTTTTGACTCTAACTTTATCAGACCTGATTTATTGTTTTTACGATGGGCTTAGCCTTTTAAATTTTTGGGCCCATTAATCGTTGTTGGGCCTGTTTTAGGTCTTTCACTTTGGGCCTTTTTAGGTCTTTCAACCTATTTTATTTTTAGTGTAAACACTAGGTTTCCATATGGAAGTAGTAGACTTAATAATATTATGTTTAAGTTCTGTTACTATTCGTTCATGCTGACGGGTTCACAATTTGGTTACTTGCATCCAAAAAGGGAATTCTTCAAGGAGACCCCTTGTCACGATATCTTTTTCTCATGTGCACGGAAGTTTTAGTTGTCTAATCCAAGCAGAGGATGAGAGTGGCATGTTGCAGGGAGTTCGTGTGAGCCGGCTAGCTCTGAGCGTGTCACATCTTTTATTTGCATATATTTCTGGAAAGAAGAGGGAGGAAAAATTGTTGGAGGTAATTAAAGTAAGTGCGACATAAATGGATGCTCACGTTTAGGGGTGACAATTTGGGTCCAAAGATATATTTCAAATCCAACCCACCTAGGTTTTAGTTGGGTTGGGTCCTAAATTTTTTCTCTTTGGTTCCAATTGGGTTGGTTCTCACTTATTTTTGGATCCAATTGGGTCTTAAGTTGGGCCCAATATGGGTCCAAATTGGATCTAACTTATTTTCAAATTTAATACATACCCAACACACAATTTAAACAAACACTTGAACACATTTACACATACACTACACACTTTTTACACACACTACACATATTTACACACACTATACTCATTTTCACACATCACATATTTTCACATACTACACATATTTTACACACACTACACATATTTTCACACACAGATGACATATTTTCACACAAATTACACATTTTCACACACCACATATTTTCACATATTTTACACACTACACACATTTTCACACACTACACATATTTTTACACACACTACACACATTTTCACACACTACACACATTTTCACACACTACACATATTTCACATACACTACACACATTTTCACACACAACACATATTTTCACATATTTTACACACACTACACATATTTTCACATACACTACACACATTTTCACACACTACGTATATTTTCACACATTTTACACATACTATACACATTTTCACACACACTACACACAATACACACATTTTCACACACTACACATATTTTCACATACACTACACACACTTTCACGCACTACGTATATTTTCACACATTTTACACACACTATACACATTTTCACACACACTACATACATTTTACACACATTTTCACACACTATACGTATTTTCACACATCACATATTTTCACATATTTTACACACTATACATATTTTCACACACACTACACATATTTTCACAAATTTTACACACACTACACATATTTTCACATATTTTACACACACTACACATATTTTCACATATTTTACACACACTACACATATTTTCACATACACTACACACATTTTCACACACTACGTATATTTTCACACATTTTATGCACACTATACACATTTTCACACACACTACACACATTTTACACACACTACACACATTTTCACACACTATACGTATTTTCACACATTTTCACACACTACACATATTTTCACATACACTACACACATTTTCACACACTACGTATATTTTCACACATTCTACGCACACTATACACATTTTCACACACCACACATTTTACACACACTACACACATTTTCACACACTATACGTATTTTCACACACATTTTCACACACTACACACATTTTCACGCACTATGTATATTTTCACCCATTTTACACACACTATACACATTTTCACACACACTACATACATTTTAAACACACTACACACATTTTCACACACTATACGTATTTTCCCATATTTTACACACACTACACATATTTTCACACACTACGCGTATTTTCACATATTTTACACACACTACACACATTTTCACAAACACTACACACATTTTCACGAACTACACATATTTTCACATATTTTACACACACTATACATATTTTCACATACACATTTTGACACACTACATATTTTCACACACTACACACATAATTTCACCTACACACATTTTTACACACTACACACATAATTTCACCTACACACATTTTCACACACTACACACATTTACACACACTACACACATTTACACACACTACACACATTTTCACACACTACACATATTTTTACACATTTTACACACTTCATACATTTTCACACACTACACATATTTTCACATACACTACACACATTTTCACACATTTTACACACTATACATATTTTCACACACACTACACACATTTTACACACACTACACATATTTTCACACCTACATCACACTACACATATTTTCACAAAATGTGTGTAGTGTGTGAAAATATGTGTAGTGTGTGAAAATGTCTAGTGTGTGAAAATGTGTGGTGTGTGAAAATACGTGTAGTCTATGAAAATGTGTGTAGTGTGTGAAAATATGTGTAGTGTGTGTAAAATGTGTAGTGTGTGAAAATGTATGAAGTGTGTAAAATGTGTGAAAATATGTGTAGTGTGTGAAAATGTGTGTAGGTGAAATTATGTGTGTAGTGTGTGAAAATGTGTGTAGTGTGTGAAAAATATGTGTAATGTGTGAAAATGTGTGTAGTATGTGTAAAATATGTGATGTGTGTCAAAATGTGTGTATAATATGTATAGTCTGTGAAAATGTGTGCAGTGTGTGTAAAATATGTGTCGTGTGTGAAAATGTGTGTAGTGTGTGTAAAATGTGTGATGTGTGTGTAGTGTGTATAAAGTATGTGTAGTGTGTGAAAATATGTGTAGTATGTATAAAAAAGTGTGTAGTGTATGTAAAGAGTGTGCATTGTGTGTGAAAGTGTGTGTAAAATATGCGATGTGTCAAAATGTGTGTAAAATATGTATAGTGTGTAAAAATATGTGTAGTGTGTGTAACATATGTGTCGTGTGTGAAAATGTGTGGTGTGTGTAAAATGTGTGATGTGTGTGTAGTGTGTATAAAGTATGTGTAGTGTGTGAAAATATGTATGTAGTGTGTGTAAAAAGTGTGCATTGTGTGTGAAAATATGTGGTGTGTGTAAAAAGTGTGTATTGTGTGTGAAAATATGTGTAGTGTGTGTAAAAAGTGTGTAGTGTGTGTAAAAATTGTGCATTGTGTCTGAAAATATGTGTAGCGTGTGTAAAAAATGTGTAGTGTGTGTAAAAAGTGTGTAGTGTGTGTATAAAGTGTGCATTGTGTGTGAAAAAGTATGTAGTGTGTGTAAAAAGTGTGTAGTGTGTGTAAAAAGTGTGCATTGTGTGTGAAAATATGTGTAGTGTGTGTAAAAAGTGTGTAGTATGTGTAAAAATTATGCATTGTGTGTGAAAATGTGTGCAGTGTGTGTGAAAAGTGTGTAGTGTGTGTAAAAAGTATGGATTGTGTGTGAAAATATGTGTAGTGTGTGTAAAAAGTGTGTAGTGTGTGTATAAAGTGTGCATTGTGTGTGAAAAAGTGTGTAGTGTGTGTAAAAAGTGTGCATTGTGTGTGAAAATATGTGTAGTGTGTGTAAAAAGTGTGTAGTATATGTAAAAATTATGCATTGTGTGTGAAAATGTGTGTAGTATGTGTAAAAAGTGTGTAGTGTGTGTAAAAAGTATGAATTGTGTGCGAAAATATGTGTAGTGTGTAAAAAGTGTGTAGTGTGTGTATAAAGTGTGCATTGTGTGTGAAAAAGTGTGCATTGTGTGTGAAAATGTATGTAGTGTGTGTAAAAAGTGTGCATTGTGTGTGAAAATGTGTAGTGTGTGTAAAAAGTGTGTAGTGTGTGTAAAAATTATGCGTTGTGTGTGAAAATGTGTGTAGTATGTGTAAAAAAATGTGTAGTGTGTGTAAAAAATATGCATTGTGTGTGAAAATGTGTGTAGTGTGTGTAAAAAGTGTGTAGTGTGTATAAAAAATGTGCATTGTGTGTGAAAAAGTGTGTAATGTGTGTAAAAAGTGTGCATTGTGTGTGAAAATGTGTGTAGTGTGTGTAAATGTGTGTAAACAATATGCAGTGTGTGTAAAAATGTGTAAATTATATGCAGTGTGTGTAAAAGTGTGTTGTGTGTGTGTAAAAGTGTGCTGTGTATATGTAAATGTGTGTAGTGTGTGTAAAAAGTGTATAGTGTATGTAAAATATATGTTGTGTGTGTAAAAGTGCGGCCCCTGCAAAGGAAAAGCTTTATCCCAGCGAATAGAGGATGCTCAGCTCCGCACAACATAGGGATTGGCACACTTTCGGGAAGAACATAGAATAGTAGAGGATCCAACATGCAGAACACGGCGATCATTAGAAATTCACGAATTAAAGATGCTGTAATATACTCTTTCCCATAACTTCTCATACCAGACCAACCCACTAAAATGCAAATAGGGATCAGAAATGTGGTCAATATCACGCAGAATAAAGAGATATCGTCTATACCCAAATAAAAATTGATGTTTTCATAAGGAAGCCATCGAAGGCTTTCCACAAATTGAGATTTGGCCGTAGAAGGATCGAATTGTATCCGAAGAACAGGGGGATACAAAAAAGTAATAAGACAGGCGCACAGACCAATCAATCGTATCGGTCGTATTCTTGAATTTGGAATGAAAAGAGGAGTAATGCTTCCTAGCACGGGAGAAAGAATAAGACCACTTAGATCAAAATACCATTGTTCTAACATAGAGTAGAATCCAAGATTGAAGAGATGAATTGACAACAGTAAAATGTGTGTGTAAAAGTATGTTGTGTATGTGTAAATATGCCTAGTGTGTGTAAAAAGTGTGCAGTGTGTGTAAAAAGAGTGTTTGACTAAAATTGTTTAAAACATCTTCTAATCCAATTTTGGGTCTATGTTGGGTCCTTATTGGGTCCTAACTGGGTCCTCATTGGATCTTTGTTGAGTCCATTATGAGTCTAGCTTTCATACAATTTTTTTTGCATAGGACCCAGTTGGACCCGACCCGAATTGGACCCAACACAGTTGGACCCGACCCAAACCCGACCCGATCCACCCAATTGCCACCTCTACTCACGTTTATACAAAAACATAAAATGTGTTATGCTTTGCATTATGAAATATCATGCTTTATTTTGAGCATTTGCATGTATAGTATCTTTTACATATCTCTGAATATGTTCAAGTAATAATACAATACAAGAGTTTATGCGTTTGAGTATTGTGGGCATGTGTTGCTAGTTTTACGAGGGAAAAAAGATGTTGTGGCCCACTTACACTACAACAAAAATGATTATTGCCCATGTCAATATATCATGGTGAAAAGTCCATTTGCCATGGTTACAATCAATTGACCACGGTTTTGCTACGGCTTTGGCCGTTGTATTTGCAAGCATGGCCAAAACATTTACCATGGCTTATAGCCATGGTCAATATTTTGTTCATTGTAAAGACTATGACTTTTAGCCATGATAAAAAAGTGATAGGTTAACATTTCTTCCACTATGGCTAGTTAGTGCTTAAAATAGTTAGCATTCTTTTTCACCATGGCTAACTTTAGTGTGACTATATGAAACATTTACCACGGCCAATCTAGCCATGGGCATAGACTGTTATAGACCACGGTTATAAGCCATGACATATATTTTTATTGTCAATACTCAATTTTTTTGTAGTGTTATGTACCTTGTTGTGTGATTTATTTGTGATGGAATGGTTATAGGCCATTCTGACAAAAAAATTGGGCCCTGGAGCATCCAACCCAACTTGGAGACAATTAGCCCCCAACAATATGGGCTAGCATATAACGTGACTACAAACATTTATTATGGACAAACCAAAAGAATGAGATGACAAATTATCATGGTATTAGTATGTGAAATTCTACGGTGGACCGAGATTATTGGTTCCGGTCCACTTTTCACCATTGGATCCGGGGTAATTTAGTAAATTACCCCTCTATTGAGGGATCAAATGGTGAAAAATGGACCGGGACCAATGGTCTCGGTCCACCATAGAATTTAGTAAACTTTTTTTTCTTTGGCTTATCATATTCCTTTACCATGTCTTCGAAATGAGTCCATTTTTGTATGGTTACAAAGTTTATATGAAAGTTTACAAATTATATGTTCGGGTCGAGACCCAAAAATGAACGAAAAAGGGAGAAAAATGAGCCGAAAAGAAGGGTAAAATTATTATTTTCTTAAAAAAATTCCTCTAGTGCTGCTTTTTTGCGTGCCTTATTCCTTTATTTGAGCATCGAAATGAGTCCATTTTTATGTGGTTACAAAGTTTATATAAAAGTCTACAAATTATATGTTCGGGTCGAAACCCAAAAATGTACGAAAAATGGAGAAAAATGACACTGAAAAAAAATTATTATTTTCTTAAACAAATTGCTCTAGTGTTGCTTTTTTGCTTGTCATATTTCTTTACTGGTCCTCGAAATGAGTTCATTTTTATGTGGTTATAAATTTTATATGAAAGTCTACAAATTATATGTTCGGGTCGAGACCCAAAAATGAACGAAAAGAGAGAAAAATGAGCAGAAAAGAAGAAAAAAATTATTATTTTCTTAAAAAAATTCATCTAGTAATACTTTTTTGCTTGCCGTATTCCTTTATCTGGGCATCGAAATGAGTCCATATTTATGTAGGTACAAAGTTTTTATGAAAATCTACAAATTATATGTTCGGGTCGAAACCCAAAAATGCACGAAAAAGGGAGAAAAATGACACGAAAAAAAATTATTATTTTCTTAAAAAAATTGTTCTAGTACTACTTTTTTGTTTGCCGTATTTCTTTATTGGGGCCTCGAAATGAGTTCATTTTTATATAATAAATATATAAATGCATTAAATGTATATGTGTGTATATATATTGTATATGTATACATAATGACGCGGTTTGTTGGTGAGACAAATTGTAATCAATGAAGTTTCATTTGGTCCCAAACGTGCCGACTTTCAAAAATATAACCATTATTAATAATAATAATAATAATAATAATAATAATAATAAAAAACTTAAAATCAGTGGTTTACGTCCAAATCAGCTTAGTTTTGAGTTGGTAGTTTGGACTATATAGGTTTATGTACATATCTATTGCTAGTCCCTTATATCATTGGGTGTGTTGGCACAGCAGAAATGCTCGTCAGTGAAAGTCGAGTGTAGGCACGCTGGGACACCCCAAAAATGGGGATGTGCATATGATACCGAGGCAGGCGCGTAGTCAGTGCGAGAAAGTTTTGATGGATAGTCACGACCAGTGACCTCAGTGCCAAGCTACGGATATAAACAGGCGTTGCGTGGGCATATTGGGAGGACCCATTTGAGTGTCTAAGATAGTGCACACAACTGAGCGACACTGTCGAGAAAACTCAACAGCGTGTGAGAAATGTGAAGCCTTAGCATGAAGGAAAGGCGCGCAACTAGGCAGTGCTCTCCTGGTGATTGAAATTTTTTTTAGGCAAGCATGACTTTGGCATGTGGCGCAGTTGTGTTAGGTGAAAGTCTATAACTGATGTGCAAGCCCAAGTTGAGATCTATCCATCGATTGATCTATAAAAATTTACCAAAAAAAAATGGATCTTGTGACCAACTCTTTTTTTTCCGAGAGGAAAAATGGTACAAATATAATTAAGCACTAGAAACATATGTTGCCAAAGCATTGGCTGCTAGCATAAGGAGTTCAAGAATAGCCTCTTGGTCCTCCATTGCTGCACGCACAATAAAATCGGCAACTTATTTGCCCGAATGTCTCACAAAAGAAAACTATAGAATTAAAAGCATAAACAAGAGTTTTAATGTCATCCAAAAGCAGACCTAAACGAGAAAGCGATAAGCTAGAAGACTAAGAGTAAATAATAATTTCGCAGTCCCCATCAAGAATAATATCATACCAACCACAATCCCGAGAAAAATCCATAGCCGAACGAGCTATTTGAGCTTCTACATAATCAGCAAGACAAAGAAATCTGAATCTGCGTGTACCCCAACCTAGACACAAACCGTCATGATCTCGTCCAATGAAACCCGCACCAGCCTGTCTATTGGGAGCAAAGATAGCTTCATCAAAGTTAAGTTTAACAATCCCCTCACCTGGTGCCTGCCAAGATGCAATATCAATCTGTTACCTTAGTCTTTCCATTGCCAATAGTGTCGTGTTAAAGTATCCATAAAGTTGCGGGAAGCCAAAATAAGAATATTCGAGTTTATTACCTTTCCCTCCATCCACTTCTAGTTGCGATTGTACCATAGGAACCAACAAATTATCATGAAGAAATAAAACACCTCCAATTGTAACCTCGTCGCTAAAGTGCTAAACAAAAGTTCAACATTATCCGACCAATACGAGAGTTGCTGCCAAGGGATGTTAGACGAACTCCAAACAACACACGTATAGGGACAAAGGAAGAGCATGTGATAGATAGTTTCTCCTTCCGCCGCGCAAAGCAAGGAACTACTAGACACCTGCATCCTCCTCTTGAATAGATTTTGACCCGTTAGTTTTGCACCCCAACATGCTTTGCGTGTAAATAACTTAACCATTGGAAGAACCCTTGTCGCCAAATAATACCCCGTCGTATTGTAATTGTATTATTTACGTGTATCTATTTTTGGTAGTTGTGTGTGTTACGGTATTTACCATGTTTAGGTCTCTAGTCTTTTGTATATAAATACCTTGTATTAGGTTTTTGGTTTGCTGATCAATCAATAGAGAAAATACTTCTCCATATCTCCTTCTCCTTCTTCGTTTATTTACATGGCACCAGAGCAGGTTAGGAGATCCTAAACTGAGCCCCAACACAGCAAACGTAGTACACAGCGTTATTCAATTCATCTTGAAGTTGAATCCCCTCAATCGGATATATGGTTGAAAAGAAAACAGTTGACATGTCGTCACCGTTCTTTTTGTCACCATCAGATAATCCAGGAGCGATGATTACGATTTGCGTTCTGAATGGAGAGGATTTCGACATGTGGGAGAAGGCTATGGTGAATGCCTTACGGGCGAAAAATAAGTTGGGATTTATCAATGGAACATTGAAGAAACCCGATCCAAATTCCGCTGAGGCGCACAGTTGGGAGGCTTGCAATTCCATGCTAATTTCATGGATTTTCAATTCAATTGAGAAAACCATTCAGCCAAGTATAGCTTATGAAGAAACGGCTAAGGCAGTCTGGGATGACCTAAAGGATCATTTTTCCGTTGGAAACGCACCACGCGTCTACGAGTTGAAAAGCGAGATCGTTACACTTCGACAACAAGGCATGACTGTCATAGGATATTATATGAAGTTGAAAGGGATGTGGGACGAATTGAGCAGCTATTCCAAAGTTCCTAGCTGTACGTGTGGGGCATCAAAGGATTTTATTCAAGAAAGAGAAGAGGAGAAATTGCACCAATTTTTGATGGGGCTTGATGACGTCGTATTTGGAACAATCCGCTCACAGATTCTAAATATGGATCCACTCCCCACTATTAATAAGGCATATGCATTGATAACATGAGAAGAACGTCATAGGTCCATAGTTCGTGGCCAAGAGGAACGTGTGGATGTGGTGGCCTTGGCGGCTCAGACGGGAGCTAAAGGAAAATCTGGAGCTCACTTTGGACCGTCAAAACCGAGAGGAAACAGCGACAAGAAGTGCACCCATTGTGAACGAAGTGGGCACGATGTTTCAGAATGTTTTGAGGTCGTTGGTTACCCGACTTGGTGGCGAGGACCACGAGGCCGCGAATGAGGGGATCAGAACCGTAGACAAGCACAAGGAGGTCCAGCTGCAGCCCGCAATCAAGGCCGGAATGCGGCGTTTCATGCTGCCAGTGGACAATCTGACGAGGCTAGCGGGATACCAGGTTTATCCAATGACCAATTCCACAAGCTGTTGGCACTTCTTGACAGTGAAAATTGAGATAAACTTTCTGGTAAGACGTTTCATGAGTTTGCGTGGATCTTGGATAGTGGTGCATCCAATCATTTGATAGGAAATTTGGCATTACTCTCTGACGTTAAAGCCACTAATTCGATCCCGGTTTTCTTGCCCAATGGGGCGAAGACTGATGTTATGCAGGAGGGACAAGTTGTTTTAAATAAGCATATACGTTTGAAGAATGTTTTATATGTGCCGAATTTAACATGCAATTTAATTTCTATACGTCAATTGATTTCTGAGTTAAGTTGTCAAATAGTGTTTTCTAATGAGCTTTGTATTATACAGGACCACACTTTGAGGATGCCGATTGGAATGGGTAAGCTTTGGAGAGGGGTTTACTATCTTAAGTCTGCAAAGATTCATTCAGCTTTGAAGACTGAAAAGGGAGATTCGTTTACAACTTGGCACAGACGTTTGGGACATCAAGCGAGTCAATACTTGCCTTATATTTCTGATATTGGTAGATTAGGATCGAATAAAAGTAGTGTTTGTGATGCATGTTTTTGAGCTAAACAAACTCGTTCCGTTTTTCCATTGAGTAATAAAAATGCAAAAAATTGTTTTGATCTTTTACATTGTGATTTGTGTGGGGCCTTATCGTAGAGCATCTTGTAGTGGTGCTCATTATTTTCTCACCATTGTAGATGAACATGGTCGCTCAGTTTGGGTTTATTTACTTAAAGAAAAAAGTGAAGCAAGTCAATATCCCGTTGATTTTTACAAATTAGTTGAAACTCAATTTGGAAAATTGATTAAACGTATTTGCAGTGATAATGGCCTAGAGTTTGATTCGGTTGTCATGCCAGAATTTTATAAAAAACATGGCATTGTGCATGAGACGAGTTATGTGGACACACCTTAACAGAACGGGCGAGTAGAATGGAAGCACAGAAATATTCTCGAGGTGGCGCGTGCTTTACATTTTCAAGCCAGTTTGCCTATTTATTTTTGAGGTGAGTGCGTCTTAACTGCTGTTTATTTAATCAATTGGACTCCGACTGTCATGTTAAAGGGGAAGTCACCATATGAAATTTTATGTGGGATCAAACCATCTTATGATCACATTAAAATTTTAGGATGTCTCTGCTATGCTCGTTCCACCCCTAAGCCAACAGATAAGTTTGCGTCTCGCAGTAGGCGATGCATCTTTATGCGATATCCGCATGGTAAGAAAGCATGGAGGCTTTATGATCTCGATATACATTTTTTCTTCTATTCTCTGTTTTGTTTCAGGAAGATATTTTCCCATTTGCAAACCATAGTGACTCTGCGGGATCACTTCAATAGTGACTCTCATGGTAATGTTGAAAATGTGGAGCGTTTAAGGGATGTTGTGGAACATGGCATAGCCGAATTGAATGACCTTGATTCAAGGGAAAGTGAGCCTTTGAATTTAGATGGAGATGAATTGAATTCTCATGAGAATATTGCAACTAGTCCCATGGTTGAGTCTCGTCCAAGGAGAGCAACTTGGGCCCCTGTGAGACTTGAGGATTATGTTGTTTACTCTGCTATTGCTGGCACGTCGACTTCTTGTGAGCTAGTAAAACCCCCTCGCGAGCTGCCACTCCATGATAGCACCTCAGGTACTCCTTATCCCTTAGCTCATTATCTGACATTTGACAATTTCTCTCAGGGCCATGAAGCTTTCTTGGCTGCCATTAGCTCACCTGTTGAACCGATGACTTATGCCGAAGCGGTCAAAAGTGCTGAGTGGCGTGAAGCCATGTCACGGGAAATCTCTGTGCTTGAATCCAATCACACATGGACATTGGAAACCTTGCCACTCGAAAAGAAACCCATAGATTGTCGATGGGTCTTCAAAATTAAGTATTACTCAGATAGGAGTATTGAACGATATAAAGCACGATTGGTGGCGAAGGGATTCAAGCAAGTCGAAGGGCTTGATTTACACGAGACTTTTGCTCCAGTGGCTAAGCTTGTTTCTGTTCGTCTTTTCTTATTTGTTGCAGTGGCCAAAGGGTGGGAACTGCATCAAATGGATGTCAATAACGCCTTCTTGTATGGGGATTTGACTGAGGAAGTTTATATGCGGTTGCCTCTGAGTTTTCATGTAGGTCATGATAGCAAATTTTTTCGCTGGCGAAAATTTTTATATGGATTACGCCAAGCTTCGTGAAATTGGTTCGCTAAATTAAGTGATGCTCTTCAGAAGTATGGTTTTGTCTAATCTCGGGTAGATTATTCCTTATTCACGCATCGGAAGGGACATGTGTTCTTAGGCATTCTTGTTTATGTGGATGACCTTATACTGATGGAAAATGATGGGAATGCTTGTTCAGCATTTAAATCTTATCTCCATAATTGTTTTAAGATTAAGGATTTGGGGAGTTTGAAGTTTTTTTTGGGGATTGAGGTCGCTCATTCCTCTATCGGCATCTTTCTTTGGCAGCGAAAATATGTGATGGATATTTTTTTGGAGACGGGTCTAAGTGGTTGCCGACCAGCCGACAGTTCCATGGAGCAGGGCCATAAACTCGCCTTGGCGGATGGTCAGTTAGCCGAAGATGATGCATCTTACCGGCGACTTGTGGGACGTCTCATATACTTGACTATCACGAGGCCAGATATATCCTATGTCGTTCACGTTCTTTCTCAGTTTGCTCAAGCACCACGACAAGAACATTTTGAAGCGGCCTTACGAGTTGTTCGATATCTCAAAGGCCACCCGGGGCAAGGAATCATGCTTCGTGCTAATAATGATTTGCAATTGCGAGCTTTTTACTATTCTGATTGGGCAAGCTCTGTCCGGTTTCACGTTGATCTCTTACGGGTTATTTTGTCATGTTGGGTTAGTCTCCTATCTCGTGGAAGACTAAAAAGCAAAGTACTGTTTCACGATCTTTGGCCGAAGCGGAGTATCGGGCGATGGCAGCGGTGACAAGTGAACTTCTCTAGCTCAAATCTTTCTTAGCTTCGTTGGATGTTATACCTACTGAACCGATAACTCTCTTTTGTGATAGTCAATCTGCTATCCACATCACGGCTAACCCGGTATTTCATGAGCGCACAAAACATATTGACATTGATTGCCATTTTGTTCGGGAACAAGTTCAGTACGGGGCAATCGTCACCAAGCACATCCGTTCTCAGTTACAACCCGCTGATATTTTCACTAAGGCTCTCGGGCGAACACAATTCTTGTTTTTACTTGGCAAGTTGGGCATTCACGATTTGCATGCGCCAACTTGAGGGGGAGTATTGTAATTGTATTATTTACGTGTATCTATTTTTGGTAGTTGTTTGTGTTAAGGTATTTACCATGTTTAAGTCTCTAGTCTTTTGTATATAAATACCTTGTATTAAGTTTTTGGTTTGCTGATCAATCAATAGAGAAAATACTTCTCCATATCTCCTTCTTCTTCTTCGTTTATTTACACGTTGAACTGGGCCATTATCAACCACGTCCACGAATGTAGTTGAAAAAACGCACAAGCACACTCTACCATCCGCCTAGTATGTGATAAGCACTTTTGACTACAAATTGACCATTTTTAGTAAAATGCCGCTGTTGTGAATCCTGATTCATGAGCAGTGGAAAGAAAAATGTGTCCGGATTCACAAGCCATATCACTTTTGGGGTTTAATAATTTTTATGTACACAGGATGAAATCAAATTTCATCAAATTACTAACCTTGTAGAAGAAAATAAATTATTGATCTTCAAGTGTGGCAGCAATGCCGAATTCCTACCTCTAGATATCATGTCAAAAAAAGCTTGAAGGAAAAATCCACCTCCTCTGAACCTGTGGAGGCCGACGACTATAGTGGAGGGGAGAGGGAATTTTTCTCTCTTCTCTTGTTATGCAGTAGTGTTATGATTCAATTAGGTTTTTCCTTTTTGGCTTTGTGTATTTAAATGAGATGATGAGCTTAGAATTAATAAATTCCTTGAGCCCACCATACTCATTGTACACGCCTAAAACACTTCTTAGTGGGCTAAGTTGACTTTCAACTGAGTCCACTTATTAATTAAGTCCAACATATATTAATTTAATTAATATATGATATTAATTAATAATTATCTAAATTAATTAACCTAATTATTAATTTAGGCTAATAGGAAAATAATAAATTAATCTAATTATTTATTATTTTTATTTTAAATAATCTAATTAATTAAATAAATTAATTTGTCATCAAATGATAAATTACATGAATAACCTTATTTGATAACTAGAGGTTTTCTTTACATTGAAAGTGCGACTCTCTAGGTTCATCTCAATTGTCAATGGGAGGAAACCAAGGATGAGTGTCGCCTAGTCAGTCTCGTGGACTCACATTAAAACTCATTTGAGATTAAAACAATTTAATCAATACGAACCTCTAGGTCACAAATACCATGTAAGTATAATCATTTCATTGTAACATCTCGATCGAGTGAGAGTGATGGAATGTGTCAAACTCACAAAACTCGATGATGTTCTTTATAAATCATAGAAAGATGAAATTACCAAACCACCCCTCGTGTTCCACATGGATTAGTTTTCCTGCTTTGACAAAAGACTTATAATTTCATTTACTTATGATTGCACAGGACGTTAACTTGTTTACTACCCAAGACAGTGAATCCCATATTGGTAGTCACTGAACAGTTGCTGCTTGCCCACTTAGATCATACTTCGAGGTCAATCCCACCGAAGGGTGAATTGGATCTAACTACTCTAATGACAAGTCTAGCATCACAAGCACAATCTTTGTGACTCCTCAAGTCTAAGGCTAACGCACACTATCGTGACCAGTAAACTAATCATTGACAGTATTGAGTAAATACCCTTGTGATTGAATTAAGACGAGCTGTGTTCGAATATGTCAATTCCATTGACATATCTACGGCACAAGCTCCCACTATAACATAGTGATCGACTGACACTCCTTGTCAGGGCCTGTGTCATACAAGTCTGGTCATAATGCCCAATTAAGACTCTTCAACTTGCGAACCCTATTTAAGTAATTAAGGAATTGACGCTTCTAGTGTTCATCTCCTTAATCCTTAAGAAGTAGAGGCTCTCTCTTGATCACATGGAACTTGTATGTTCATTACTTCATTAATGCCATTAAATTCACATGAACAAATTGTAAATTGCCTTTTATTTCTTAATGGTAGCTTGTACAACATAAAGGTAAAATCCCTACACAATCTATTCCTTGTTAGCATCGAGGGAATAATCCTAACAGCCACACCCATCTATCTTCGTTTGAGGCCTTTCCTAACAGTATCGACAAAATGGTTGTGGCGTCCATCTCACCAAAAATTTCACACACCATACCCTCATTCCACCATTCGTCGGCATCAATCTGTAACTCACTCCTCTGCGCATCCGCTACTAGAATTCGTGGTACAAAAAAAACTTTGAAGCCATATTTCTTTGGGACTCAAGCATCTCGCCAAATCTGAACATGCTAGCCTGACCCAATTCGCCACATACAACCCGCGCTCTAGTAAGTCCCACACACCTCATATACTCTGCCATGTGAACGACAAAGTTGATCCTAGTGCAACTTCAAAAAATGTTGATTGTTGGAAGTATCTCGCTTTATAAATCCAGCTGACAAGACAATTGGGGTTTATTATAATGCGCCAACCATGTTTCATGAACATTGCTAGGTTAAATGATTACATTTCACGAAACTCTAGAACACCAGCATTTTTTGCCTTACATAGCTTCTCCCAAGCTAGCCAGCGTATTTTTATCGTATTCTGTTGTGCCACCAAAAATTGGACTCATATGACTCAATCTCCTTCATCAAATCTTTCAGTAATTGGAAAACGCTCATCATATGTCAGGATGGCTTGTACCACTGCTTTAATTAAAACCCTTTTTCCTGCTTGAGACAGAGACATAGCGTTCCAACCCTGAAAACATACTCTTTCCTGAATTGAATTAAACACCTCTTTACGTGATCAGCTGACAACAGAAGGTAAACCCAGATACTTGTCATGCCTTTCTCCTATCTGAACCTGTGACACATGTGTCAAAGGAACCCGCACATCCAAAGGGGTATTTTTGCTAAAGTTTATAGATGATTTTTCAAATTTTTAGCCTGAAGCAATCTCAAACTTCTGCAGCACTTCCTTAATACATTCAAAACCCTATTTCATTGCCTGAGAAAAAAAATAAATGTGTCATCTGCGAAGAGCAGATGTGACACCAGTGGTGTTTCCACGCCACCGCCACCCCTTGAATCTCTCCACCTCTCCTGCAATAAGTTGCCAAAAACTTCTTCCACCAATAAAACAGATAGGGTGAAAAAGGGTCCCCTATCGGAGTCTCCTCTGTGGAGTGATATATCCAAATTGCGATCCATTAAGTAAAATAGAATAGGAAATAGAAGACACACACATCATAATTAAATCAACAAAATCACAGTGAAAACCCAACCCATCTTATTCTTTCTTGAGAAAATTCCGCTCCACTCTATCATATGCTTTGCTCATATCTAGTTTCAAAGCAACTTACCCTTCCTTACCTCAAAACTTATTTTTCAAATAGTGATTAACTTCATAAGCAACAAGGATATTGTCTGAGATGAGTCTGTCGTGAACAAAGGCAGAATGAGTTTCTAAAATAATGGACCCAAGAAACGGCTTAAGGCGATTAGCTATAGTCTTAGAAGTAAGTTTGTAAATCATGTTGCATAAACTAATTATGGGGCGAAGTTGGGACATGATTTCAGGTTTATCGCATTTCGGGATAAGAATAGGTTATTAAAACTCATTTTTGCGTTAAGTCCATGCCATTAAGAACCAGCTTATTTGCCACATTTGGCTCCCCATAGAAGCTGTGAATCGCCACTCACCCGATTTAGGGTTGAGAAAGACCCACACATTTACCTTAAATAGGATCAAAGATGCAATACTCATTGTTTTTAATTTTATAAACAAACTAGACTTGGGAAGGATTTCGAGTAGTCGATCCAAGCCCCGTGATAATTCGCAACTTAGAATTATCTAATAACCCCTGCCTATATATGCTAATGGTGGTTTAAGTCTTGCAAATGTTTTTGTGATGCAATGCTCGCAATAAATCAAGAGATAAACTAAAACTCAAGTAATTAATCAACACTTAAAGACTCAAGTAAAAATATACCTCCATGAATTCTCGGATGAATTCTTCTGGATACATGAATAGAGTGCTTGATTACAATGCTGCTAACGAACTATTTTATGCTACTGACTAGTTACTCTAGAGTTAAACTAAGCCTAATTACGTCTATGATTGCTACAAACTACTGAAATAAATAAATAAATTTTGCAGAGTCTGTCTGATTGTGTTGTTCTTTTTTCTGTGCCTTTCTTTCACACATATATCCCAGTCCAATAAGCCCACGTCTCATAACTCCTAAAACCGCTTGCAACTGCTCTTTCAAAATCCCTTGTCTTGGAGCGTACTCTCCAGGGGCATATTTCTTCGTTCTTTTGGGCTTTTACTTCAGGTGATTTCTCTGGCCCAACAATGCATAAATGTACATATATATATATATATATATATATCTACATATGGCTTTGTCCTCTAATGGGCTATTTTTAAAAATGATTTTTTGTCCCTGCTGCTATCGGGCCTTTTGGGCTTCGTAGCCCATTGTTATATTTTTCTTTTGGTGTAAACAAATGCCCCACTAATACATGTGAATGCTTCGAATTCATATGTATTAAAAGACACGTTCTCTCGTAAGAGACTTTTCATATTTTTTTGGCAAGTATGGAAATACGTGCCTCTTAATGAAAAACCGGGGCTTTTCATCTCCTCTCATGAATTAATGGTTATGCCCCTTTCATAATCGGGTGCTTAAACCCTATAAATATCTGATAACGTTTTCTTTGTTTTCGTAAATCACAAAATCAAAGCCTTAAATTCGTCTTCTCCTCTTTTCATCCTTTTCGAGAGAGTTCGTCCTACCCTTCTTTCGTCTTCGAGTGGGTTCGTCTTTTAAACTCCTTCGAGTGGTAGTGGTTAGATTTTGTTTCTTCGTCGCAATCATCTCTTGCCGAGTGTCCCCTCATTGTTTTGGGTTGATGGCTGTTCCTATCCATACCACCGCCCATGATCTAAATTTCTTGGTACCTTGAGCGGCCGCTCTCAAATGCGAGGCTGCTAAAGACCTATATGATATAATTACGGAATTTCGAGGTCATTATAGTGACATCAAGGTCGCGACTCTTGAAGAACCCCATGTAGTTCCCCGATGGGCCTTTGACCGCCGGGGTCAATTACGCAATCATCTGACGTTGGGCCCTCGATTCGAATCATCGGCGTTCGAAGATGACGCTTCTAATGTCCTGAACCTTCTTGGGACTTGGCCCGATGTGGAGAGTGACGATAACGCTCCTTTATGTATGCGAAGGGTAGTCCCAAAACTGGCTTGGACCAATATGAGTAAACCCATCAATGGTTGGATAGGTAACACTGATATGTTTTTTTATGGTTTAATCGCCAGCAACGGTTCCACTCGAAGTGGATAGCCAACCGAATTATAGGGCTCATTAGAATAGCCTGTTACCAAGTGCTTCCTTTCGAGCAGGTGATTACAGATGCCTTGGCATTTTCGTGGCATCCTTCGTACAACTGCTTTATATTTCCCCGAGGATTTTAGACGATGATTCTCGAGGAAATGGCTTTAATCACTGGGTTATCTCCTAATGGCACCATACTGCCTACCGGTGAAGCGATTATTGGAGCTCGAGCGCTTTTGGTGTCTTCTTCAGAGTGGCTTAAGTACCATGGCAAGAATGGTGGTGCCAACATTGCCTATTCTACTTTGGATAAGCATTTTTCCGAGTGTGGAGATCCAATTACGGATTTCGAGGAGGTACTGTTCATAAATTTTGTCTTTTCTCGTTTATTCATGAATTCTGGTTGCGCTGTGAACAAGACTTTCCTCTCTTTCACCGTCAATATTGCGGCAACTTTGGGGCCCATCGAATTAGCTCCTCTTGTATTGTCTCAATTTTACCGTATGATGTTCCATCTCCACCGGGACCCTTCGAATGTCAAAAGACTATCGGGTTCACTATGGCTATTGTCTTGTTGGTCCTTTCTTTACTATCCCGAGCTGTTAAACATTAGGACCCCTACGTCTTTCGAAGAAGCATCTCGAACTTCTTCTATTTTTAAACCCACCTCGAGTTGAGTATGTTATGGAGAGGCTACCATTAATTTATTGATCCGCCTCTCGAAGGCCTCATATCTTTTGGCCTAAAGTACCATTTACAACCCTCTTTACGTTTCAACTTGGTGCTCTTTCTTCGAGACAAAGCACGGACAAGAGCCTTCTCATTGGTCTCACACTGCTTTTCCAATCTGGTTAAGAGACATTGACTCCTTGCGGCGTTCTGATGATGATCGTCCTTATTGGCGCTCCGTTCTATCATCTCGAGATTTATTATATGCAGAAAACACTCCGGGTGTCGAGGTTTATAACCCCCAGGTATATTTAAAGCTTTTTTCCTTGAATATCTATAATTTCCTTTCAAGTTCATAATACGCATCGAGTACGTAATTTCCTTATCCTTAACTGGTTATCTCTATTTCCTGTAGCTATGCTTGAGACAATTTGGCCTTACTCAGAGCTTTGCACTTCCCTTTTTGGGAACGATGAACCGCCCGTGGTCTAAAAGGCAATATTCCATCCCAAAGACCAAATCGAGCGGAGACAATTATTCGAGGGATGCCTGCTTGTCAAGTCCTTCTTATACATGTACCTGCTTTTTGTAGAACCCTTCGAATGGAGCAATGTTTTGCTGACTTCTGGAATTGTGTTTTGCAACGCAATTATTCCAGGCGAATAATTTGGAGATTGGTCACTGATGCTGCAAGAACATGCGCAGGTTCTGCAAATGTAGCCAAACTTTCGAGGCTACTTTCTGTTGAGGTATGTCAGTAAATGTTCCTTTCCTTTTCTTCTTCTAATTATTTCCTCCTAGTCAATCATTAACTTCATTTTGCTCGCCTGGATAGGATGATGCTTACCTCATCCCTTATGGCTGAACATCTAGCTGGAGATTCGAAAGAGGCGATCCTCTCATTCAAGAACATAAGGGATTATTCCAACCCTTGCGAGAGTCGGAAGCCATTACTCGAATTGACCCTAGTTCTAGGGTTCGATCCCCCACAAGTTCATCCCGAACAGCGAAATCGAAAGCCAGCTCTTCTAGTACTTCGGCCCCCATTACTCGAAAATGAAGGGCTCTTCTTATTCAAGAAGTTCCTCCTTCTGTAACTGAAACTCCCCAAGCCTCTGTTGAAGGTGAAGAGGAAGAGGTGGATCCCCAACCACTTATTCGAAGGAGTGGTAAACGTCCTCATTTGGAATAAACATTCGAGACTTCTGGTTCTGGTAATTACCTTTGTTTATTTCCTCGCTTTTTATTTTAGCATCCTTAGTAACTTATTTCTTCTGTTCGCCATTTCTTATGTCTACCTTGCATAGGCCCTTCGACCGAGACTACTACTCTCGAAATAGATCCTCTCGAGCTTGGGGCTGAGGATCCTCTCGAAACGGATCTTCATATGAGTCCATTGCCAATCGAATCTCCCTCTGAGCCCTCTTCTAAAACCCAGACTGCTTTTACTGAGGAGATTACCCCATTTAATGTTGTCTCGCAAGGTACTTCTGATTTTCTGTTTTAGAACTATTTTGTTCTTATTTCGATCCTTCGATCATACTCTGAAATGTGAATTCCTCGAATATATTCGCAACAGTTTCTACTGATGCTGTAACCAGCCTTTTGGTTCTGGTATACCCTGTCCAAAATGTTGATGATACGACAACCATTGCCGATCTTTTATCTTCAATTTCAGGTATTACGATATTTATCTTTTATCTTTTGAGCGAATTATGATTTTTGTTGCTTCTTTAGATAATACCTATGCGTTTTATTACCTTAGGGATCATGGCTATCCCCACTTTACCATCCTCGATTAGGCTATCCTTTACCTCCCCAACGGGAGTTTAAACCATATTTGTGGATTCCTCCATTCTGGGTAGCCTTGGCGTGTACCCACTTGGGGGCATTCCTCTCTGGCCTCTACCGGGTCCTTTTCGAGCTACTACCTTTACCGGTCGGGCCAGTTCTGGACCCATCTTCTTCTAACTTGACAGTCTCCACATCACTCGCCCCATTTGTAGGTAAGTTTTCCAGTTTTTGTCCCACAATTTTTCCTTTTCGATTTTTTACTTATGCGTTGATTTTAGTTCTTCTAGGAGACATTGCGCCTTTGGCATTTTCTCGAAGTGAATTGACCGAGGCTCTTTACGATATTAGGCAGTATCCTAATGATGCCGCTTTGGTTGCAAGGCTTCGAGCCCTTCTCGATGAGGCCACCTCGAGGGTAGCCGACCCATGGTTGCCCATGTTTCAAGCAGCCCGTCAAGTGTTCGAATCATGGCTCACCGGACTTCGTAAATTTCTTTATCAAGGTATCAATCCATTCAAGGAAGAAGCTTCCCTCAAGCATTCCTAGCGGCTAACCCAACTCCAAAATCAGGCCCCAATCTTGGAGAACACTCGAACAGATTCCTTATCCCGGATCGCAGCTATAGATGAGCAAATTGCCACCCTCCAACTGGAAAGAGATCGCCTTTCTGACCTTACAAATCAAATCGAAGGGGATATCACTAATCTCAACGACCAGATTGCCCAACTCACACATGAGCTCGATGAAGTAGTCAGGCCAGCCATGCTCGAAAGGGATGCCTTCGAATCGGCTCTAGAAGTATTAGTTAGCTCTTTACATTTTATTCGATTTTAGGATACCACTGAAGTAATGTTTGACATTTCTATTTTATTGCAAGAAATTTCTACCTGTTTTGGGTAGCCTTTGAACTATAAGTGCTTCGTTTTCTTTCCATATACTTGGTGTGTACCTCTTTAAATATTTTGCATTTAAAGCTCTTCCATATTCATTCCCATTTAAATACTGAATTTTAAAGGAATTTCCTAATAACTTATTTGAAATTAAAAATGGTCCTTCCGACTTTGGTGACCATTTTCCATAAAAATGATCTTTCGACCCTTTGGGTAGAATCGTTTTCCACGCTAAGTCCCCAATTTCGAAGGATCTTGTCTTTACTTTTTTATTGTAACTTTTCTCGATCTTCTTCTTTTGGAGCTCGATTCATTTTAAAGCCATAATTTGCAATATCTCATGATCTAACTGTTCGATGTTCATATTTTCGATATATTGTTCCGCTGTAAGATGCATTTGTTCGCAAACTCTTTTCGACTTGATACTGATTTCTATAGGAATCCCAGCCTCATGGCCATAGACCAGTTGAAATGGAGATATTGCCAAACTGTCCTTCTTGATTGTTCTCAAGGCCCATCATGCATCAATTAGCACTTCTTGCCAATTTCTGGGGTTATTCCCTATCATTTTTGAAATGCAACCTTTAATCAACTTATTTGATGATTCAGCCTGTCCGTTCGCCTGGGCATAGTATGGTGTTGAATTTAATAACTTGATTCCAAACTGATTTAGGAATTCAAGCATCTCGGTGTTGTTAAAAATTCTGGCCTGATCAAACGTTATAGATTCAGGGATCCCAAATCTAGTAATTATGTTTTCTTTAATGAACTCCATTACTTGCTTTGAGTTGATGTTCTTGAAAGCCTTAGCCTCGATCCACTTCGTGAAATAATCTGTTGCTACCAAGATATAGTTATGTTTTTTAGAAGAGGCAGGTTTGATTTCGCCAATGATATCCATGGCCCATCCTCGAAATGGCCAAGGTTTGATTATTGAATTCAATTCGGCTGCAGGTTGCCTTAATATTTTGCTGAACCTTTGACATTGCCTGCATCCCTTGGCATAATTTATGCAATCTCTTAACACTGTTGGCCAATAGTACCCATATCTGTGTATTAACCATCTCATCTTCTGTCCCGCTTGATGGGCTCCACATATTCCTTCGTACGTTTTGGCCATGATGATCATGGCATCCTCCAGATCAAGACATCTTAATAAAACTCCCTGGGAGTCTTTTCTGTAAAGTTCCTGTCTGTCATAGAAATAATAATGCACAGTCAATTTTAATTTATTCGAGAACCCTCCCTTTGCGGGGTTTTTAAGATATTCCACAATTTCGCACCGTCAATCGTCTTTTTCTTTCATAATGTCTATTTTATTAATCGATATGTGTCTCTGTTCGAAAGGTAACACCGTTCTTGGTTCGAGCCGGATTGCTGATTCGAGCAAAATAGAGTCTAATTTGTATTCTGAAGATAACTGAGCCAAATCATTCGCTATCTGATTACTTTCTCTTGGTACATGGGTGACTTTGACGGTATCAAAATTCTTCAATAGTTCGTGTACTCGGGCAAATGAGGTTATTGCCAATGGGCTTACACATTTAAATTTTCCCTTCACTTGATTTATGATTAATTGGGAATCGCCCCTTATCTCAATATTTCTAACATTCATCTCATGTAGAACCTCCAAACCTAAAAGGAGAGCTTCGTATTCTGCTCTATTATTTGTACATTCATCCACAATTTTCGCATATATTTTGGTGATTGCTTTGTTTGGAGATACTATGTATAGTCCAATCCCCGCATTTTTTCGTGTACTTGATCCATCAAAATGGAGGGTCCATGGTACCAAGTCCATAAATTCAATTTCGAGGTTGTTCAGTGTATCAGTTTTCGAAGGACAGCTAGGAAGTCAGCCAATGCCTATCCTTTTACAGCCTTCTAAGGCACATAAACCAAATCGAATTGGAGTAAACTTAGACTCCACTTAGTTAGCCTTCCCCTTACCAAAGGTTGATTCACCTAAAATTTGATCACGTCTGTCGGGGATACTATTTCTATGATATATGCGGAGAAATAGTGTCTTAAGTTAACAAATGCGAAATATAAACTAAGGCACCATTTTTCAATAGATGAATACCTTTTCTCTGCTTCGTTTAATAGCCTGCTTAAGTAAAAAAACGGCTTGTTCGAATCCTCTATCGTTTTCTTGAACTAAGAGACATCCAACCGAGCAGTCTGCCACTGATATGTACAATCTTAGCCTCTTTCCTTTTCGAGGAGGAATTAAAACTGGCGGTTGAGTGAGGTATCATTTTATAGCCTCAAAAGCTTCTTGCTACTTTCCTTCCCAGATAAAATCCTTTCCTTCTCTTCATCGCAAAAGTGGGGAAAAGGCTTCCGTCTTTCCTGCTAAGTTTGATATAAATCTTCGCAAAAAGTTCACCTACCCCAAAAATCGATGTAACTCTTTCTTGTTTGTAGGGGGTTTTACTTCTAGAATGGCTTTAGACTTATTTCGATCTACTTCAATTCCTCGATTATGAATTAAGAAACCTAAAAAATTTCCGGCTTTCACTCCAAAAGCGCATTTTAAAGGGTTCATTTTTAGATTAAAACACCTCATCCGTTCGAAGGCCTCGATCAACGATTTAACATGTTCCTGATGTGTCTGTGCTTTAATCACTATATCATCAATGTAAATCTCCATTGATTTCCCTATAAGATCATGAAACATATAGTTCATGGTCCTTTGATAAGTAGCCCCAGAGTTCTTTAGGCCAAAGGGCATCACTGTCCATTTAAAGGTACCTATGGCACCTGGACATCGAAATGTTGTCTTATTCCTATCTCTCTCGGCTATTTTCAACTGATAATAGCCCGAGTACCCGTCCATAAAAGACATATATTGAAATCGAGTTGCTGCATCAATTAAAATGTTAGCCATTGGCATTAGATATTCATCTTTTGGTGTGGCTTTGTTTAAGTCCCTAAAATCAATGCACACCCGAACCTTACCATTTTTTTTAATAACTGGCACCACATTTGCCAACCATTCTACGTATCTAGTTGGTCTAATGAACTTGGCCTCTACCAATTTTTCGATTTCCTCTTTGATTGGACCTATTAAGTCAGGCGAAAACCTTCTCGGAGCCTGAATTATTGGTCTAAATCCAGGTTTTATGGGTAATTCGTGCTTAGCTATAGACATATCTATTCCTGACATCTCGTGATGAGCCCGGGCGAAACAGTCTTTATAAGTATGTAGAACTTTGATCAATTCTTCATTTTCAATATGTTCTATTTTTGAACTAATGTACGTTATTCTTGGTTTTTCGAATGTGCCGAGATTAACTTCTTCCAAAGGATCCTGTACATCTTGTCTGATATCTTCATCAGGTTCGAGGATTCCTTCTTTAATTATATTTTCTGCTTTGTGATCTATTCATCTAGCAGAATCATATGTAGGAGAATTCGGGCCATCATTTTTAAATAAACAACACAAATACGAGAGTAGATTCGAATCAAGTTTCCCTATTGCTAAATTCTTAAAAACATTTTCGATAACAGACTGTTTGGACATATCCATAAAAAAAATTAATTATCACACTTCGCAGATTCTATTGAAGATTGCCCTATTTCGATTTGGGACATCTTTTCCCTTCCTTCCTCGATTTGGCTTTCCACTTCTTTTCCTTCTGCATCTTCCCCCACGGGAGAACCGTTACCATGTTGCAGTCTTTTTCCTCTTCGAGACTTAAAGCCCTTCAAACAGAGGCTTGTCTTTCGTTTCTCTCGATTTCGCTCACCACACCATCTTCTGGTATACCGTCCAACAAAATGTCCAGATCGTCTCCAAACTCGAAATCTGCTAAATCATCCTCTCCAGTTGTGGCTGTCTTATCTTGAAGGTTCGCATCCTTCATCTGGTCACTTAGGTTATCTATCTCCTTCTCGAGGTCCTCATAGCTCGACCCCTTGACTATCTTCGATTTCAAGATTCCTTTCGCCAAAGCCTCTTCCTCAATCCTTAAATTAACAATTACTGCCTCCTGTTGCAACTCCATCGCAATAGCTACTCTCGAATACGCCACTTGCTCGGCTATCAATTTAGCGTTGTTATTCTTATTTATCTCAAAATTCTCTCGATACTCACTCCCTCAAGAGTCATTATAAGGCAATCCTCTGCCCCCTCGTCCTCGAAAATGCCTTTGCGAAAGCATTGGGCCTGGTAATCTGTTGCCGAATTCCTGTCTCGGCCTTTTGTTCTAATTTTCCATTCTCTGGTATGCAGCGACCCAATTGGGGTCGTTTTCAATCACTTGTAACCTCACCAATTCGTAATGGAGGGTATCGGCGCAATGATGGCACAAGGCCTTCTGCAATTTAGTCAAATTATTCACCACTCGAATGGGTATCTCATACTTGGTCTTGAACCGGGGCGTTTCGAGCACCTATTTGTAAGTTTTTTCTTCCCTCTTTGAATTTTCCCTAGGAGGTTCGATTTCCTCCTACTTCTCCTTCAGCTTTTCCTCTGGGGTCAATCCTAGAATCCTCTTCTCTGTTGAGGACAAAGTGATCAGACTCCTCTCAAGTTGTTTGGCAACAAAGTGTCTCAAAATCTGACACTGATCCGTGGTGTGGAGGGTGTTCATGTGCCACCTGCACATTCCCTCAAGGCCTTCATCCTTGACCTTCGGGAAAGTCAATATTCCTTCATCAATCAGTTTGTTAAACGTCCTTATAGCCACCTTAGTCTCGCTAGTGACCTGCAAATCAGAACATTCAATAGTATTAATTTCAATATTCAAAATAGGAAATGGATCTTCATCTATGTTAATTCTCTGAGTGTCAGGAAAAATGAGGTCTTTCGAATCTATCTTTTCCTGGATCAAATTTCGAAATAAAATGCAGTCATTTGTGTCGTGTGAGAATGCAATATGCCATTTACAATACGGCTTTCCTTTTATTTCAGTCTTCGAAGGAATTCTATGTTTTCCTTTAAATTTTAACTTCTTGTTGGCCAGTAACCAGTCGAAGATTTGTTCGGTTTTTGTTACATCAAAAGTGTAATTTCTCTCTTTTCGTTTGTAATGACCCAGTCGCCATATAGTCTTTCTGTTCAAGGACTCCACATTGATAGGGAGGCCCTTTTACTAATTCTGCTAGGTCGACTTCATAGGCTTCTTCGAACACCCATGGGGTTCCTATTTCAAAGGCATTAAATCTTTGGTGTTTTCTATTATTTTTCTCCTTAAGCATATTTTCGTATCTTATAGAACTTTCGGCTAAACTTCTAAAATCAACAAAAGGCATGCCATCGAACTTCAACCTATACTCGAAGGTTATGTTCTGTTGGGCTAACTGTATAAACTCAGTTTCGGGCAAATTAAGATAACATTTAACCCTTGCTTTCTTAAAGCGTGTTAGGAATTCTTCAACCGATTTCCCTACATTCTGTCTTATTTTAGCGAGGTCACTCATGGATATCCCCGGGTCTGTTTGAGCAAAATGGTTTTGAAATTGGAACTGCATCTCGTCCCAATTATTTGTGGAATTAGGGGTCAGGCTTATATACCAATTAAAGGCAGATCCTGGTAATGAACTGGGAAAAACCCTTAGTTTGAGAAAATCTTGATCCGAGGCTTCTCGACATTGGCACTTAAACATGGACAAATGTTTGAGAACGGAGACATTGTCATCCCTAAAAAATAGGGTGAAATCGGGAATTTTATAATTTCGGGAAAAGGGAAGTTTCTGTCTATCCAATCAGGATAGGGCTTCCCTGGCATCAGTCGGTGGTTTCTTCAAAAACCCGGTCCATACATCCTCTCAATGATCATTTCGATCTGATTCTAAACAGGATCAGGAAATTATCTCCCAATATTTATTCCCATATGGGCATCGAGCATAGCTTGCCCCCTACATATGGTACTTAGATATTATTCGGGAACGTGGGAATTCCTTGACCCATTGATGGGTTCGAAAACCCAGGGTTTCCCATAGGGAAAGGAGTGTTCGAAACTACTGGATAAGCCGGCATTTGACCTTGTCCCCCAGGGTATTGCCCTTGGGTATTTGTTGTTGGTATTTCAAAACTACTAAAGCGGTTATTAGTGTGGTAACCACTGGGTACTTGCCCATAACTGACCGACGGGATCGGGAAGTTTGGTCTCGGAGACTGTGGTTGAAACTGATTCGAATTCACGTTTTGAGGAATACCCGGAGGAGGACGCATGTTTTGAACAAAAGGTTGTTGTCCCATTCCTGCTTGCCCCCCAGGCATAAATGGGTTTACAAAATTAAGTTCATTTACTGGGGACGTATTCGATGTCTAGCCCACTTCGAAACGGCTACTCCTATTTCTAGCTTCTCGAGGGTAAACCGAGGAGGTTCTCCTAAATTCACGTGTCTTGTTCGAACTATTGGTTCTATTGCTATCAATTGTGACACTTTTTCTATTAGGACGTTATGTTTTTCGATTAGTGGTGTCAATGCATTAACGACATGGTTGTTCACCATCCTCGAAAAGACATTGCAGGTCTGGTTGAATATCTTTCCTAACTCGGTTACCACTCGAGTAACCTCTCGAGCTAAGCCCTCTTAGGTATTTATAGCAATATCTTGCACTATTGCAGTAAATATTCAGGCAGATTCTTGAGCCAGTACTCGATACTGATCATTGAACTCTCTTCTTTGATCATCTCGAGCACTCGTTAAAGTCTGTTTCATGACTTTAACAAATTGCTCATACATCTTATCTGCCCTAATCCTGTGTCGAGACACAGGCTGTGTTTCAAGATCGTCATTCGACTCTTCTCTAGAAGAATCTTCCGACATCTTATAACAATTTTACGGAAGTCAAATTCGATTAACTCCCACTGTGGTCGCCAAAAATTTATTTCTTATTTTTTAAACAAACTAGACTATGGAAGGATTTCGAGTAGTCGATCCAAACCCCGTGATAATTCGCAACTTAGAATTATCTAATAACGCCTGCCTATGTATGCTAATGGTGGTTTAAGTCTTGCAAATGTTTTCGTGATGCAATGCTCGTAATAAATTAAGAGATAAACTAAAACTCGAGTAATTAATCAACACTTAAAGACTCAAGTAAAAATATACCTCCATGAATTCTCGGATGAATTCTTCTGGATACAAGAATAGAGTATTTGATTACAACACTGCTAATGAACTATTTTATGCTACTGACTAGTTATTCTAGAGTTAAACTAAGCCTAATTACGTCTACAATTGCTACAAACTACTGAAAGAAATAAATAAATTTTGCAGAGTTTGTCTGATTGTGTTGTTCTTTTTTCTGTGCCTTTCTTTCACCGCATATATCCCAGTCCGATAGGCCCACGTCTCATAATTCCTGAAACCGCTTGCAACTGCTCTTTCAAAATCCCTTGTCTTGGCGCGTACTCTCCAGGGGCGGATTTCTTCGTTCTTTTGGGCTTTTACTTCAGGTGATTTGTCTGGCCCAACAATGCATATATGTACACACACACACACACACACATATATATATATACATACATATGGCTTTGTCCTCTAATGGGCTATTTCTAAAAATAATTTTTCGTCCCTGCTGCTATCGGGCTTTTGGGCTTCGAAGCCCATTGTTATATTTTTCTTTTGGTGTAAACACTCTTGTAAAGTAATTGAATAGAATAAGTCAGACTACCACGTTGATCATTGTTTGGATTTATTTGAAATCTTTTGCTTTTCTTGTTTCTGTTTCTAAAGTAAGGTTACATTTGATATTGTGATCTATAAAAAGCATCTCCTTATGGTAGATTAAAAATTTAATTGAGGGAAACAAAGTCAAGTGGTAGAGAAAAATTTACTTTTGGTCCCGTAGGAGTCGCCCCAAAACATTTTTAGTCCCGTAGGATTTTTTTTTTTACACTTTTGGTCCCAAGAGTTAAAAAATGGACGAAAATTGGCGCGTGTGTTACACGCCCCCATGATTTTAAGGAAAAAAAGTGAAATTCAAAAACAAATTAAAATAAATTCAAAAATATTAATAAAATAATTAAAAAAAAAGGACAAGAAAGGAAGAAGACGATTGTACAGTACAGTCGTCTTCTTCATCCCTCAGCCCCACCTCCACCCCATCCCTCTACCCATCCAATCCCGTCGTCTCCCACACCACCTTAGCCTCCGTCGTCACTGGACAAATTTTTCAGTTGCGGGGGATCGGGGTTTTGGGGTCACTGTTTGGGGGGTTTGGAGGGTGTTTTTGGTGAGTTTTGGGTCAAACTTTGACAATAGAGGTTCTTTTGGATTTGGGGGGGGGGGGGGGGAATGAACAGTCATCGGGGGTGATCATCTTCTTCCTTTTCTTTTTATTTTCCTTTTTTTTATTATTTTATTAAATATTTTTGAATTTATTTTAATTTATTTTTGAATTTCACTTTTTATCCATTAAATTAACATCTCGTGTAACACACACGCCAATTTCCATCCCTTTTTAACGTTTGGGACCAAAAGTGTCACTTTTTGACTCCTATGAGACTAAAAGTGTAAAAAAAAAAATCCTACGAGACCAAAAGTGAATTTTTCCCTCAAGTGGTATATTCTATGCTTTACCTGGTGGACATACATTGAGTGATTAGATTTTGCTATCAATTCCAGGTTTTCATCTTAAATCGGTTTAATACAAAATTATTGGACGTTTGTGGTATATATCTGCATATCCAATGTATATCCACTAGGTGTAGCATCTAATGAAACCAAACTATTTATCCAACTCGGATTCTAATGTGTCTTATATTAACCTAGGGGTGTAAGGTGAGTTGAACCAACTCATGAGCTTGATGAGTCAGCTCGACTGGAGCTCGATCCGAAATCGAGCTATTATGAGCTCGGGTCAAACTTTTCGAGCTTATTTTAGCTGATATTTGTGTTTTTATAAATTAATTCGATCAAATCGTGTTTTCATGACATCTTCCTCTATTTTGTAAATAATTATTGAATCTAAAATACGTAATTATTGTTTGTTTATATTAATATTTATTTCAATGTTCGTTCTTATTTTTCTTTTATAAATTAATCTCAAAGATTGATATACGGTTATTAACCTCAAAAAAATTATAAATAAAATATATCTTTTTACAAACTAAATTACAAAATGGATACTTTAAGAACTTAAAAATAGTTTTCTTATCTATATCGTACTTTCAAATTTAGTAATTATATAATTTTATGATATCTATATCTCCCTTAATTAGGCAATGTCAGTAAAGTATTGTTAATCATTAAAATACTAATAATATTATAAAATAAAATGTAAATTTTGTATAATTGATTGATACATGATATATGTTTCTACAACATAAATTCAATAAAAATATTTTCTAATTACCTCATATTTCGTAAATATTAATTTGAACAGAAGATACATAAAATATTATTTATATTATTTAGAAATGTATCTTTATGATTATTAATATCATTATACTTCTACAATTATATTTTTAATGATGATATACATTATTAAAATGTTCAATAAGTCAATCAAAAATCAAAACTAGAATTAGTCTTATTTTACTTTTTTTTTTTAAATCAAGTTAATTCTTAGTTCAAGCTTGAACTCGATGCATCTACAAAGCGATGGAGCTCAACTTAAAAAATTAAGATTTTGAAACACGAGCTCGAGCTCAAGAAAATATAATCAAGCTCGTGCTCGACTCATGTACTTCCCCTATAGTAACCTATTTCATATCATTTATTCTAAGTTAATAGTTTTGTCTTGTATTATGTATTTATGTATGCTTGTCAAGTATATACGTAAAAAAAGAATAAAGGAATAATTTAATACCAAAATCAAGTATATAAAAAGCTTACATTATTGTTGATTTTGAATTATTGTTGGAAATCTTGATTGAGTAAATTGTGTATAGCACTATTTTATTAGATATTTAAGTAAATTCCATGTGTCAAAAGTAGAATATCTTTGGCTTAAATTAGTCTACGTTTCGAGTAGATAAATTTAGAGTATTTAATTACTCAAATCCGATGTCGGGTGAATGAGAAATTAATTAACAAAGTGTGTCACTCAAAACGTGGTTCCTAATTGGAATCAATAAGTTGATATGAACAAATGCGATTAAATGATCACAATCATATGATTGACGGCCACGGTCGTATAGAAAATAGTTCATTTAGTCCGGGGTCTAAAATGTTCAAATCAAAAATTGAGGGACCAACTTGAGAGGACCTAATTAATCAAGATTCAAAGTTTTGGGGTCAATTTGCAAGTTCTAAAAAGCTGGGGGCTGAATTGCACAGCAGAGAGTGCAACCGCCCACACTAGATCATCGCCCACTCAAGGAGCAAATCCATTGGCTGCTGAGTGGGTGTACTGTGCACCCGCCTACACCGGATCGGCGCTCTGCCTGGGGCTGTTCGCAAAGGCTGCAACTTATGTGAGAAGGTGTTTCAGGGGGTTTTTCGCCCAAAAGTCACAATTTTTGGGCCCTTCTGCAGATGTTTGAAAATTTTGCAGAGTCTGTCTAATTGTGTGCTCTTTTTTCTGTGCCTTTCTTTCTCCACATATATCCCAATCCGATAAGCCCACGTCTCATAACTCCTGAAACCGCTTGCAACTGCTCTTTCAAAATCCCTTGTCTTGGCGCGTACTCTCCAGGGGTGGATTTCTTCGTTCTTTTGGGCTTTTACTTCAGGTGATTTCTCTGGCCCAACAATGCATATATGTACATATATATATATATATATATATATATACATATGGCTTTGTCCTCTAATGGGCTATTTCTAAAAATAATTTTCCGTCCCTGCTGCTATTGGTCCTTTTGGGCTTCGAAGCCCATTGTTATATTTGTCTTTTGGTGTAAACACTCTTGTAAAGTAATTGAATAGAATAAGTCAGACTACCACGTTGATCATTGTTTGGATTTATTTGAAATATTTTGCTTTTCTTGTTTCTGTTTCTAAAGTAAGGTTACATTTGATATTGTGATCTATAAAAAGCGTCTCCTTATTGTTGATTAAGAATTTAATTGAGGGAAACAAAGTCAAGTGGTAGAGAAAAATGCACTTTTAGTCCCGTAGGAGTCGCCCCAAAACACTTTTAGTCCCGTAGAATTTTTTTTTACACTTTTAGTCCCCTAGGAGTCAAAAAGTGACACTTTTGGTCCCAAGCGTTAAAAAATGGACGAAAATTGGCTCATGTGTTACACGCCCCCTTAATTTTAAGGAAAAAAAGTGAAATTCAAAAACAAATTAAAATAAATTCAAAAATATTAATAAAATAATAAAAAAAAGGACAAGAAAGGAAGAAGACGATTGTACAGTACAGTCGTCTTCTTCGTCCCTCAGCCCCACCTCCACCCCATCCCTCTACCCATCCAATCCCGTCGTCTCCGACACCACCATAGCCTGCGTCGTCACTGGACAAATTTTTCAGTTGCGGGGGATCGAGGTTTCAGGGTCACTGTTTGGGGGGTTTGGAGGGTGTTTTTGGTGAGTTTTGGGTCAAACTTTGGCGGTAGAGGTTCTTTTGGATTTTTGGGGGGGGGGGGGGGTGATGAACAGTCATCGGGGGTGATCATCTTCTTCCTTTTCTTTTTATTTTCCTTTTTTTTATTATTTTATTAAATATTTTTGAATTTATTTTAATTTGTTTTTGAATTTCACTTTTTATCCATTAAACTAACGGCTCGTGTAACACACACGCCAATTTCCATCCATTTTTAACACTTGGGACCAAAAGTGTCACTTTTTGACTCCTATGGGACTAAAAGTGTGGGGAAAAAAATCCTACGGGACCAAAAGTGAATTTTTCCCTCAAGTGGTATATTCTATGTTTTACCTGGTGGACATACATTGAGTGATTAGATTTTGCTATCAATTCCATGTCTTCATCTTAAATCGGTTTAATACAAAATTGTTGGACGTTTGTGGTATATATCTGCATATCCAATGTATATCCACTAGGTGTAGCATCTAATGAAACCAAACTATTTATCCAACTCGGATTCTAATGTGTCTTATATTAACCTAGGGGTGTAAGGTGAGTTGAACCAACTCATGAGCTTGATGAGTCAGCTCGACTGGAGCTCGGTTCGAAATCGAGCTATTATGAGCTCGGGTCAAACTTTTCGAGCTTATTTTAGCTGATATTTGTGTTTTTATAAATTAATTCGATCAAATCGTGTTTTCATGACATCTTCCTCTATTTTGTAAATAATTATTGAATCTAAAATACGTAATTATTGTTTGTTTATATTAATATTTATTTCAATGTTCCTTCTTATTTTTCTTTTATAAATTAATCTCAGAGATTGATATACGGTTATTAACGTCAAAAAAATTATAAATAAAATGTATCTTTTTACAAACTAAATTACAAAATGGATACTTTAAGAACTTAAAAATAGTTTTCTTATCTATATCGTACTTTCAAATTTAGTAACTATATAATTTTATAATATCTATAAGTGTATATAGGCAAATCTCCCTTAATTAGGCAATGTCAGTAAAGTATTGTTAATCACTAAAATATTAATAATATTATAACTTAAAATGTAAATTTTGTATAATTGATTGATACATGATATATGTTTCTACAACATAAATTCAATAAAAATATTTTCTAATTACCTCATATTTTGTAAATATTAATTTGAACAGAAGATACATAAAATATTATTTATATTATTTAGAAATGTATCTTTATGATTATTAATATCATTATACTTCTACAATTATATTTTTAATGATGATATACATTATTAAAATGTTCAATAAGTCAATCAAAAATCAAAACTAGAATTAGTCTTATTTTACTTTTTTTTTTTAAATCAAGTTAATTCTTAGTTCAAGCTCGAACTCAATTCATCTACAAAGCGATGAAGCTCTACTTTAAAACTTAGGCTTTTAAAACACGAGCTCGAGCTCAAGAAAATATAATCAAGCTCGTGCTTGACTCATGTACTTCCCCTATAGTAACCTATTTCATATCATTTATTCTAAGTTAATAGTTTTGTCTTGTATTATGTATTTATGTATGTTTGTCAAGTATATACGTAATAAAAAGAGTAAAGGAATAATTTAATACCAAAATCAAGTATATAAAAAGCTTACATTATTGTTGATTTCGAATTACTGTTGGAAATCTTGATTGAGTAAATTGTGTATAGCACTATTTTATTAAATATTTAAGTAAATTTCATGTATCAAAAGTAGAATATCTTTGGTTTAAATTAATCTACATTTTGGAGTAGATAAATTTAGAGTATTTAATTACTAAAATCCGATGTCGGGTGAATGAGAAATTAATGAACAAAGTGTGTCGCTCAAAACGTGGTTCCTAATTGGAATCAATAAGTTGATATGAACAAATGCGATTAAATGATCACAATCATATGATCGACAGCCGCGGTCGTATAGAAAATAGTTCATTTAGTCCGGAGTCTAAAATGTTCAAATCAAAAATTGAGGGACTAACTTGAGAGGACCTAATTAATCAAGATTCAAAGTTTTGGGGTCAATTTGCAAGTTCTAAAACGCTGGGGGCTGAATTGCACAGCAGAGAGTGCAACCGCCGACACTGGAGCATCGCCCACTCAAGGAGCAAATCCATTGGCTGCTGAGCGGGTGTACTGTGAACCCGCCTACACCGGATCGGCGCTCTGCCTGGGGCTGTTCGCAAAGGCTGCAACTTATGAGAGCAAATCTGCACAATCCGAAAAGGTGTTTCAGGGGGTTTTTCGTCCAAAAGTCACAATGTTTGGGCCCTTCTGCAGATGTCCGAAAAGTTGCCTCTTTTGATCCAAACCTTTCATTCTCTATAAATAAATCCCCATAGTTTGGAATTAATTACACCAACATCATTTTCTCTTCTCTCTTTTATTCTTAGTACTAATTTGAGTACTTTGAATATTCTTTTGTTTCTTAAATATTAATTTTAATATTTTAAGAATATTGTTGAATATTAAATGCTAAATTGGGCATTTAAAATATTTTTGAAGTTTTTAAATATTATTTTAAGAATTATTTAGTACTAATTTGAGTACTTTAAATATTCTTAAATATTATTTTAATATTGTAAGAATAAGTTTGCATATTAAATATTTAGATGTGCATTTAATTTATCTGTGTCCATCGAGAGAGTTTAGAACAAATATTTTGTTCGCTAGGCTCGGAAATTTGTAGTGGTACCATTTTCGAGACATTTGTTGTTGTATTTTGGGAGACAATTGCCGTATTTCGTGACCACCAAGGGCGGGACAATACTGTCTTAAGGAAATAGTGTAACCCTTACCTGGACATATCATTATCATTTTGCATCTTTATAAACACTGCCCGTTACGAGCTAGAATTTTTCTGACACTTGTGGAGACAAAGGAAATGCCCACTTTCTGCTAACAACAGAGGACATGGAAGAAGAATTATAAGATAAGTCATTATCCTTTATTAAAGCACTTGATATTCTAATGAGGAATATAGAATCATGCTTACATATATTGGAAAGATGCATGGTACCTCCTAAAGTTGCATTCCTTGGCATTTTGGAGAGTTGCATTTTATGATTTCAAGTTTTAGTCATCCATGAAAAGACATGAGTCGGTACGCATGGGATTTTCAAAATGCAAAATCACTATGCATGCTATACGAACAGAAGATGATTCGACTTTTAGTGGTGTCAAGAAAATTAATCCAATAAGTGGAAATAATTGAAGGCAAAATATTGGTTACGAAACCAATAATAAGATAAGTTCATATTATAAATTATCAATTTTATAATTGCTTCATTCAACTACATAATGTGTTGAATAATATTAAATGTGATTTAATATGTAGTTATGCAATAATGATGTAATCATGTTAGATGAATTTGAGCATGCATGTATCTGATTTAATACTTAATTATATTTTATCTTTGTGACTTATTCTTGAAAAAGAATAAATAATTGCATGCTTAAGATTACTTTATTTTGCTATGCATATATGAAGTAATTGTTTAATAGTTTCCTTTCGGTTTATGAATAAATGCAATAAAGTAAAAGTAGATGAATAAATGCAATAATGCATAAATGTAATTTTTTTAAGAAAAGTAGAGTCAAGTGTCGCATTCTATGGGAAAATTCTTCTATAAATCCGATCTTGGGCCCTATCTATGAACCTTGTGGATGTAATTAATCCACATGATTTGTTTTTTAAGTCAAAAAAATAAAAAAATGATGTGGATTAATCACGGCCATAAGGTGCACAAGTAGAACCCAAAACCCGGAGTATAGAATTGTTTTCCCATTCTATGCTACACTCAATGCATATTTTTGTTTTTGAACATTGAGAAGTGCATTAGAAATTAAAACGAGATAACATCAGTAAATTGTTCGGTTGCATCCCGGGCATATATAAAAAGTGGACAAACATCAAAATACTATAAAATATGTTAGCCCTATCTTTTGAATAAAATAAAACTATCTAACTTTTCAAAATGAATTTATATCGAAATGGATGAGTTGCATAGGGCTTGCTTGTTTGTGTTTTCAAATTATTTTTTCATTTTTATTTTCATTTGAAAATAAAAATACGCACTTTATACTGTTTTTAACTGAAAATATTCTCATTCTCGTTTTTGCGTTCCTAATAAATTTCAATCATATTTTTAATATTACATTTCATATCACATATCTCACAATTTCTTTTATCACTTTTCTCTCTTATCTTCTTTCAGTTTTTTAAACTTTTCTCTCCCCTCTTCATTAAATTTTTAAATCTACCATTATTTATCTAATCATTATTTTTCAATCATTTCATACATCACAATCATCAATATCAATTATTTTTAAAAACACAAATCAACACAAGTATTTTTTTCACTTTCGTCATATAAAAATTAAAAAACTCATTATTTCCATATTTTATCAAACAATTGAAAATGAAATAAAAATACATCTAAATAAAGTTTAATGTTTGACTTGAGTTGCGTGGGTGGGTTTGTATTGGATTGGCCCACCATCATCTACACCTCATTTAAGATTCAACTCTTACAAAAAGATATTTTTATCCGCAGAATGCAAGGATAATTCGGCAGGGGCGAAATTGGAAATTCACTCAACAAATTTGCAGTCGTCCCCATGAAATGAAGGGATGGTGTATCAAGATTGGATTTTTTTTCCAGGCATTATCAACAGCCAAAAAAGAAGAAATCACAAGTAGTCATAAATTTTCGGGTACAAAATTTATTTGAAGAATTAAGACTGCGTTTCGTTATATTTTGGGATGGTATTTTGGTGAAAATTATTGGTGAGAAATTTATGGGAACACGTGTGTGTTTGATGAAATTGTGTTTGATTTTATTTTGGGTGTGTTTTTTTTTTGTGAGATAATGTTTGGTTTTGTTTCCAAAAAGAACAAAAGTTAATGTAGCAATCAAATCATGAAGTTTTTGTCTGTTAGAGACAGGAGAGAGAAGAGAGAAAGTACATAGAGAGGAGTATGTTAGAGAGTATAGAGAAGAGAGAGAGCACATAGAGAGGAGTAGGTTTAGAAAGATGAAAAATAATTATTATATTTTTTTTTTACCAAAAAAGTAATGTGTTTTTGACCAAATATTTTGTGAACCAAACATGATTTGGTGAGAATTTTGGACCAAACATGGTATGGAAACATAACCAAACATTGCCTAAGATTTTCCAATTTTCTCTAATATAATCAAATAAGCGTTATGTCTAAACGATAATTAATTTCACTATGCAAAAATATATTATGATACATATATTTTATTAATTTAGCATAATTGTCCATAATCATCTAATATACTTGTGGAAAATATTAGATGAATTAGTCAATAGTTTAACAATTAAATAAGTGCCTTAATCGTTTGCAATATAAGTATGTCTTTGTTTTAATCTCAATTGAAAACACAGTTTCAATTATTTGCTTCAAATTAATGTTTCATCTTGTATTTTTATTTCATATGCATGCTACACTTATAAAATATTCTATTAAATTAAATATACTAATGTGAATTTATGTACACATGACGTGTACATAAAGTGAAATACAAGATAAAAAAAATCTAAATAAAAATAAAGGATCCGAAGTTCCATAGAGTTAACTTCGACTCGAAAATTACAATTCAAATCCACTAAAAGTACATAAGGAAAATGATGTGCTTCCTTATTGTACATATGAAAAACAGACAAAACATATATACGTACACTTTTCCACCATGATTTTACATGATAAAAACATCTTGTTATTGAACTTTTCTCAAATGAATTTTGAGAAATTTTGTAAATGAAAAAGTTGGTTGCAACTTAGGCAAGGCACTGAAAGCCGGAGGGTGGTGTTTTGCCACAATCTACAAGAAGTTGCAGTGCAATGGGAATAAGGATGTTAATGTTGAGAACCTTAGCCTTTATGGTGGTGCAAAGGCAGAGCGCTGCATCCAAGTCCACTAACCCTTGGAGCACCGGACAGCATGTGTCTTTGGCGATGCTACCGATTCCAACGTGCACTAGGCCACCCAATACGTCAACGCATGCACCAAGTTTTAGTGTGTCAATGGGGCATGTTTCTTGTGCTTTTGGTGTTGGTGGTGGTGGACATGGAGTTTCTTTAGGTGGAGGTGGCGGTGGAGGAGGACATGGGGTTTCCGGTGGTGGTTTTGGTACAACCGGAGGTGAAGGTGGTGGTTTTACGATTGGTGGCGTTGGGAGAATCGGAGGTGTGGGTTTGACCGGAGGGTATATAATGGGCGGTTTGGGTGTGACGGGAGGGTAAACAATTGGAGGTTTGGGAATGATAGGGGGGAAAATAATAGGAGGTTTGGGTGTAATAGGAGGATGAACAATTGGAGGGTGAACAATGGGCGGTTTGGGTATGATGGGAGGATAAACAATTGGAGGGTGCACAATGGGCGGTATGATTGGGGGGTGGACAATGGGAGGTTTGGGAACAGTAGGTGGCTTAACTACTGGAGGTTTGGGCACATAAGGAGGTGGTTTGGGTACATATGGTGGCGGCTTTACTACCGGAGGATAAACAATTGGAGGGTGGACAATGGGAGGTTTGGGAACAGTTGGTGGCTTAACTACTGGAGGTTTGGGCACATAAGGAGGTGGTTTGGGTACATATGGTGGTGGCTTTACTACCGGAGGATAAACAATTGGAGGGTGGACAATGGGAGGTTTCGGTACAGTAGGTGGCTTAACTACTGGAGGTTTGGGCACATAAGGAGGTGGTTTGGGTACATATGGTGGCGGCTTTACTACCGGAGGATAAACAATTGGAGGGTGGACAATGGGAGGTTTGGGTGCAGTTGGTGGCTTAACTACCGGAGGTTTGGGCTTATATGGAGGTGGTTTGGGGACATAAGGCGGTAGTTTTGGTCCGGATGGTGGCGGTTTAGTAACCGGAGGTTTGGGTGCATGCGGAGGTGGTTTGGATACTGATGGTGGCGGCTTTACGACCGGATGGTTTGGTGATTTATGGGGTGGTTTTATCTTTGGCGGGTGTTTCGGAGGCAATTTAGGGGGAAGGTTCGGAGGTTTGGAAGGATGAGGCGGGTATGGACAATAAGGACATGCTAAAGAAGTAAGCAAAGTTCCCAGGTTGAGAACAAGGATTAGCACTTGGTATATGTTATGCTTGCCCATTTTTATTATCTTATTACAAGAGAGTGATGTTAGAGAAGTAACAACTTGCTTTTTATAGGAAAAGAAATGAGTGAGAAAAAAACTATACGTTATTCGAGATCAATAAAATTAGTTCGCTTTTTATTGTTAGATAATAATGGGGTGGTTAACTTTCACTACTCAGCTCCTACTTTATGATAATTATGATTTGGCCGATTTTATTACACTCTGTTCAATATAGAATTATCCTAAAACTATATATTATCACCAAAACTAAGATTATTTGGTGAATTAGCACATTTTTGGGATCCTTACATAAACTTTGACGCCATAAAAGAACTTTCTTGTCTGATGAATTCACTGCTTTTAAGTGTTGGTGCTATATTTCAATTATCAAGATTTTAATCTATAAGCCATTCTTATACCTATCAAACACCATCCAAACTAGGTATCGTAATTCAAGAATAAATTTTTGGGAAAATTACTAAAACCCCCCTAAAATAAATTTTTATATCCAAAAAACCCATAAAAATATTTTTCAATCTCAAAAACTCACTTCCAAACTTTTCATTTAAAAAACCCCAATAGTCAAGATTAAGAATTGTTTTGACTAAACTGCCCTTCATTTGTTAAGTTAAAAATTGATCAATTGACCTTTTTTATTGAATTTTTTTTTGTTTTAAAATTTTCAAATTGATAAGCTGAATAATAAAGATTTTTATTTTTAGTATTAAATATTTTTGATACTTTTATATAATTTATTTTTTATTTTACTATGATAATTATCTAAAAAATATATTTTTAAAAGTTTTTAGGAAGATTAAAAATCTGAAAATTTTTAAAATAAAATTATGTTTTGTCAACTATCAATATAAAATTTCTAAATAAATAAATATCTACACAAATCTACAACTAATTAAATTTCAATCTAGAAGACTAAGGACAATTAAGTCCATAAATTTATTAATTCTAAATCTTGGGCTTTTTGGATTGAAAATTTTTATCAAGGGTTTTTTGGATGTAAAAATTTATTTTAGGGGTTTTTAAGTAATTTTCCCTAAAAATTTTTGTCTAAATATGGATTTTTTGTATCTATCAAATACCCATCTCAGAAATATCACACTTCAAATATTTGTGACCGAGTACAATTATTGCTATATTTGAATTAAATCAATATGGAGTGCAATCATAATCAATAGAATACTAATTTGTTTCCCATCATTTACTGTATCTTTCATGATTGATTGACTTAAGGGGAAAAGTGAAAACAAACCACACACCACTTGATCTTTCATTATTGATTAAGCTCCAAATTAAGTGGGGCATCTTATGTCTTTTTGGCTCCAAATTTCAAACTTTGAAGGACAAGAAGAAAATGAAAAACGCGGTGGAAATAAAGCTATTTTAACATCTAGTGACTAGTTAGTCCGTGATTCATCCAATTACTTACCAAAAATTCAATTCCAATCTTCAGTCGTTAAATTGTGTTTAAGCGTATGTTCTGTTTTACATACACATCAACTTTATAAATATTTTCAAAAATATAAAATTGGCATAGAATATTTATAATTAATATGTAAAAACGTTATGCATGAAATATAAAATGATGCATTATTTAAGAACAGAAAATATTGTGAGCAAAAATTAAATTTGGATCATAATGTTTCATTTTATATTCTACTAATTAAGGTATATTGACCAATTGGATAAAAAGTTTTTTTAATATAGAATTGATCTTAATTATATAAAAGTGTCGGATGTATTATATATAGAATACAAAATGAAATATGATTTTGGGGTACATCACTTGAAATGCCTAATATCACCTTAACCACTTATATTTTTCATGACTTTAAAAATAGAATAGTCTCTACTCTAGGACAAAAATCAAGATTTATGTTACAAATATTTGCTTAGCTTCACTACCCTACAAATCCTATCTTTGTATCAAGAAAGAGAATATTTAATCGAGGTCGTCGGCAACGTCGTCAAAATGTAAGGAAAATATTTATTGTTAAGATCACTAGTCACTATAGGGAAAATGAATTAGTAACAAAATTATTCAAATTATATATAATAAGTGATAAAAAAATTATTTTGTCATAATAATGGTTGTTTTAAACATAATAAAGACAGTACTTGTGCTTAAAAAGTCGCTATTAACTGATAATTAGTAGTAATGACATTTTAAAACATAATAAGGACAATATTTGTGCTTTGCCATTATTTGCATTTAGTATCGCATGTAAATAAAGACAAACATATTGTCGCGTGTTATTAATAACGTTTGAATGATGTTGTATATCACTTTTTAACTCACATTTTCTATCAGTTCTTTTAAGGGTTAAATTCATTTTGCGCCCTGTGCTATTGGAAAGACATCAAATACCCAACCCCCCACCTGTTAGGCAATTGTGTGGAGTCAGATCAAACTAGGTTGGAAAAGGAGCCAAGATAGAGTCGAGAAGGGTCAAGGTTAGAACGGGATCGCAAAAAGGAGTCGAAAAATTGAAGCAGGGGGCGCAAATGCTGAGCGGGACACCCAGGCGCCTCCTTGATGGCGCCGCTGACAGAAAGGTGGCACCTGGTGCCTAGGCACGGGTTGGGCGACTGAATGCACACTTTTTCATTTGTTCGTGTCTTATGTATTTTTGACATGTTTCTTAAATCCTATTTTGATGAGGATTGTTTCCTTAGGTTCTAGGGTTGATTTAGGATTGTTTTTCCTAAATCTATTAGGTTTTTAACTTCACTTTTGTCTATTTAAATAGCATAGAACTCATCTTGTAAATGTAATCGAATCACTTTGAAGAGTTGAAATAAAAAGATCTAGTTAGAGGTGATTTTTTCCCTTGATTGGGTTTCCACCATAAATTCTTTGTCTTTTTTATTGCTTTTGATTTCCCATATTTTCTTATTTTTCCCGTTGTTGTTTCACCATTGAAAGCCTTGATTCCTAACAACTGGTATCAAGAGCCTAGGGTTTAAGTTTTAGGAGACGTTTTAGAACTAGATCTGATGGTAAACACGAGAGCTTAGATTAGCTTTGACATTTGTGTCGAGTGGGAGTTATGTGGCTGGTGATGAGGGAAAATTTAAGATAGATAAGTTCGATAGAAGGGATTTTGGGTTTTGGAAGATGCAGATAGAAGATTATCTGTATCAGAGAAAGCTACACGAACCGTTGACGGGAAAGAAGCCGACGAAGATGACGGATGAAGATTGGGCACTGCTAGATCGTCAAGCTCTGGGTGTGGTTCGGTTGACACTGGCGAGGAATGTTGCTTTCAACATCATTAAAGAGAAGACTACCGCGAGTCTAATGGAGGAGCTATCAAATACGTACGAGAAGCCATCCACCTCGAACAAGGTATATTTGATGTGTAAATTATTTAATTTGAGGATGGGCGAAGGTGGATTTGTGACGGATCACATCAACGAATTCAATGTGATTTCGACTCAGTTGAGTTCGATAGAAATCACGTTCGATGATGAGATCCAAGCTTTGATCCTACTTTCATCTTTGCCCGATAGTTGGAGTGCAATTGTGACTGCGGTAAGTAGTTCTTCCGAGGATAAGACTCTGAAGCTTCAAGAAATCTGGGATATGATTCTGAGCGAGGATATTGGTAGGAAAGAATTTGGGAAAATTATGGCAGGAGCCTTAAGTGTCGGAGGAAGAAGCAGTTAAGATAGTCACAAAAAAAAACGCAAGGAGGAAGTGGAATGCTTTAATTGTGGGGAATACGGGCACTACCAAAACAAGTGCAAGGAGCCGAAGAAAGATAGGAAGAAGAAACAATATAAGGGATCCGTGAGTACCGTGACGGAGGATTATAGTGATGCTTTGGTTTGTTGTACCAAGGATCCAAGGGGTACTTGGATTTTGGACTCAGGTGCATCCTATCACTCTACATCGGGGGAAATAATGTTGGCCAACTATGTTTCCGGTGAGTTTGGAAAGTTTGTCTAGGAAGAGACGAAACCTTGAATACAGTAGGTAAAGGTGATGTTGACATCGAGGATGCCAATGGAGTAAGACTTAAGTTGAGTGAGGTGAGACATGTTCCGGGTCTTAGGAGGAACCTTATATCCGTGGATCAGTTAGACCGAGAGGGATATACCATGGTATTCAGTGGTGGATCTTGGGTGATCACCAAAGAGAATAGAGTAGTGGCAAGTGATTCGAGAAAGGAAACATTGTACACATTGGAAAAGAAGAGAGAGTCCATCAAGTGGGGGTCACTTGAGCCAGACGAATTGATGGGCCATGGAGATACCTCGATTGATCTCTATTGATTTTGGAGATGTTTCAACTAGATCGGGATTTTTCACTTAGGAGAAGTGAAAAATGGTTGTTTGTTTCGAGTTTGAGTTTGGGCTATTTTTTATCAGTCTCCAAGTGGCAGATTGTTAGGCAATTATGTGGAGTCAGATCAAAATAGGTTGGAAAAGGAGCCAAGATAGATCTGAGAAGGGTCGAGGTTAGAACGGGATCGCGAAAAGTAGTTGAAAAATTGAAGCAGGGGGCGCAGACGCTGAGCGGGGTGCCCAGGCGCCGCCATGGGCGCCACCTTCATGGCGCCTAGGCTCCGCCGACAGAAAGGTGGCGCCTCGTACGGTGCCCGAGCGCGGGTCGGGAGACTGAATACGCGTTTTTTTGTTTGTTCGTGGCTTATGTATTTTTGGCATGTTTCTTGAGTCCTATTTTGATTAGGATTGTTTCCTTAAGTCCTAGGATTGATTTAGGATTGTTTTTCCTAAATCTATTAGGTTTTTAATTTCACTTTTGTCTATTTAAATAGCATAAAACTCATCTTGTAAATGTAATCGAATCACTTTGAAGAGTTGAAATAAAAAGATCTAGTTAGAGGTGGGTTTTCCTTTGATTGGGTTTCCATCGTAAATTCTTTGTCTTCTTTATTGCTTTTGATTTCCAATTTTTTCTTATATTTTCCCGTTGTTTCACCATTGAAAGCCTTGATTTCTAATACAACCTCCCGCATTTTATGAAAAACTCATCAAACACTCCCAGGACATATTAATAGACAAAAATGCTCTTGATCTAAAATGAGATATTCAATTTGTGCCAATCTATTATGATCTATATAGTTCTTTGCCCCTCTAGATTAAAATTTTAAGTAACTTGACCCCAAATTTTATTTAACGGTAACTTTATTAAATAACTAACCCTTGATGTAATTAAAAATTAAATGAATAAAAAATATGATTAGATTAATATAGAAAGAATAGACAATAAATTTTAAATTATTTCAAGTAAATTCATACCTGTTATATTATATTTTTTAATTTAAAAATGATTTCATGGACTTACTTTTTTTTTTTTTTTTTTGCCTTGAATAACTTAGTTGCATTAATAATATTAGGTGAATTTCTTATTATTTTGTGCATTCAAATTTTCGTTGCACTTTCGTACAAATAAATATGTAGTATGTATTGAACTATATATACACGTCTTATTTACATAGTAGCATCATTTATACTATTAAAAGAAAGCAAAAAAGAAGCATTGCACACCAATTAACATAAAGAAGTCAGTCACATATAAGTGTTACATGTTATGTAATAAAAAGGCCATATAAATCGGTTTATCACTTTATATTAATAAATAATATAATTCTTAAAAAATGAATGATTAGTTTTACTAGAAAAATGTTATTCTAACAATGAAAACATGAATTATCAATAAAATAAATAGTTTGAAATTTATCAATAATTTCGTCTAAGAAGTTTGAAATCGTAAGTGCAGTGAATTTATAATTTTACATAAATCAAGGGCATATCATATTGATGACCGTATTTGATCCCTTCGTCCAATGTCAATTGGATTTTCATAAATGATGTTCACTATAACAAATTGATCTCTTATCACATCAAAGATCTGTAATTGTTATTGAAGAAACTTAAAGAGAATTTATATCAGCACCCCACATTTTTATAGTAAAACTACACTTCCTTCGTTATTTTAATAGGACTTTTATCAATTTATAAGATGAACAAAATTTCTATCAATTACAAGATGAATCTGTCCATTTTAACACCAATAAGAGAGAATTAAAATAAAAATGCATCAACGTATGGTGCATTCCATATATCTAAAAACTAAACTAATAATTAAAAGAAATCAGTTTACGAGAATTCTCTATGTCTTATCAGTTTGATTCATTAGTTTTAGTAGCATGAATTTGCTCTTCTAACTCAATTTCTTATAAATTATTTTGTCCTAATAAATTTCAAAATAAAATATACAAGTACGAGGATAAATATGATTCTAACCATATTATAAAACTCTATTTTCTAAATAAAATAATTTTGCGTACCTCTAGTGATCAATATTATATTGTCATCGTAAACCATACTATAAGCAAGAATCTTATACATTCATTTGATATATTAAAGAAAAAATATTTGAAATGCATCATATCCTATGATGCACAGATACTTCTAAAATCGACCCCGTGCAGTATCGTATCCGTATCCAACACGGATACTCTCGGATACCGTGTCTGGACTATTTTTGAAGTGTCCAAAAATAAAAATAAAAAGGAAAAATTCTGGATATCGTATCCGACACAAAATTTGAAATATCCGACACATTTCAAATACAAGATAGAGTATTTTTTAAAATATTTTACAATTCATTTTGGACTAAAATAGGAAAAGAGATAATATTTTCGGTCTTTTGTCAAAAATGAACACATAAAAGTTAAGTAAATGACAGAAATTTACAGAACTAGACAATTTTATTTATATCAATGAATTTATCGAATCAATTTATTTTTACACATTATACATGCATATATATGCATGTATCCTCGGCGTGTCGTATCCTAAAATTTTAAAAAATCCGTATCGTCGTTCCGTATCGTGTCGTATTCGTATCCCAATATCCGTACCGTGCAACCTAGATCATAACTCAACGTGATTTGACTTGCTTAATTTATATAATAGACAAGCTACTGGTCATTAGAATTAAGATGGCGAAAAATGATTTAGATAAAGAGAGAGGTGAAAGGGAGCAAGTACATCCTTTAAAGTTGAGGTCACAAATGTCTCTCTATTTAAGATAATATCATTATGACAATGCAAAGTGCGAATACTAATCACCTTACTTGAGAGCTAGATTTTGTCATTGGTAAATTTATGAAATTCATTATAGTGGCAAAATAAGACTTATTATCACCTTTTTTTTATAATTCAAGAGGAAGGGAATATCCTATATATCTGGCCTGACAAATTAGGATTGATAGCTATAATTTTGAATCATAAAGACGTTACCTATCTTCAAGAAAGATGGGAGCAACCTCGATTCGAACTCATGATCTCTCACATAAAGTGGGAGGTAAATACCACTAGACCAACAGATTTTGGTAAAACATATATCGCCTTGTACATGACATATCTATAGTAACAACGTAATACTAGTTTTTTGTCACAAGCTATTATTACGAGCAAATATAAGTTAAGTCACTTAATATCGTCAGTTTGAAAATGTCTCAAGACTTGGGCTAATGTTATGGCACACATTATTACATTAAGATATATATAATCATGAGTAATATCATCAGTTTTCAAATGTCTCGAGACTTGGGCTAATGTTATTGTAGAAATTATTACATTAAGGGAAAATTAATCTATAAATGTAATCATGAGTTTGAATTGAACAAGATTATCATGTGTTTCCTTGCAAAATGTGTATTAAGCAAAAGTTGGCACTAGTAAACAAACATGTATGTATGTATGTTCAAATGGAAATGAGGGTCACGGTCCACCATAGAAGAATTACCGACATGGTGGTATCAACTGTATCCACTGTAGATGAAATGGCACTTGTCATAACCTGCAACAAATAGGACATGTAAAAGTTTCATTAGTAGTCAGACAATGATTAAGATTTTGTCTCCACCCACGAATCCTTCATCTTTTTCACATTAATAGCAAAAGTGACAATAGAAATAAAAGAACAAAATAAATGTCACAATATCAATTAGAACTTTAATTATATATGTGGGGAATTATAGTTGGAATCTGATGTAATAAATATATATTTATTTATATATAATCATAACATAATTAATATTACATAATATAAATAATAAATATAATCATAATATATTTAATATTATATATATATATATCTTATATTAATCCATACTTAATAATGTAATATATATATGTGTATATATATAGGGTGTTCATGAAAACCGAAAATTCGATTAACCGGCCGAACCGGACCAAAAATCGAGAATTCAGTTCTAATCGAAACCAAACCAAAATTCGGTTCGATTTTCGATTTTTTTTCCACAAAAAATTGGTTTTCGGTTCTGTTTTGAGGTTCAGTTAACCAAAAACCAATTTATTTTTTTTTATTTATATATAGTATTATATAGATCAAAAACTATAAAAAAATGTGTTGCCTAATGACAATTTATAGGAAAAGATAGAAAGTGAACTTTTTTTATAAGGTTGATTTTTTCAAAATAATGCAACCGAAACTAATTTTTTTTTTGGAAGTTGACAAAGACACTCCACATTTTATTAATGGCAGTCCACACCTTTTTTTTAATTAACTAAATTAACTATAATGGCCTTCAGTGTATCATATAAATTTTTTATTAATATTAAAAGGTGAACTGAATAATCACTTCTAAACAAATTTTGAAAAATATTTTTTAATTTTTTTTGTGAAAAATAATACCAAATGAAATTGCATTTTTTCTCAAGCATTTTTTTGGAAATAAAAAAACCTACTTTTCAATCGTGCAATAAGACTAATCATATTGACATGGATATTGAAACCCCGATATGATTTTATCGAACTCATTAAATGATATTTGTTGCCCATTTGCTCCATCGTAAATATCAGAAGTTCTAATTTGAATATTGAAAATTAATATAACATCAAAGGCCTAAAAACTACCAAAAAAGTAAAAATAATAGTCTAACCATATACACAGAGTTAGTGTTGGTGAACTCAATATGTCCACCTAAAATAATAGCTAATTTTATTTTTTGTTAAATTTAATGAATAAATAATTATCAATTTTATCCAAAATAAAATAACATTTATTGGTTCCAAATAAATAAGTTAAAGTTTTAGTCATATCAACAAACTTTTTTACTTATTATTTACAGTATTTATCCATCACTTCCAACTTTTAAAATTATGAACTATCAAATTTTGAATACTTATTCTACATTCAATTAGAAAGTGGTATAAAACTAGTTTGTCAAAGAAAATAATAAGAATTACTTTACTAAACTAAAGGGCATTTTTGTCTATAGAATAAAATTTAAATAAAAGTAGAGTACCTCTAACAAAATGTAGAGTGACTTCATCAATTCCCTTCTTTTTTCTGATTTTTTTTTTTTTGAAATTTTAGGTTTGGCCCAAACCGAACCGAACTTTTTCAGTTCGTGTTTTCGAAAAACTGAATTATCGGTTAACCGAATTCAGTTCGTGTTTTCGAAAAACTGAATTATCGGTTAACCGAATTTTTTGTTTGGTTTGGGATCGAACCGAACCAATGAACAGCCTTATATGTATGTATGTATGTATATATATATATATATACATCTTTTTAATTTCGGTCTCGAGCTCGGCCCAAGCTGGAGCTCTTCTGTTCAGGCTCGTCGAGCCAAGTTTGCACCCTCAAATTTAGATTAGGGGATATAATACTGAATTCTAATAGCTGATCTTAACCGTTGCAGTGACAATCACTTTGGTAATAATTTTACTTACTTGGATCAATGGTGACGAACATCGCCAAGCCTCCAAAATGGCAAGTTCCGCCAGCCCTTTTAGTCCTTTGCCAATAACTATTGAAAGCATAGGAAGCCTGTGCAAGCAGAGTGTTTGGCAGGTAGCACAAACCATTAAGCTGAATCGGCGCACATTCCCCACCCGACGCACACGCATAATCCAATGCGTGCTGAATGGATGAATCAGGTACTTTTGGTTTAGCAACACACCAAACGGCGTGCTCGGGTTTCGTATAAGGTGCTGGTGGGGCTGTCACTGGCGGCTTTTGATGTACTGGTGGGCTTGGCATGTGAACAGGTGGTGGATATACACAGAATGGAGGTTGATTTTCGAGTAAAGGAAAATTAGAGACAGGTTTCCTATCTATAACTTTAGCTGCATTCTTGATCATTGGATTTGAAGTTGAAAGAGCCTGGATTCCTTGGGTTTTAGAGTTGTGGATTGCGGTTGTGGTTTGCGCATCTGCAGAACGACATCAATTGAAATAAGTAGTGAAGCATAGTAAAAAGAAGGGATAATTACATGTATACGCCCTCACTTCGTAATTACCACGAGCCCTCTAAGGTCTTGGCAAAATACGCCTGTTAGATCCCGATAACTCCGAAAACAGGGGGTGGATTTGTAATATGTTTTTACTATCTGGGTGGTTATGTAATTCTCAAACATCGGGATGTTTTTCATAATTAGAACCTCACGCAAGGGGTGTTTATGTTAATTTACCCTAAAAAGAGACAGAAAAAATACCACAAAAATAAATGATTTTGTTGTGTTACTCACAGATCACCAATGTGCAGCTACTGGAGGCTAATAAGGTCCAAAGAGCTAGTTTAATAATGTTAATTCCTGGATTCATAATTGATATCAAGAAAAGTTTTTCTTTCTTCTTGGGATGTTTTCAGTCGAAATATCCATGAAGAAAGAGGACAAATTTAAAGCGAAAGAAAGATATGAATGTCTGTGATATCAAAGAAAATGTGCTTTGTCTTCAATAGAAGCAAATTTCATTTGAAAAGATGCTCTTTCACCTTTTATTTTGGGGAATCAACCAACAAACACTTCCACATATACTGAAAAAGAAAGAGCAAAAAGAAAAACCAAAAACCAAAAACCGAAATGAAATGAAAAACGAAGATAAGCAGATACTGCATACACGGAAATTCTAGCCTAGACCAGGTCCAGTCAAACCTAAGTTAATCAACTACTGAGCACTTCCTGAGGTTATTATAAATTCATGTTTAAGAAGTTGCCTGGAGGGGTCGAATGCCATATTAGTGAATGCCAAAGTAATGAGTTGGGTTCGTATTCAACTTTCTCGTAGTCAATTGTTAAGCTTCCAGTTAACAGTTTACGATTGCATATATAGAACTGTCATAAATCAATCTCAATCTCCTAAGACGGTTTTCACAGGGTAGTCCAGCGATCAGGCAAATTGATCATCTTTCTTATTCAACATAACCATTTTGCTCACCTCGAAACATATTCATGATACCGTCCCAATTCACATGAGCAAATAACAATAAACTAACAAAATAAAAACGACCTTTTGGTTTTGAGTTACCTCCCAATTTCTATGGCCAATGGAGGAATTTGTAACCATGAAGCGAGGGAGGTAGATAAGTTTGTGACAACGAATCGGGATTATCAGGAGGATAAATATATCCCTTTCCATAACCAACATCCTTCATTAGCTTAGTTGGTGCATTTCTTAGATGGAGTGGGACCCCTTCGTTCCCTCCTACGGATTCCTTAACAACTTTTTTTGCAGATTCAATTGCTCGATAAACAGAAACCGATTTAGGCGCCAACGCCAAATATGCCACGCACTGCGCAAGGATCACATTACACTCGGGCATCCCTATAAAATGACAACCTTGGTAACAAGACACAGCCTGTGTTAACGCTTGTGGGTCCGCCAAGCCAATATCTTCACTCGCAAACCTAATGAGGCGACGTGCAATATAGAGAGGCTCTTCGCCTCCTTCGAGCATTCTAGCTAGCCAATATATTGCAGCGTCAGCATCACCCCCCCTCATTGACTTGTGGAGAGCACTTATTATGTTGTAATGCTCTTCGCCGGCTCTATCATAAGCCAAATGCTTGCATTGCAAAGCTTCTTTAATATCACCTATAGCAACTGTCACGGACAAATCTAAATCATCCACATTTGATCTTTTGGCTCGTGCAGTTGCGGTTGTGGATGCAACTTCAAGGGCGTTTAGAGCCACACGAGCGTCTCCATCACAATGCAATGACAAGAAATCTATTGCCTCATCGTTCAACTCAAATTTAAGAACTCCACTTACACTACTAGCAGTTAATCCCCTGTCTGTGTCAACAACGGCTTGTTTCACGAGCGTTTCGAGATGATCGGGTTTCAGTGGATTAAGGGTCAAGACTCTGCAACGGGATAGCAAAGGCGTGATGAGATGGAACGACGGGTTCTCGGTGGTGGCGCCGATGAAAACTATACTGCCATCTTCAATAACAGGTAGGAAAGAATCCTGTTGAGATTTGTTAAACCTGTGGACCTCATCGAGAAATAGAACAGTTCTTTTATTGATTCTTAACTTCAATTTTCTTGCATCATCAACAACTTCCCTAACATCCTTAACACCACAATTGACGGCGGATAATGAAACGAATCGATAGCCACAAGAACTCACAATGGCCTTGGCGATGGAAGTCTTGCCGGTTCCCGGTGGGCCCCACAGGACGACGGAAGGGAGGCGGTCGGAGTCGATCGCCGCCCGGAGGAGGGAGCCTCCGGCGAGGAGGTGGTCCTGCCCCACCACCTCATCAAGCACGCGCGGCCGCATTCTCTCGGCCAGCGGCGCGTGGGGCGAGGGTTTCTGGGTGTTCTCTGGATTTTCGGTCGATTTTTGGCGCTTTTTCCGATGTATCAACGAATCGGAATGTTCAACTCCCTCGATTACTTCGTATTCTTGATGGGTTTTTGGTGGGTTGTGATGTTTGTTGGATTCGAAGTGGAAAAAGCGGTTGATTTTGGGTTGGAGGATTGGAGGGGTAGCGGCATAAGATGATGTGGGGTTTTGAGTTTGAACAACTGGGGGAGTGGTGGTGATGTTGTTGTTATGGTTGTTGAGAAGCCAATCGGTGGCTTTGAGGAGGTCACCGCCGGAGGCCGCTAGGGCTTCGGCGGCAGAGTCGGAGGGGAAGCCCATGCTTACAAGCTGCTGAATTTCAGTCTCCATTTCCATGACTACAAATCGCTCAATTTTGGGTATCCCTTTTTCTATAGGAAGAAAAGGGCCTCGACAGCTTATAGTTGGCTACTCAGCAATCACTGTTCTGTTTCCCGCACTTTCTCGTCATTCTAGGAATTAATTAATTATAACTAATCACTTATTTAGGGCCTTATTTAGGGATGTGAACGAGTTTAGTCTGACAATGTATTCATTAAGTTTGTCTCTGTGTGTGTTTGGTTTGATAGTTAATCGTATCAATCTTAAATGAGCATGAGGTATATGAATGGTAACGAGGCGGGAATGAGTCGGGTATTGCAAGACTTGAGATCTTCTCCACCTCCTTCCAAAAAACAAATTATTTGTAATACAAGGACTCGCACTGGATCCAGTCATTACCAAGCCTTGCCCAGTCATGGCTAGTTCTCGACAAGTACGAGTCCTATCCAGTGGAACTGGTAGACTTCTATTTTTGGCTATTTTTTAGTCTATCATGTTCTTACAGGCACATTCAAAACAAATAAATAACATCACATCAATGTAAACAAATTCAAATATACAAGTCATCCGGTACTTAAATGTCATCCTCATACTTAAGTTTAGATCAAAGAACTTTGCTTATACATCAAATGATCAACCAAACAAAATAGTTACGAGGTAATGCGGCGTGGGACAAAGGAGTCAGCTACGGGGAGAAACAGTGAAAGACGAGGGTCGAGGGTTTGATGTTAGGGGAGAAATGTCAAATTAGAAATTGCATTTCCTTTTTTTTTTTTTTTCAACAACACCTATCTAAGTTGCTACTTGAGAAGAGCATTTTTGCTCATATTTGAAGTAATACATTCTTTACAATTTATTAGTATTATAAATGTTAAATATGAGTAATAACTAGATATATATATATATAAAATAAAAATATTAATATATTAATAATGGGGGTGAGTCTTGGTCCGGAGCGGGCATTTGCTGATAATGTTGGGTGCCCGGCAAGCTATCTAATGGCTTGACCATTATATTGTAAACATTATAACAGTCTTGTCTTTAATATTATATTGAATTCATTTTGGCAATCTTTCCTTTATTGCACATACTTTTACTAGTTTAGATAAAGATATCATTGATTACTTATAGCCAAGGTATTAAATTTCGGTATCGGTGTCGACATCGGGGTAGTAAATTTACGAAAATTTTGGGGATATTCAAAATTTCGGTTTCGATTTTGGGGATCTTTTTTTGTAATATGAATGATCATTTAACCCTAATTTTTAACTATAAAATATTAAAATAAAATAAAATATTATTTAAATTTTGGAAAATTTTGGGTTTCGACAAAAATTTCGAGAATTTTTTTTGGGTTTCGATCAAAATTTCGATGAATATTTAGCAGATATTATTTTAAATTTCGGATTTCGACAAAAATTTTGGAAAATTTCGGATTTCGGAAGATATTCTGCAAAATTAGATCGAAAGTTTGATTTCGATTCGGGACCCTCAGAAACCCAAATTTTGATCGAAATTTTGATGTTTCGGGTGAAATTTAAAAGTCTGCTTATAACTAGGGAAGTGGTCGAGCAAGCAAGAGTGGCGACTGTGGAATGCTCTCGATGGATGTGATCCTAAAACCTCGTTCCAAGTCATTGAGACTATGAGATATGGATATCATAGTCTCGTCAAGATTTATTTGTGTATGACATTCTCATGAGATAATGCCTTGTTCCATGGGCAATGACCCAAGGGGTTAATGCATGCACATAGACTCATACTTGGGTAAGTATGAGATTGAACGGTCCCATTAGGATTTCTTTCGGTTCCATGTCGAACATGGAACCTTATGGTTACGTAGGTGTGAAATTAGTCCTTTGACCTGAGGTGTCATGGCTGTGATGTGTGCTGCCAACTACAGTTTAATATATCTTATAATTTCAGGAGAATAACTAAATGGGATATGTTGGGTGTAGTTTGGTAGTATGACGAAACAGATGACATTAGATACAGGATCCATCCATGGCCGGCTGCCTAGTATTTCTTATGTTGTTGTGTAAGCAGTATGATCGATAAAAGTCCCTGGCCAAAGCGAAGTCTTGAAAGAGGGAGTGTGGTCCCTGCTTAGAAGACCAAATCATTAGTGTTCCAACATAGTCATAGTCTTTGAGTTGTTAAGGTTTCGACCGGCGCCAAACCCTAGACCACAAAAGATAAAAAGATAGAAGGATTCGACTCACATGAAGATCGTAACTTGGATAGGTTTGTTGTTCATCATTAATATCTAGGAAGTCATGACCAATAGGTGTCTTGAATTAATATGGTAAAATTAATTCAAGACATAATTAATTATTTGGCTAAATAAATAATTAAGACAATGTGGGGATTGTTTAGCCTTTTGGGGGATAGGACTTATTACTAGCTTTTTAATGAGTCTAAACGGTTAAAAACTTAGCTTAGTGTTGTACTATTGGTGGAATTTAATTCTTTGTGAATTAATGGAGAATTTAATTAATTGAAACTACTTAATTGGAAAAGAAAGATATTAACTAAGTGATCTTAATTAATAATAATCTTGTGATTTAATATTGGAATATTAAATTATGAGAAGAGTAATTAATTAATATGGAAGGAATTTTAAAATATATGGTAAAATCTAGTTAATTAATTAGTTGCCTAATTAATTATGAAAATGATCTTGAATATATGGAATGATCTAATCACTTAATTTAGTAATAGAGTTTAAGAAGGAAAGGAAGATTGCCAGGATTAGGAAACCCTGGCAGTACATGCCTAGTAGGCGTCTATTGTGGATTTAAATATCATCAGTAGGACGCCCACCACATAGTTTTTGGTGGCTTGGTTTTGTCATCTTTTTCTCTTTCTCTGCATTAGAGCTTATACACAATATTTCACCCTTTTCTCCAAAAGCTAAAAGGTTCGTCTTCTCTTAGCTAGCACTTATAGAGAAGATCAAGGGCACAAGATAAGGTGTGGATACCGTTAGAGACGTATTACACAGTTGGGGTGTAGAAGCAAACTAGTTAAGAGAATTGGTTGGAGCAAAACCATTCTCTTCGTAAAGCAAAGGTTGCTGAAAAAGTTTTGTTGAAACATATATAGGGAATGGTTTCACGAAATCCGATGGTACCATGTCTGCCTAATCCCTATTTAGCGATTGTACTCTATAAATTTTAATTCTCTGTTTCCACTGCGCGCACAATCCCGGGGCCTAGCTACTGTATCCCAACATTTGTTGGACTCGTTACCCACCGGGTTTTGAATTTTGATACACGAACTCGGATACAGCCTCATTTAATTGGACTCATATCCCACCCAAATGGGACGGGTTCAGAGCGGGTACTCGCTTTTCTCGAATTCATTGTCATCCCTATTTAATCAAACCGAGTAAATATCAAACTTTAGTAGCTTGCACATACTTTACCAAACTTTACTAGTGGAACCGAGCTTCATAGTTATTGTAACAAAAATGTGTTCAAACTTGGTTTGGTATCTTAATAAATCAAGTTCAAACGAGCTTTAAGTGAACGATCTCAATAAGTTACAAGACTTTTTCTTTTTTTTCCTATTTTGTCAATCGATTGATCTCAACTTGAGTTGCATGTTGAATGTGAGACTTTCATCCAACACAACCACCCCACATGCCAAACACATACGCACAAAACTCATCTATCAACCACTAGAAATGCATACCCAAGTTTCCTGCCAGTGCTTCGCGCCAAGTCCGCATTTTTCACACACTGTCGAGTTTTCTCTTCAATGTAGCCCAAATGATTGTGCAACATCTTGGCCACCCACTGAGTCCTACCCAACATGTGTGCGCATCTTGGAACTAAGGTCACCCGTGAGGATTATCCATCGGGACAAATCCACATTGATTATGTGCCCGCCTCAACCCATTGTATCATATGCTACTGAGTAGCCCGTGTTATTATACCAGCACATTCCTAGTTGTTGAATGTTGTCACATACGACACACAACATGCACTGTCACACATTCATGTCGTGCCAACACACCCCATGATCTAAGAAGCTAACAATATGTATGTTAAAACTTATACGATCCAAATTACCAGCTCAAACTGAGTTGATCTAAATCATCTATTTTTTTTTAAAAATAATTATTATGGTGGTTTTGTATCTTTGAAACCCACCACTTTAATATTAAAAGGGGGGTTTGGAGTTTTCTCTCTAGGCACACGTTAGCTGACTAACGTGCACAAAAAACTTTGAAATGGTGAAACGAAAATGGCGGAAGACGACGGAGCCAATAATCAGACCGGTTGCACAATCCATCTAGAATCCACACACTCCAATCGCTGTGACCCAATCTCAGGCGAAATCAAATAGAGCCCTAATTTTCCACAGACTATTGTGGAGGAACAAGCGAATCCAAAATTGCAATCAGGGAGCATTTACGAATCCATAACAGTAGGAGAATGAAGCTTTGTGCCTCTACTACAGAAGGAAACACAAGATACCCAAGGTAAAATCTGAGTCACTAAGGAAGGAGAGGGTAAAAACTCGGAGAGCGCTATTTACGAAAAACCCTAATTTCACTAGTGGGCTGAAATTGGCAAAGGTACAAAATCAGGGAGATGAAATCTATATAACTAAGGATGATATCGAGCCTGAAGTTGATTACTGGCAATTTTCGTTGTATGCATATATTTTGAGTCAGGACATTCCCACACATGTGATGGTAAACTTCTTAAAATCAAGATGGCAGGGGATAGTAATGCCAAGGGTGGCCAAGCATGATGGAGGATATTTTGTGTCAAGGTTTGAGAATGAGGTGGATATGATTGCCGCTTTGATTAAAGGGGTCCAATTCTTTTATTCAAAGCCCATGATACTAAGACAATGGACAGAGGACATATATTGAAATTTCTACTGTTCCAAATTGGATACAACTACCTAGACTCCCACTGGCTATGTAGGGGGCCTCAAGCCTAAGTAAAATTGCAAGCAAGATAGGGGATCCTTTGTACACTGATGAGTTAACAACAAAGAAACTTAAGCTAGAATTTGCGAGGATATTGGTGCAAGTTGAGGTTGGGCAAGATTTACCAGGGAAAATACCTATTCGCAATGAGGTGTGTTGAAAGATAATCCAACAAGCAGTGAATACGAGTGGGTACCTTTGTATTGCAAAAAGTGTAAAAATGGGAGCATAAAGAGGAGGACAAACCCATAGTGCAACAATGGCAAGTTAAGGGGGCCCGTTACTGGATCACAAAGTGCAGCAGAAAGTCGAATCCCAACTCCTCCACCTGATACTTCCATAGGTGAGACTGAACAGGTTAAGCAGGCTCCAATAGCTTTGGGCACACCACAACAACAAATTCATGGAGATAAAGGGAAAGGGGTTGTGAATGAATGGAAGGAGGTAAGGGGATTTAAGCAAAAGAGAAGCAGTAATTGGGTTGATTAGGTAGCCAATATGGAAGTTCAACATGCCTTCTCCAATCTTATCCAGTCCTCAGTCAGGTTGGTAATGGTGTTGAAAGTAGTTCTGGACCTCACGTGGACCCCTTGATAAATGAAGCTAGGGGTTTGGACTATACATGGCGTTAATACAACTGATAAATAGTCCTTTGTGAGGCAGTTGATTAAGGAAAATAAATTGGATGTGATGACTATTGAGACAAGGGTAAGGCCTAAATTTTTTACAACAAGTGGGAATAAATTGGCATTGTGTGAATAACTATATTACAGCTGAGAATGGTAGAATTTGGCTTCTCTGGAATAAGATAATAGCTCAAGGGGATGTGGTTAAGGTTACTGACCAGGTGGTTTCTTGTAGGATGAAGATTAACAACTTCTTCTTTTGCCTAACTGTAAGTGTATGCGCATAATGATGAAGCTGGAAAGAGAAGCTTGTGGATAGACTTGGAAGGCATGAATTATCAGGAACCATGGATACTCATGGGGGATTGGAATGCCACATTGTGGCAGAATGAAAAGTTACAATGTGATGGGAGCTTCACCAGAGGAAATGAGGAGATGAAAAGGTAACTTTGGCTGTGACGAGGACGACGAACCCAAATACATAGATACAACACGTAACTTTGGCTGTGGATCAGTTTGAAAGTTGGTTCCAGATTTACGAAATTTCTCTTTCATGCGTTTTGTAATAATTATTTCATGCGTCGTACTTACTTTGTACTATTATGTTCTAGTTCATTTTTTGTATTTTGTTTGTACGCCTAGCCTAGTTTCATTTGTCAAAGAGTTAGTCTGTCAAGAACATTAGGAATTTGATGATATTTTAGGTAAATGACTAATTTAAATTAAAAGATGCGATGCGCAGTATGACAATCGGAAAGGCTTAAAATTAAAAATTACATTCAACACTAAATTCACTCCAAATCATACTTAAATTCCATACAAATAAGATACTCCAAGTAGTCACGATCTGGGACAATCTCGGTTTCTTCACTTGTTTCGTGCACCGCTAAATCAGAAGAATTGTTTGGGTGGTCAACACAGCCGTCTCCTAGGTCATCATCAAATACCTCTGATAATTTCTCCCAATTAACTTCTCCCCTCAGTTTGTACTTACTTGCATCCGGATATTGCTAAAATGAAGGAATAATATGAAGCAAAGTTAAAATATGTTGAATATAATTATAATAATATTCAATTGTAGGTAAAATGAAAAAACCCAACAATACATGCCTCCTCCAAACGGGACCAGTTTGCCTTTGATGATTTGACTGAATTCTTTGCACGATCCCAACGAAACTCAGAGTTAGTAACGATTTCATTGAATATTTTGCATCGTCGGCACAACATATTGAAACGGCTTAGGACTATTGGGGGATTGAATCCTCCAAATTCCTCGTTCAATCTATCGCACAACCACTGAACGATATCATTGCCCAATACGCCACAAACAATTTCATTGCGTCCACGAGCGGAGTGTAGCAATTTAATGAAGAAAATTTCCTTCGCCACTGTCCACCCATCCCCGCCCGGCAATTGGTAATTCATGTTTGGAAGTGTGTATGTTGGTCATAACCCACATAGCCTAGAGCCACCCCATATTTATAGACTATTTGAAGTCAAATATTTGGAAAAATAAAAAGCGCCAAAACCTAACATGCATAGATAAACCCAAACGAATTGAAAGCACACACAACTACCTAACAATAAATTGTAATGAAAAAGCCTACTAACTCTCTACAATTGTAGGCCATATGTTTGACCAAAATAACAAGGACTACAATTTGCAGATCACCATTTAAGCCAACCACCAACCACAATCATAAATGTTTTTGTCACCTAATGAAAATAGATGTCTACATAAGCTTACTATGGCATATCATCAGAGTTTAGCATAATTTAGCAATACAGGCCGATTAAGGAGATTAAAATACCCTACAAAATATATGGTGTACGGTTGCACAAACGATCATCAAATATCAATTCGCTAATGCAACATCCGAATTAGCAGGCCTAAAATACCCATTAAATTTTACCAGCGAGCATCAATCTCACTTGACCAACTTTAGCATTATCAGGGAGACTAAAAAACATGGCAAGAACTTGAGTGTTCTTGACGATCAAATTTGTAGCGACGAGCTTCTCATCTAGGGTCAAATCATCAATCTGGTTGACTATTTCAAAAACAGCCTCGCATTTGCGAGTCATGTCATGTTCATGACCCATTTTGCTAACAATTTCACCTATCCTTGAGTCGGTGGTATCTGTGAATTTGTTAATGCCAGCCATGATTGGCCCAATAATGGAGTCTTCCTTTTTTCGCTTGCCCTTATTAGATGTTTTGGTTGTAGTGCTACTTCCAGCTTCACAAACTGAGGGTGGTGCATCTTCGTCCACTAACGGGGTGTATGGCATATCATTGTCATCCAAATGCGTATCAGGAGGGGATTTTGGTTGGCTTTCGGCATGTAATATCCCATTCAAAGCATCGTGAAATTCTTCCGCTCCAGTACCATCGGCTCGGTTTTTACCAAACACCTCACACCATGCATCATAGTAAGGCCAAGGTTTGTATCGCATGGTACGAGCACTGGGTTCATTCTGCAAAGCAATTATACGTGACACATTAGTTCTACAAATTGATAATATCAATACTAATTTGTATGTTTGTCGAAAAACATATATTTTCAATTACGAAATCACTAAATTAGATGTACCTTACAGGCCGTCTCCCATGCTTCATCATCGTCCGTCTCAATCATTTTGGTCGTCGAGTTCCATCCAACACCGGTTCCACCAAAAATGGTGAACAGTGTGTTGTATTTCTTCCACGAATGCATTTTAGAACTTATATGTGGATTAGAACGCAGATCAGTCCTCGGAAATGCCATCATCATCTTGTCTTGCAAAACATTCAAGTACCCAACCCGAAAGCCATTGTCAGATTTCCAACCAGTAGTCAGTAGTTCTTTCAATGCTTGCACCAACACATCTTCCTCCGGTCTAGTCCACATCCGCCTGCATACCACTGCCTTCTTCCCTTTACAACTAGTCCCAACACTTGAAGCGTGAGCCATTGCTAACAATCTGACAAATAAAATATTATTACCCAACATATTGTATAAACACTTCCACATACAATATGAAATATTACATACAAAAGGATGAGTAACTTACTATATAACTGAAAACTAATATGGTCATTTGCACATATACATACATAGAGAAGTTTAAACTGAATGGGACTTAACAAATGAACGGCACAACCAACAACATCATTACAAAGGGTTAAAACTCATGAAAACCATTAAGCTTCATTGTGCACAAATACACACAAATAAACGTAGTAATTCATCCATAATACACACACATCGTAATAATTTCAAAGGAAAACATGTTTTTAACGGCCACCCGTCCACTCAATGAACAATTCATTCGCAAGGTTATCACGCCACATCGACCACTCATTAGAAGAGTCAATACTCTCAACATAGTCGACTTCAGATGGTTGATCATCATTATATGTTTCTTGATGATTCTCAGGGACATGTGCCTCAGCAGGGTCAACCTCCATCTCACGTCGAATGAAATTGTGCAGTAGCGCACAAGCCAGAATCATCCGGTTCTGAGTACGTAGTGGGTAGAATATCGTACTCCTCAAAACAGCCCATCGCCACTTCATTATGTCCCACGTACGTTCAATAACATTGCGTGCTTTTGTGTGTCGCTGGTTGAACAACTCTTTTGCATTCTGGGGAGCTCGACTACCTGCTGACCATTCATCTAAATGATATCTAACGCTTCTGTACGGTGCTAGAAACCCGGGACAGTTCATGTAACCATTGTCACATAAGTAGTATTGTCCTGTCATTCAATACAAGGGTTGATCACATTCTGGTAAACAACATAATTGTGCATTAAAAAACCAAAAGCTCATATAACTAAAAAAACCAATATAAAAACCAATGCTAACCATTCGGTACTTTCAAGCCATTGACTCGATTAACGGCATCACGCAATACCCTGCCATCGGCCGCGGATCCCTCCCACCCCGGCAACATGTAAACAAAATTCATTTACCGATTAACAACTCCAAGAACGTTCACACTTATTCCTCCTTTCCTATTGCGATGTCTTGGCTTATCAAGAAATGGGGTTTGAACATCGATGTACGTCCCGTCTAGTGCCCCGATACACCCCTGTAAGTTAGACCACAGAGTAATTAAATAAACAGTCATGTAATAATTTGCGATAATAATGATACTTGAACACATATTAATCATACCTTGAAACTTTTCCATCTCGCATTGGTACAGTCATCATCCACAAGCTTTGGTGTCACAAGAATTAAGGGATGTAGTTTAAGCAATGCCGTCAAGACCGAGTTGAAATAAAGGCTTACAGTGTGACCGGATCATACATGGTCAAACTTAATCGTCCGATTCTTGTTGTGATGAGACAAAACAGACAAAAAGAAGCAAACTTTTTCATCTATTCTAACATACTTTGAATCACGCAAACCCCCAACATGCTGTAATAAGTAGCATAACCTACTGAATGTAGTCATGTCCATTCTTATTTGACTTAGACAATCAGCATCATTGTTACCAATTAGGCGGAAGACACGTGATATTTGACCCGACATCCTATGTGCCATAACATATCTAACTATACGCTCTCGTGTACGACGGCAGCCTAATCGCTCATCACTCAAGATTGCAAGAATAATGTTGAATAAAAATTTAGCATGGCTTATAATTTTGTGAACAACCAACACAATGCCTAAGTGTTTCCGAGAAATTTCAGACATTTGTGAAGCTACATTTATGTCAAAACAAATTGTCAATTATAGTTTCAACTTTCAACAAGAATAACAATTTCATACACAAAATCGAGCACAAGATTAAATAAAAACCGAGTCAATACTAAAAACGCTACAATAAAAACACATATATCCAAAAAATCATGCTTCCAACCAATTCTTGTACTAAGGCTGTTAATAAACTACAAAGATAAACACAAAATTACGAAAATTTACATGTTAAACCATTTACGGGGTGAAATCGAAAACCCCGTAAGCACAAACATGGACCCATGACGCGTGGGTTCGAAACGAACCCAATGGAGGGCTATCCTTCATTAATACACTCAAGAAAACCACAAAAATTATTAACTTCCTCATTACATTAATCCCAAGAGAAGAAATTAACAGGAACCCTAATATATCGAAGCCGAATTCAAAAAAAAATACAACCGAAGTATGGAAGAATATTCAAGTAAAGGGACCGATAATGCAATTACTTGCCTTTTTGTAGCTGTAGATGAACAAATACGACCCAATTTGTAAGATCTCTACTTTCTCGACATTATTTCCCCAAAAATCGCCTTCTCCAGCTACAGATAGTGAGGGAGACGGGTTTGTGTGAGATTGAAGATGTTGTAATAAAAAAAAATGAAAAATGAAATATTACTTGGATATTTATAGAAGAGGGGCAAAAATGTCTTTACACATTATGGGTTGTTTAACCAAGCTCATGGGTTTATTTCAACCTACCCATTAAGGTGGGTTGAAATACCCATGGTATATGGGTTTGTGGACCGGGCCCTGGGTTTGTTGGCTTATTTTGGCCAGCCAACCAAACAAAAGTTTATATGGGTCAGAATAAGCAAACCCATATAAACACTCCAACCAAACAAGCCCTTAGAGTCATGGTCAATGATGTATGGATGATGAAGATGGACAAGAGCACAGTTGTGATTCATGACAAAGGAATTTGAGATCATTGTCCATTAGTAGTGACAATACAGGATATGCGAATTGGAAACTCCCCATTTCGATTCTTGAATGGCTGGACAAAGCTCCCAAGTTTTATTGATATGATATAGGAAGAGTGGGATAAGATAGTCCAGGGATGCAAAATGTTCAGAACTTTGCAGAAATGCAAATCTATTAAAGGAAGGTTGAAGCGGCTCCATAAAGACCAATATGCTCATATCTTTGAAAAAGTCCAATCTGTCAGGTCTGAGTTAAGAGCAATTAGGGAAGGACTCCAACAACAACCATTTGACAAAGTGCTTATTGAAAGAAAAAATGCAGGGTATACAGAGTTGAGGAGGTTGATACAAATGGAAAAATGATTTTCTTCAACAAATAGACAAAGTGGAATTCTATCAGAAGGGAGATAAATGCACCAAGTATTACTTTGCTAGACTTAAAGCAAAAAAGGCACAGAGGGGGATTTTGAGATTACAGTCCAATACAGGGGAGGTGTTAACAGCACCAGATGATATACAGAATGAGATCCTTGACTATTATCAAGGTATGCATTGGACAGAAAGCCAAGCTTCAGCACAGATACAACAAGAGGTTATTGATGAGGGATACATATTGACTCAGGCAGATTGAGAGGTACTGAGCCATCCAGTTACAGCTGATGAAGTGAAAAAGGTAGTTTTCTCCATTCTAGAGGATAAAAGTCCTGGACCTGATGGGTTTAATTCAGGATTCTACAAGAGAACTTGGAGTATTATAGGTGATGCCATCACCAGAGCAGTGATTGATTGCTTTGAAAAGGGGAAGTTATTGGGAGAGATCAATCATACATTGTTACATCTAATCCCTAAATGCCCAAATCCCAATACAGTAGAGGGTTTCAGACCTATTTCATGTTGCACAGTACTGTATAAAATCATCACAAAGATGGTCTGCAACATATTACAAGTTGTGCTCCCTAAGTTGGTGAATCAAGCTCAAGGAGATTTCATTAAGGGCAGGACAATAGTGGATAATGTTGTGCTTTTCTATGAATTAGTCAAAGGATATAAAAGGAAGAATATCTCCGCTAGAGTTGTTATGAAGGTGGACCTCAGGAAAGCTTACGACACTGTAAGTTGGGCATTCTTGGAGAAGATCCTGGTGGCATATGGATTCCCTCTAACCTTTGTACATATTATTATGATGGTGTCAAATACTAGATATTCTATCATGTTGAATGGGGGTGTGTTTGGAAATTTTAAAGGTAAGAGAGGGCTGAGACAGGGAGATCCGATGTCTCCCTATCTCTTTGTGTTAGTGATGGATTATCTAACTAGGGGATTTAAACTCCTCCAAAACATACCAGAGTTGAAATTCCACCCCAAGTACAGGAAGGTTGGCCTCGTTAATCTCTGCTTTGCAGATGATTTAATGATATTTTGTAAATGTGATTTGCAATCAATAGGGCACATTCAAAGAAGATTTGATCATTTTTCTGAGGTGATAGGGTTGCAAGCTAATCTGGGGAAAAGCCAGATAATTTATGGGAGAGTGGACAATGTATTGGGATCGCGTGGAGCCTTGGGGATGCCGGTGCAGCGAAAGCACATGGATTACAATAAAAAGTCCGGCATCCCCAAATTAGGATTTGGTAGACATGGTACCATCAGATTTAAAAACTATCCTAAGAGAAAGTTTACTCGTGTTTACCTCTTGAAGAACTTAAAGAAGCAACGTATTTTTAAGCAACTCCCTGCTACACCTCTCCGGATGGATTTGTTCTAACGCCCCAAGTGTAAGTTTATCCACACCTTAGTGCGTAACCTCAATTATCTACACCGGTGCTAGCCAAGAGAATATCAAAATTTTGGCTTCTAAGAAAAAGGATAGAAATATATTTTGGTGTTCTTCATACTCAACATATGCGTAGACGGAGATTGAAGAAAATATTATCGGGCTTGAGAAGTGGGTTGAATTAGGGTTTTGACATTTGAAATTAAATGGGCCAATCAATTTTAGAAGGACTAATAAGAGATTGGCTAGAAAATGGTGTTTGGGCTCTTTTTATGTAGTACAAATTACAAAGAAAAAATATATTTTATGTTAAAAATGAAATAATACTATTCACTACCAAGGACCTGTTGGTCTAGTGGTATCCATCTCCCACTTTATGTGAGAGGTCCTGAGTTTGAATCCAGACTGCCACAAGTTGTGGCTCTCCCTTCATTTATGGATCTAGATAGAGTCTTTATGGCTCAGAATTGTACTATCAACCGTGTTTGTCAGGTTAGATATGTAGGGTATCCCCTTCATCAAAAATTAAAAACAAAAACATGGAAGAGAAAAGAAGAGAGAAAAATAAATTCACAAATCAAACTTGTGTAGAAAGAATTGCCTTAACTAACTTCTTAAGAATAAAATATCAACACACACACATGCGCGCGCGCGCACACACACACACACACACACACACACATATATATATATAGAGAGAGAGAAAGTGAGAGTCCACCACAAATCAAAATCACACACATGTATGTACACGCCTAATATGGGCGTGTATATCCATTCCATATATATATATATTATACTTATATTATAAGTTCTCTTCTATCTTAATTCTCTTTCTTAGTTAAATAGATCCATTAATTAACCAACAAGATCTTTCCATATATTTGAGGTCCTTCCTATATAAGATCTAGCCAAATAAGATCTTTCCATATAATTACTCAACTAATTATAGATCTTACCATATCTAGAATATCTTTCCTAATATATCTGTAAGATTTTTCCATATAATTAGTCAAGTAATTAATTGGAATATATCCTACCAAATATATTATAGATATTTATTAAATATGCATACATACATAGACTTGATGAAAAAGATAAAATCATACACCAAGTTTACACACATATACGCCCAACGTGTACTATATATATTTATTTTCCTCTTTCACAAATTAATTAATTAGACCACTAATTAATTAACTAGTCTTTCCAATTCAATATTTCAATATTAAATTATAAGACTATTATTAATTAAAACCACTCAATTAATTTATTTCTTTTTCCCAATTAATTAATTTTAATTAATTAATCTCTCCATTAATTCACAAAGAATGAACTAGCCAATAGGTACTACGCTAAGTTAAGGATGTGACCCCTTAGGCTCATTAACAAGCTAGAAACAAGTCCTCTCATAGGCTAGTTTAATTATTCATAATAATTAACTAGGCCTTGGATTAACTTCACCAATTAATCCAAGGCACCTATCGGTCGTGGATCGATGTCTAGCAACGTCGCCACAACTTTCTAGATGTTAATGATGAAAGTAAACTATCCAGATTTCGATCTTTATGCGAGTCGGATCCCTCCATCTTTTTCCTATCTAAGACTTAGGGTTTGGCAACGGTCGAAACCCCAGTAGCCTCAGAAACTATGATTATGTTGGTTCCACTAATGATCCGGTCTTCTAAGCAAGGATCACCAATCCTTCTTATCAGACTATGCTCTAGCCAGAGACTTTATCGATCATTCAATTTCACTAATGAGCATAGGAAATGCCAGACTGTTAGCCCTGGATGGATCCTTTGGCGACTGCCATCTGTTCCACTATACTACCAGACTATACAGAACATACACACCGTATGACTCTCCTGGAGTGCACGTGTATATCAAAGTATAGTGGATAGTACCCTTTCCAATGACCTCTCAGGTTTAAGGATTATCTCACACTACAAAATCCAAGGACTCCAAGTTCGACAGCACTAACGAGAAATCCTTAGCGGGGCCGTTCAATTCCATACTCACCTAAAGTATGAATCTTCATGCATGTATTGGCCGTACTACCCATCGACAATGGAACACGTCAACTTCTTGGGAGAGTTACACGCACGGATAAGTCTTGACGAGGTCAGTGATATCCCACATCTCACAGTCTCTATGACTTGGAACGTGTTTTACGATTAGGGTCTTTGAGAGCATTCCATAGGTATCCTGACCGCCTTCCCTAACCAAATGTAATCCATGGGATCTTTATCTATACTCTCCTGAGTAGTCGAAAATAAAGAAGCATTCCTACAGTTTTTATATAATCTAAATGATAAGACTGTCATAGTATTTATGATCCAGTGTTCAAGCCAACGTATGGCTCGCCGGGCATACAACACATTCAATCTCCCACTTGCCCAAGAGCCTACTGTTAATGTGCCTACTGTTAATGTTCCCATAAAGGTCCATCATCCATATGATCTTCTGAACACAACTCCTACTCAAGGGCTATGGTGAATGAGGTTTGCCACGTTTTTCGTCGACTCTGATAAAATAATCTCTTAGATTATTCATCTTGCCATTAGGTATGTACATATAGTAGGTGAGACCTCGCTCTTTTCAAGAGCTTACACCCTTATAGATTATCATTGTACATTTGTACTTGATATTCAATTGGTAGAACCTCATCTTATCCATAAGATAGGTTCACATATCTAGATACCTTTTATCGCTACATTCTTATGCACAATTTAAATGGTAGAGTTAGCCTTTGTCTCTGACACGAAAAATCCTTACGTGTATTAAACAGCAAGTGGACTGGTCGTGTGTAGTAATAAAGTGGACTTTAAGTCCGAGTTATCGATCCCACAGAGACAAGATTATTTAAAGCTAGGAATTTAAAAGCAATTAAAATTGAATTAAAAGATTGTGATTAATTTACAATAAAAATGTGAAAACGAGACTTAGCAAATAGATTTAGATTCTTATGAGATAAAACAACTAAGGCACATGCTTCAAACAAATTTACTTGTTAATATAAATATGAACTATTCTTCGTATTATTAGACTACTATTGCTTTGGTGAAAATTCCTTAATTAATTACTACCCAATGTCTCGGCTGTAATAATCCTATGATAAATTGACAGTTCTCTAAATATGTCTATCCGAGAATTTAATCAATAATCATGCATTCAAGTTCTAGAATTTCCCCAAAAAAATCCGGCTAACTGCACCCGGGAATCTCTACCTATCTCTAGGGGCAATTCCCTATTTTTTACGGATGATGTGATGATTTCTTTGAACCCTAACTTATATTCTTTCAAACTATTAAGTTAGGCAATATGACAAACATATGGCGATCAAACATATGCAAGTAATTACGCACAAAATCAAAACACAAAGCAATTGTAGAATTAATACGAAGAATAATATCATATATATATACTCATAACTTTGGCCTTCACATGGCCCTAGTTAAGGGAAAATTAGTTCATAATTGAAATTGGGAAAACAATAAAAACATAGAATTACTCATAGATAAAGATGAATATCAAACTAAGAAACTCCCTATTTTGGATTGATGATCGATTCTTGATTGGAAGCTTGAATCCCTCCTTTTCCTCTTCTTAGCTCTTCAAGTATGATGATAGGATAACTCAAAACCAAGAGAATGCTCCCCCAAAACCCCTGAATTTTCGTCCTCACACTCTCAAAGGATGATTTTTTGATGTCCTCAAGTGAGCTCCCCACTCCCTTTTAAATACCCAAAAATCCACCTACCAAGAATTTGAGCTACCCTTCTCTTTCTTTCCTCCTACCAAGAATTTCTACCTACCAAGAATTTGCACCTACCATTCTCTTGTTTTCCACCTAACAAGAATTTCCACCTACCAAGAATTTGCACCTACCATTCTCTTGTTTTCCACCTAACAAGAACATGAGCTGCCACTTTCGTGTTTTCCAGCGCAGGGATAGTTTTTTATTCATAAACGTCTCCACAGATCTCCGAATTGGATGATTCAAGTACCCATGTAAAGATAAGACATAGATCTAAAACTTTGTAGAAGGACACTTCATCCAATTATGTCTCTAAAAATATCAAAATGGCGTTCCAACATGGAGGTTATTTCTGATTTGGCGCCCAGGTGTGCTGAAATGGTACTAAAACATGATTTTGGCTAACTCCAGCTTATTTCTTGCTTGTTTGGTCGTGGAGGTGTAAAACATCTTGGCGTAAACTTGTTTTATTCATCATTTTTCCACACTTTCTTCAATTGTATCCACTTAAGGACTGAAATCACTTAATGCACGAATTAAACGCACAAGTGACAAAATCAAGTGATAAATGAACCTAAAACATAAACGCAAAGGGGCTTAAAAACACGTAAAAATGACTCCTATCAACTCCCCCAAACTTATCATTTGCTCGACCTCGAGCAATAAAAGTTCTAGGCATGAAAAACATCATCAACCAAAAGGAGAAAACAAAAACAACAAACGAACTCGCTTTCGTGGAGTAAACGATTGCACTTAGCATGTGCAACAAGCCTTTAAACCTTTGAGTTACCTCAAAGGACGAGTTATAGTCTCGTGAGGGTTTGCAGAAGATATACCCACAAAATCTAACAAACTTTCAATCCCAACCAAATGAATACATCTCAACATAATTAACAAGAATAAATGGCACAAAATCATCCTTTTATAGCTCACAAATATATATACATATCAACTACTTTTGCTCATGTGACACCAATACTCGAAAAGACTCCATAGGGTGTAGTGAAAATAAATCTAAGGTATTATAGTCGAAAGGCATCCTTACCAAATTTTGGACATTAATCCCATATCTATCAACTTTTGATCAAACACAAAGCATAAGAATCATAGAAAATCTCATAGCCATTTAAATTTCATTATCTCAACCATTCAAACTTTCAATTCATATGAAACTTTCCAATTAACTTCATTAAGGCTAGATCATGTGCAATGTTTTATTCCATTAGGCTTTCTATGACACCCATGTAACAAGTTTAGATCAATGACTCCCAAACTAGATAGTTTTGGGGCATTAAGTGTAAAGACACTCCTAAGGATTTAATCACTCGAGTGTCAAAGGCCACGAAATAAAACTAGATCTTTTAAACAATTCGCTTCTTTTTGGCTTGAGCTTAGCTCAAATTAGCATAATAGTACAGTATATAGGCATGAAACTTTTCACCTCCAGTACATATTAGCCTGACCACTTGTGGTCATACCAAACTTCAACCTTTTTAATTCATTGTTTAGCATAAAAAAATTACTACTCAACTTATAACCTTATGAAAAATCTAAGTTAATTTTTCCGGGAAAAACTCCTTAAGTGTCTCAAGATGGTTATCCTCTCAACTCCTCTACCCTCGATTTATTGTGCAATGTGAATCATCTAAGAAATCAATCCTAGTCTAGGGTCTCCATGAGCAATTTCAAAGATATATATGTTCCATTAAATTCAAATTATTTCAAGAAATCATGCCATTTTTTTTTCAAGTTAATCAATTTTAATGCATCAATTGGAAAGATAAAAAAAAAAAAAACAATTTATACTTGATTTTCTCAACAAAGAAGTATTTAAACATGATATCATACAAACTTTCCCCCAAACTCAAGCTAAAAATTAGCATTGCATTTTCAATGTTCAAAATAAGCACTCTTCTACCCCCAAACTCAAATCCAACATTGTCCTCAATGTTGTTACAACAAGTATACGTAACGGTAAAAGAACACTTACAACCAAGGATGTTGAAAAACATCCTTTAACTTCCAATGCATCGTTACAAAGCTTCTTCTCCTCTCGAGTAAAATAAGCATCTCTAAACATGGGGTCCAAATGTCTATCATATCTAACACTTCAACTTTTCAAACCATCAAGCATACGAAAACATACATGCCAAAAGTGCATGTTTGAACATAAACATAAACAAACAAACTAAACAAACAAAAACAAAAGAAAAAAAAAAACTTACAAACTTGGGTTGCCTCCCAAGAAGCGCTTGTTTATAGTCAATAGCTCGACTATTCAGGATCGACTTAAGTCGATGGTTCTCGGAGCTTGACAGATAATGTGTCTGCGCTCCAGTCAGTGCCCGAGTAGTGTTTCAGCCTATGTCCATTGGTTAAAAATACTTGTCCATCCTCAGTGATAAGCTCCACAGCTCCGGAAGAATACACTCGGGTGACTCGAAAGGGTCCCGACCAACGCGATTTGAGCTTGCCTGGGAAGAGCTTGAGTCTAGAGTTGTACATAAGAACTTTCTCACCTTCCTCGAATTCCCGGGGTAGAATATGCTTGTCGTGCCACTTCTTGGTCCGTTCTTTGTACAGTTTTGCATTCTCGTATGCTTCATGTCTCCACTCCTCGAGCTCATTCAGTTGAAGCAACCTCTTATTACCTATAACACTTGTATCGAAATTCAGGAATTTGATAGCCCAATAAGCACGATGTTCAAGTTCGACAGGTAAATGACAAGCTTTTCCAAATACAAGACGATATGGGGACATGCCAATAGGGGTTTTAAAAGCAGTACGGTAAGCCCACAATGCATCATCTAATTTCAGAGACCAATCAGTTCGATGGCTATTTACCGTTTTTTCTAAAATCCGTTTAATTTCCCTATTAGACACTTCGACTTGCCCACTAGTTTGAGGGTGGTAAGGGGTCGAGATTTTATGCTTAACACCATATTTGTTCAACAAGTTTTCAAATTGCTTGTTACGAAAATGTGTGCCTCCATCACTTATAATTGCTCTCGGGGTTCCAAATCGTGCAAAAATATGTTTTCTCAGAAATCTAAGAACAACCCTAGCATCATTAGTTTGCAAAGCCTCAGCTTCGACCCATTTAGACACATAATCAACAGCGACTAGAATATACCTATTGGAACAAGAACTAGGGAAAGGTCCCATAAAATCTATACCCCACACATCAAATAATTCACATTCAAGCACATTATTCATAGGCATTTCATGTCGTCTAGAGATATTACCTACTCTTTGGCATCTATCACATTTTTGAACATAAGCGTGTGCATCTTTAAATAAAGTAGGCCAGAAAAAACCTGATTGCAGAACCTTGGCAGCAGTCTTGGATGGGCCAAAGTGGCCACCTATCACCATGTCATGGCAATGAGCCAAGACGGAGGTCATTTCTTCCTCGGGTACACAACGCCTGATAATTCCCTCGACACCAATTTTAAACAAGTAGGGCTCTTCCCACAGATAGTGCCTAACATCTTTCAAAAACTTCTTTCTTTGGTGAAATGTCAAATCAGGGGGTAAAATTCCAGCAACTATATAGTTAGCATAATCAGCATACCAGGGGATTGAAATAGAAGAAAGAGTAAAAAGCTGCTCATCGGGGAATTCATCTCCTATTGGGGTCTCATCCATTTTCTTATCCACTAATTCTAGTCTAGATAGGTGATCAGCTACTACATTTTCAGATCCTTTTTATCTTTTATTTCTAAGTCAAACTCTTGTAGTAATAAGATCCACCTGAGTAGTCTAGGTTTTGCGTCTTTTTTAGCAAGCAAGTATTTCAAGGCCGAGTGATCAGTGTATACTATTACTTTGTTAAGCACAAGATAGGAGTGAAATTTGTCAAAAGCAAAAATGACAGCTAAAAGCTCTTTTTCAGTCGTAGCATAATTGAGTTGGGCCTCATTTAAGGTACGACTAGCATAGTAAATAGTATGAAAGATTTTACCCTTCCTTTGACCTAGTACGGCTCCAACGGCAATGTCGCTCGCATCGCACATCAACTCGAATGGTAGGCTCCAATCTGGGGCGGACATCACAGGTGATGAGATTAATTTCTCCTTCAGGGTGAGGAAGGCCTGCATGCATGCATCATTAAAGTCAAACACTGCATTTTTCATGGTCAAGTTAGACAGGGGTTTAGCAATTTTAGAAAAATTTGAAATAAAACGCCTGTAAAACCCGGCATGTCCCAAAAAGCTTCTCACGGCTTTGACCGTGGTGGGTGGTGGAAGATTAGCTATCACTTCAATTTTCGCTCTATCCACCTCAATCCCCTTGTGGGAGATCTTATGACCCAGAACAATTCCTTCTTGTACCATGAAATGACACTTTTCCCAATTTAAGACTAGATCAGTCTCCTCACACCTCTGCAAAACTAAGGTTAGATTGTGCAAACATCTATCATATGTAGAGCCAAAAACAGAAAAATCATCCATGAAGATTTCAAGAAATTGCTCGACCATGTCATGAAATATAGCCATCATGCATCTTTGAAAAGTAGCAGGTGCATTACATAAGCCAAAAGGCATACGCCTATAAGCAAAAGTGCCGTAAGGACAAGTGAAAGTAGTTTTCTCTTGATCCTCGGGTGTAATAGCAATTTGGTTATAGCCGGAGTACCCATCCAAAAAACAGTAATATTCATGCCCGGCTAATCTTTCTAACATTTGATCGATAAAGGGGAGGGGAAAGTGGTCTTTTCGGGTATATTCATTCAATTTACGATAGTCTATGCAAACCCTAAAACCAGTGACAATTCTAGATTGAATTAACTCATTATTGTCATTACGAACTACTGTCGTACCTCCTTTCTTGGGCACTACCTGCGTTGGACTTACCCATGGACTATCAGAGATAGGGAAGATAATGCCGGCATCGAGTAACTTGATTACCTCTTTCTTCACCACTTCTTGAATTTGAGGATTAGACCTCCTTTGTGGTTGTATAGTGGGCCTTGAGCTTTTTTCCATTAAAATCTTATGCATGCAGATGGCTGGGCTAATCCCCTTGATATCAGCAATCTTCCATCCAAAGGCTTTTTTGTGATCTCTCAACACCTCCAGTAACCTTGCTTCTTGTTGATCTGTAAGAGAAGAAGAAATGATGAGTGGCAAGGTTTCATCGTCATTTAAATAAACATATTTAAGATGAGAGGGTAGAGTTTTTAGGTCAAGAGTTGGTGGCTCTTCAATAGATGGTTTGGAGTGGCTAGACAGTGGGCTATCCAACTTCTCAAATTTCTTCGTGGGGTATTGTGCACGCCTCTCTAAGCTATGAACAACTTCCAGTTGTTTATCACTGGCCGACTCAACATCCGTGGAGTTCATTATGCATACCTCAAGTGGATCATCAGAGATGTTTTCCTGAAAGTGCTCAATAATCAAAGGATCAAAAGCATCTATTCTTAAACATGACGCATCATCACCAACATGCTTCATAACCTTGTATACGTCAAAAGTAACTCTCTCCTCACCCACATTCAAAGTTAACTTACCATTGGCTATGTCGATCATAGCTTTACCTGTGGCTAGGAAGGGTCTTCCTAGGATGAGAGGAACTTCAACATCTTCTTCCATCTCCAGAACCACGAAGTCCACCGGGAAGTAAAACTTGTCAACTTGCACGATGACATCCTCTATGATTCCCTTCGGGTGTTTGATTGATCGATCTGCAAGTTGGAGGCTCATCGAGGTTGGCTTTGGATTCCCCAAACCCAATTTCTGGAACAACGAGTAAGGAAGAAGATTTATGCTGGCGCCCGAATCACATAGCACTCGGTCGAATTTGAGTTGCCCAATAGTGCAAGGAATTGTGAGGCTCCCTGGATCCTTGAGTTTCTGTGGCAACTTGTTCAACACCACTGCTGAGCATGCTTCAGTCAAGCACACCGTTCCATTGCCTTCCCACTTCTGCTTATTGGATAGAATATCCTTGAAGAACTTGATGTAATTGGGCATCTGCAAAATCGCATCAATAAAAGGAATATTAATTCGAACTTCTCGAAGAATTTCTAAAATCCTAAGAAAACTCTTATCCATATCTTTCTTATTCTTTTTATGTGCTAGGGGGAAAGGGAGACGTATTTCAATAGGATTAGACAAAGAAGGAGTCAAAGTTTCAGAAGACGCCCTGTCTGCCTGTGAAGTACGGACTTGATCCTGCCCCAAGTACGTACTTGAGCTGTGTGAAGTACTTACTTGGTTCTGGTCAAGTACGTACTTGGGAGACAGATTTGAATTTTCAAGTTTATCAAAAGTTTGAACATTGTCCTCTTCAAGTGCGGACTTGGACTGCTTGGGAGGTGCACTTTTCAATTCTTTGCCACTTCTCAGAGCGATGGCATGGCATTGCTCTTTTGGGTTTTTCTCTGTATCACTCGGCAGTGTCCCGGGTGCTCTTCCACCTGCATCAACCGATAATTGTGCAAATTGGTGCTGCATCTCTTTCATTCCCGTCATAACACCCTGTAACATCAATCGAAGCTCTGCGAATGATTCGTCTGATTTTTGCATGTGAGCCGCCAATCTTTCTTCGACAGTCGAAGGTCTTGGAACTTGACCTTGTGGCTTAAAATTTCCAGGCCTTTGAGTTTGGTTGTTGTAAAACGGAGGCCTCGGTGCTTGGTAGATGCCTTGTTGTGAATTTTGTGCGGGATTTGGCCTTTTCGGAAAATTCTCGGGTATGTGGAAGCTCAATTGAGGCTTGTTTGAATTTCCGACATAGTTCACATCACTAATGGTTGGCTCTGCCTCTAGATTAACATTTTGTTCTACCTCTTGAGCAACAGCAACCCTTCGGGATTGTAGAGGAAACTCATCGTCATCTTCAGGGTACAGTTCATCATCTCGTGCCATCTGCTCTAGTTTAGCCCACACTGTTCTGCTATCGAGACCCAAAAGATCACCGCCTGCTCCTGCATTAAGTCTGTGACGAATCCGAGACCGGACTCCATTAAAGAAATGTAGCACTCGCTCGTCTCTTGAATAGTTGTGATCGGGGCACTTTCGAAGCAGACTCTTGTATCTTGCCCATGCTGATGCTAACGATTCATCCCGTTTTTGCTTAAAACCCTTGATCTCGCTTCTTAACTCGTTAATCCTTGATGGAGGGAAAAACTTGTTGAGAAACTCTTCGACTAACTCTTCCCACGTTTCAATGGATTGTGGGGGCAACGACTTGTACCACAAAGTCCCTTTATCCTTAAGCGAAAAATGGAATAATCGGAGGCGGATGGCATCAAGATCTCTTGGGTGGAATTGCATGGTAGATAACACATTCTCGAAGTGCTCTAGATGGTCATGAGGTGACTCTTTCGGATCACCATAAAATTGTTCAGCCTGAACCATGCTAAACATGTGAGGTGGAATGTGGAAGTTCGGCGTGGCAAAATTGGGGACCACAACAGGCCCCGGCGTAGTGTGTACACGGGTTGGCTGATTACCACGAACAGATGGAGGTGGTGCTGGTAGTGCCGGTTGCATAGCTTGGAACAGATTTTGCAACCATTCTCTATTCTCGGGCAGATTCATATCAGGGAAGTTGCCAGCCATAGCTCGATTTCTCTGGTTTGCACGAAGCGTACGCTCGATCTCAGGGTCAAATTCCTCTAAAGCCTCTCCTGAGGCTCGAGTCATTCACCAAAAGATCAACCTGTTTGAAACAAAGAAGCAAACCAACAGAAATTTAAAGATAGAAAATAACAGTAAGAATAATAGAAAATAATAAAACGACAAAAGAAATTAAAGCTAAAAATTGCAATAAAATCCGAAACTAAAATAAATAAAGTCCCCGGCAACGGCGCCAAAAACTTGACACGAAAAATCCTTACGTGTATTAAACAGCAAGTGGACTGGTCGTGTGTAGTAATAAAGTGGACTTTAAGTCCGAGTTATCGATCCCACAGAGACAAGATTATTTAAAGCTAGGAATTTAAAAGCAATTAAAATTGAATTAAAAGATTGTGATTAATTTACAATAAAAATGTGAAAACGAGACTTAGCAAATAGATTTAGATTCTTATGAGATAAAACAACTAAGGCACATGCTTCAACCAAATTTACTTGTTAATATAAATATGAACTATTCTTCGTATTATTAGACTACTATTGTTTTGGTGAAAATTCCTTAATTAATTACTACCCAATGTCTCCGCTGTAATAATCCTATGATAAATTGACAGTTCTCTAAATATGTCTATCCGAGAATTTAATCAATAATCATGCATTCAAATTCTAGAATTTCCCCAAAAAAATCCGGCTAACTGCACCCGGGAATCTCTACCTATCTCTAGGGGCAATTCCCTATTTTTTACGGATGATGTGATGATTTCTTTGAACCCTAACTTATATTCTTTCAAACTATTAAGTTAGGCAATATGACAAACATATGGCGATCAAACATATGCAAGTAATTACGCACAAAATCAAAACACAAAGCAATTGTAGAATTAATACGAAGAATAATATCATATATATATACTCATAACTTTGGCCTTCACATGGCCCTAGTTAAGGGAAAATTAGTTCATAATTGAAATTGGGAAAACAATAAAAACATAGAATTACTCATAGATAAAGATGAATATCAAACTAAGAAACTCCCTATTTTGGATTGATGATCGATTCTTGATTGGAAGCTTGAATCCCTCCTTTTCCTCTTCTTAGCTCTTCAAGTATGATGATAGGATGACTCAAAACCAAGAGAATGCTCCCCCAAACCCCTGAATTTTCGTCCTCACACTCTCAAAGGATGATTTTTTGATGTCCTCAAGTGAGCTCCCCACTCCCCTTTAAATACCCAAAAATCCACTTACCAAGAATTTGAGCTACCCTTCTCTTTCTTTCCTTCTACCAAGAATTTCTACCTACCAAGAATTTGCACCTACCATTCTCTTGTTTTCCACCTAACAAGAATTTCCACTTACCAAGAATTTGCACCTACCATTCTCTTGTTTTCCACCTAACAAGAACATGAGCTGCCACTTTCGTGTTTTCCAGCGCAGGGATAGTTTTTTATTCATAAACGTCTCCACAGATCTCCGAATTGGATGATTCAAGTACCCATGGAAAGATAAGACATAGATCTAAAACTTTGTAGAAGGACACTTCATCCAATTCTGTCTCTAAAAATATCAAAATGGCGTTCCAACATGGAGGTTGTTTCTGATTTGGCGCCCAGGTGTGCTGAAATGGTACTAAAACATGATTTTGGCTAACTCCAGCTTATTTCTTGCTTGTTTGGTCGTGGAGGTGTAAAACATCTTGGCGTAAACTTGTTTTATTCATCATTTTTCCACACTTTCTTCAATTGTATCCACTTAAGGCCTGAAATCACTTAATGCACGAATTAAACGCACAAGTGACAAAATCAAGTGATAAATGAACCTAAAACATAAACGCAAAGGGGCTTAAAAACACGTAAAAATGACTCCTATCAGTCTCTTCTCAAGAGACTTTCTCAGCTCTTACTCTTCCATTTGGCGTAAAACAAATCCTCGATCATCACTTAAGTTCATGTCTTATGACTAGAGATTCAAGTTCCAATTTTCCCATATTGTTATCCAATAAACAACATCAATCCAATCCATTGGATCAATTAGGATTTTGAATCAATAAATTAGATGTATTAGTCAACACCAATTTTAACTCATAGAATTGCATGTACCTTTCGTTTATGCTTTCACAGAAAGAATCTTCTTTAATTCTTTAGTCAAAACATTATCTATGTGTTCGGACAAAGAAAGGGTTATAGCAATCCAATGGCACGCTCATATTGCTACATCATGCAATTGGGGCGCTTTTCCCTTTTAAGTCCTTTTTGAAAAATTGAGATGATGATCACATGTACATTGCTAATGCAATGTTGCCAACATATGATACTAACAAGCCAGTTATATACCTATTAACCTTTAGAACTTAAGTTTCTGAAAAGATTCAATCCGTAGATTGATCTTTGGAGCAATTATGCTTTAGGCCAACTCACACTACTTGTCAAGACCTCTTGACTTTCGTCATATCCCTTGACAACATTTCTTAGCTCCAAGGGTATGGAACTTGTGTTCATAGGTTTATAGGTTTACTAGGCTACTCATTTTAATTGCTAGTGGTGTTTATGTTTATCGAGCCTCTAGTTTCCATTACTATCCCCACTCTTTTGAAAAAGAACTTCTTCACCTTGAAGATAGGATATTATGAAATGATTCTTTTCATTTTAAGGTGTAACGAACACGATATTCCTAAGTTTTCTTAGGATACGCGTAAACACAAGATAAGAGGATCTACAATCCTTAATTCCTCCCACTATTTGCTTGACATAAGCAACACCTCTCACATTCTTGATGCGTGTGGTTTACATGTCACATCTTATGTGATCAATTTAGGGTTACATTCATTATTCTATGTTCAATAGATTACTATACTTGTCTAGGCTATTACCTTGGCAGCTAGATCATTCCATACATTTGTTGTGTCATATCATGAGTCAAATGTTGTGAAGATGGCATGTCATAAGAATTAATTGTAGAACCATAAATAATAAAACACATTTTATTAAAGCATCGAATCGCCACCCATAAACTAAGGTGGAGAAAAACATGGTTCATAAAATTAATTCAAAAAACATGATAAAATATTCTTCCAAAATACATTGTCTCATAATAAAAAACGAAAAAGTAAATGATTTCTTTGTCCTTTAGCCTTGGCTGCGACAAACGCTTCCTTGGCGTCTTCAGGACGATGACCTCATTTCTTTGTTCCTTGCTTCTCTTCACCATCTGCAATCTATTGCATAAGTGAGTATCCTTACAGTGTGATAACACTTTAAGAAGCATAGTTAACTATCAAGTCAACTTTACAACAAATGTACCTTTAGTGAGCTCACGAGAAGGCTCAGGGCATTGATCTTTCCAGTGTCCCTTTTTCTTTCAGTTAAAGCACTTCCCACTTTTCCCTTTGTCTTTCTTGACATCACCCTTAGCTTGAAGTTCGTCCTTCTTCTTCTTCTTCTTCTTTCTCCCTTTGTTTTTCTTCTTATCAAAAGTGGGAGATGAAGAAGTGTCAGAAAGCAGCACAGTCTTAGCCTTCTTGACCGTTGCCTCAGCTGTACGCAACATGTCCAATAACTCTGGAAGAGTGGCAACCAATTAGTTCATGTTGAAATTCACTATGAACTGATCATAGGTAGTAGAGCGCGACTGAAGGACTAAATTAATAGCCAAGTCAGGAATTATTGGCACCTCCATATCGTTGAGTTTGTTCACCAAGGCAATCATTCTTAACACATGGTCGGTGACCTATGTTCTTTCAGTCATGCGAGCTCTAAACAACTCATGAGAGATAGCAAACCTCTCACGGCGTGTCTTAACGCCGTATAGCTCTTCCAGTGCAAAGACAATCTCTGATGCATGTTCTACAGTCTCAGACTGCCTCTACAACTCATTAGTCATGGAGGCCAGAATGAGACAACGCACATAGATATCTTCTTTGCACCATTTCTCATGTGCATCACGATCAACCCTTGGAGCGGCAGGCTCAATAGTCTGAGTCAAGACATAGTCAAGGCCTTCAGATTGCAGCACAATCTTAAGGTTACGCTACCAGTTAGGGAAATTCGGGCGATTTAGCTTATTAGTTTCAATGATTACCGAGAGTGGAGTTTTAACCATTTGACTTTTACTTTGCGAAAATGGAAAAACATTAGCATTAAATGATAGATTATATCCACATGATACTATGAAAATTTTAACATCACGTGTGCTCCCACTGTTTTTCGAATTTCATCACCCCACTGACAGAAGACGGGAAATGTAACAATTTCTAGCGGGCTCGAGCGTCAAATGTCTCGTACCTCATTCCACGACTCGTAAGACAAGGGGCGGAAACATTTGATCTGGCACGATGGCCCCATCCACTTCCAAGTGGTTCTCGAGATGTTTGCCTCACATTTAATGTACGGCCCGAGAACACGATGCAAACGTACACTAGTCTGCGTTTGAGTCTGACCCATCAAATTCTCACAGCATAACAGTAGCCAAGTGGTCCCACAACACATGAACGACTCCTTAGCGAAACTAAAACCCGTGTGTTCTTCTAATATAACATCATGGTTATATAGAATGCTTAAATGTGAGATTAGTACACTTAATCTTGCCACCATTCCACGACTCGTGAGACAATGATGACAAACCTCACGCTATTCCCTCACATTTAGTGATGGAAGGCACTGGACCTAATCAAGGAGCTTCCGGACTCCCGATTTCTCCATTTATGGACTTAATATTTTAATATGGGGGTTTTCACATACAAGTTGTCACCATTTTCAGTTATTTATCTTTCTTAGGTGATCATGCTACACAGCACATCATATATAAGATATAAGCGATAAATAACAATGAGCATGCTATACATAAAGCGGTAAATGTGATCTTAGTCAAGCCAATCCTAAAACACCCCGAGCCATCAAGGTGTCTACCAATCTAATCTAGGGACCCGGACCCTATACTAAGGTCTTCACAGCTCCTTGAGCTTGAATGTCTCCAACTTCGTCTTCAAGATGTCTTCATCTTCGGTCTTCAAATTACAAAAATACAAGAGAAAAGGAAACCTCACCTTCTCATATACATAAAATAAAAACATAACACGCAGGCCTCAAATTAAAACGACTAATCTATGGTTCGACCCAGATTACCACATAATCACATAATACATGCTCACACCATGCTTTCATAAACATAAATTTATCGATATTAGTTAAGGATAATCTAATTAAATTAGTGGACCAATTAACTAAAAACAAATTTTAGAAAATCCCATGGAAGATCATAATTCTCCATTAACCCGAAAAATATTTCAATTTCCAAAACTCTAATATTATTCAATTCTAGGAGTCAATATATATCATATAGTTTTCAAAAACTAAATAATAAATACACGTTTTGAAAAGCCAATGAAAAAGTCCACTTTTCCATATAATCTGAAAAAGCCCAATTTCAAAAATTAGTTATTTTATTCAATTTTCAAATTCCATAAAATACCAATTTTATCTCAGACTTAGATTTCAAATAAAATTTACATTCTTTGAAAGTCCACTTCTTAATTCAACCACAAAGGCCCCCAATTTCAAAAAATTTAATTTCATTTTAATATCGAAAGTCAATAAAATACCAATTTTATCTCGTCCTTTCACAATTCAAATTAAAATCCATATTTTGAAACGCCACAAAGAAATCCATTTCTTTAAAAGGGCCCAATTTTAAAAATTCAATTTTATTCTAATTTTGAAAGCCAATAAAATACCAATTTTATTTCGTCCTTTCAAAATTTAAATAAAAGAACCATATTTTCGAAAATTTATAAAGAAGCCCATTTTCAAAAACTCAATTTTATTTTAATTTCGAAAGTCAATAAAATATTAATTTTATTTTGTCCATTCAAAATTTAAATAAAAGCCCATGTTTTTTAAAAGTCCATTTTTAGGTCCAAACCCAAAAATATATTCAATTGTATTTTAACCCAAAACATAAATTTTCAATATAGCCCCACAGGCCAAAATGCAATTTATCAAAAATTGAAAAAACCCTAGGTGGACCGCAGCCTATGGCAGCCCACGTTGCAAATACAGTCGCTGCCAACTGATCGAACAGCCCGGCAGCTGTTCGCCTTTGATTATGCGTGCTATGAGTGTTCAGCGAACGCGCTGCTCGCGCATTTTACCCGTGACAACAATCCGTCGCCGCCACTACGTGCCGTCGCGCAAACGGAGGCTATTCGACAGATCCTCTGCCATGTCCGAACAATTACTATTCGCGCAGCCTTTAATCCAAATTCTGCTAAACGCGTTGCTCGCACAGTTTACCCGTGGCAACGATCCGTCGCCGTCACTATGCTCCGTCGCGCGAACGGCGGCTGTTCGGCTGATCCTCTGCTATGTGCGAACAGTTGCTATTCGTGTAGCCTTTAATCCAAATTCCCAATTTCTTAGATTTATCATAAACGTAATTCTTCAGATTTCAAAAATTCATTTTTCAAATCCAAAATAATTTTTAGATTTAAATAATTTTAATCGGTCCAAAAATAAAATCAGAAAATTCAATCCATTTTGCATACGATAAAACAAATTTAAAGAACATAAACATAAACACAGATAAAGAATCCGAGCCATGTCAAAACCTTGGCTCTAATACCACTGTTAGGATCGCGTGGAGCCCCAGGGATGCCGGCGCAGCGGAAGCACATGGATTACAACAAAAAACCGGCATCCCCAAATTAGGGTTAGGTAGATATGGTACCATCATATTCAAAAACTATCCTAAGAGAATGTTTACTCATGTTTACCTCTTGAAGAACTTAAAGAAGCAATGTCTTTTTAAGCAACTTCCTGCTACACCTCTCCGGATGGATTTGTTCTAACGCCCTAAGTGCAAGATTATTCACACCTTAGCGCGTACTCTCAATTATCTCCACCAGTGCTAGCCAAAAGAATATCAAAATTTTGGCTTATGAGAAAAAGGGTAGGAATATATTTTAATGTTCTTCGTACTCAACATATGAGTTGGAAGAAGTTCTTGTGAAAAAGGTGGAAGAGAAAAGAAGAGAGAAAAATAAATTCACAAGTCAAACTTGTGTGGAATGAATTGCCTTAACTAACTTCTTAAGAATAAAATATCAATATATATAGAGTGAGAGTCCACCACAAATCAAACTCACACACATGTATATACACGCCTAATATGGGCGTGTATATCCATTCCATATATATATATATATATATATATATTAAGTTCCCTTCTATTTTAATTCTCTTTTTAGTTAATTAGATCCACTAATTAACCAACAAGATCTTTCCATATATTTGAGATCCTTCCAAATACATAAGATCTATCCAAATAAGATCATTCCATATAATTAGTCAACTAATTAAATAAATAGATCTTACCATATACACAATATCTATCCTAATATATCTATAAGATCTTTTCATATAATTAGTCAACTAATTAATTAGAATAGATCCTACCAAATATATTATAAAATATTTATTAAATATACATATATACATAGACTTGGTGAACATGATAAAAACCTACACCAAGTTTACACACATACACGCCCAATATGTATTAATATATATATATATATATATTCCTCTTTCACACATTAATTAATTAGACCACTAATTAATTAACTAGTCTTTCCCAATTCAATATTCTAATAATAAATTATAAGACTATTATTAATTAAGACCACTTAATTATTTTTTTCCCTGATTAATTAATTCTAATTAATTAATCTCTCCATTAATTCACAAAGAATTAACCAGCCAATAGGTAATACACTAAGTTAAGTGTGTGACCCCTTAGGCTCATTAACAAGCTAGCAATAAGTCCTCCCATAGGCTATTTTAATTATTCATAATAATAACTAGGCCTTGGATTAACTTCACCAATTGACCCAAGGCACGCACCTATCGGTAGTGAATTGATGTCCAACAATGTCGCCACGACTTCCTAGATGTTAACAATGAAAAGCAAACATATCCAAATTTTGATCTTTATGCGAGTCGATTCCCTCCATCTTTTTTTCGTCTAAGGCTTAGGGTTTGGCGACGGTCGAAACCCTAGTAGCCTCGGAAACTATGACTATGGTTCCACTAATAATCTGGTCTTCTAAGCAGGGATCACCAATCCCTCTTATAAGACTATGCTCTGGCCAGAGACTTTTATTGATCATTCAGTTTTACTCAACAGCATAGGAAATGCCAGGCTGTTGGCCCTGGATGGATCCCTTGGCGACTGCCATCTGTTCCGCTGTACTACCAGACTATATAGAACATACACGCCGTATAACTCTCCTGGAGGGCACGTGCATTTCAAAGTATAGTGGGTAGTACCCTTTCCTATGAAATCTCAGTTCTAAGGATTATCTCACACTATGAAACCCAAGGACTCCAAATTTGACAGCATCAACGAGGAATCCTTAGTGGGGCCGTTCAATTCCATACTCACCCAAAGTATGAGTTTTCTTGCATGTATTGGCCATACTAGCCATCGACAATGGAACGCGTAAACCTCTTGAGAGAGTTACACACACGAACAAGTCTTGGCGAGGCCAGTGATATCCCACATCTCACAGCCTCTATGACTTGGAACGTGTTTTAGGATTATGGTCTTTGAGAGCGTTCCATAGGTATCCTGACCATCTCCCCTAACTAAATGTAATCCATGAGATCTTTATACTAGCCATCGACAATGGAACGCGTAAACCTCTTAGGAGAGTTACACACACAAACAAGTCTTGGCGAGGCCAGTGATATCCCACATCTCACAGCCTCTATGTCTTGGAACGTGTTTTAGGATTATGGTCTTTGAGATCATTTCATAGGTATCCTGACCGCCTTCCCTAACCAAATGTAATCCATGGGATCTTTATCTATACTCTTCTGAGTAGTCGACAACAAAAAAAGCATTTCTACAGTTTTGATATAATCTAAATGATAAGACTGTTAGAGTGATTATGATCCAATGTTCAAGCCAACATATGGCTCGCCGGGCATACAACACCTTCAAAATGAACTGAAAAGGGAGATATTGATGTGTACAGGGTATGTTGAGGAAGATATGCCTATGAGGTATCTCAGGGTCCCTCTTATCTCATCTAGACTTACAGTGCATAACTGTACTCCTCTCATTGAGAAAATCTTGCACAGGATTACATCACGGACTACAAGGTTTTTATCTTTTGCAAGTAGGGTGTTGTTGATTAAGGCTGTCAATTTTGGTGTCCAAATGTATTGGAGCCAAGTATTTCCCCTCCCTATTGTTGTTGTGCATGAAATTGAGAAAACGTGTAGAGCTTTTTTGTGTACTGGAAAAGTTACAGGGAAGTACCAAGCTGTGGTAAAGTGGGAGACAATTTGTTTACCAAAACAGGAGGGTGGATTGGGTATCATCTCCCTTAGAAATTGGAATATAGCCGCTGTGTTTAAGCACATGTGGAACATAGATGCAAAGCAGGATTCTATGTGGGTGCGATGGGTGCATGCATACTATATCAAGACTAACAGTATGTGGATGGTAGGAATAAAGAGTACAAGTTCATGGTTTTGGAAAAAACTGCTATCTAATCGTGACATGTTTATTGATGCAATGGATACGGTGCACAATGTATGGAAGCGGGGTAAGTTTTCCATACACACAGCCTATGAGCATCAAATAGAGCATTTTGAGGAAGTTTACTAGAAGAAGGTTGTTTGGGGAAGAGAACCCCTTGCATGGCACATGTTTATTCTTTGGTTAGCTCTACAAAATAGTCTTAAAACAAGAGATTGGTTGGGCACTTAGAAAGATATTGAGGATGCTAGATGTTTGTTATGTGTTGACAAGGATGAAACTCGAGATCATTTATTCTTTGAGTGTGGATTTTCCAAAGAAGTTGTACAGAAAACGTGGGAAAGGTTAGGGATCAAATGTTGCCAATTTACATGGATTGGGGCTGTTGACTGGTTACAGAAGATAAGTAAAGGGCAGACTGGAATTAGTAGTAAGAAACGCGCTCTCTTCGCTGCAATTATTTATATGCTATGGATGAAGCGTAATAATAGGGTGTTTCATGTAAGTAGGAGTGATATTAATGTAGTTGTAGACAGAATCTGGACAGTGGTTACATGTAAGTTTGATGGTATTGAGACCCAGGTATGCCTGAAATAGATGTACTTGATTGTTGATATATGAAATACGCTTACCTTGTTTCAAAAAAAAAAAAAAAAAACCGTCACTTTTGGGTCCGAATGTGAGCCCATTAATTACAATCTGTCCCATCAACAATTTGTGTCGTTATGTAAGCATATACAATATATATACACATATTGTCATGCCCTACTTCGCTTAACCTTAAATGAGGCATCTTAAATCATGGTCCAAAATGAACATCCATTGTTATAGTTGAGTTGTTGGGCTTCTATATATAAACCGTTCAATTTTCCTTCATTTTCTGGATGTGAGATGTCCCACATTACACATGAAATAGACACACATACATATAATGCATTTATATAATTATAATTTTTATTACAATTTATTGTTTTTGAATATTGGAGAACTTTTCAGTCCCTACCAATGAGAATATATTATTGTTTAATCTTTGGACAATAATGGGTTAATAATAAGAATGCGCTTCACCCCCTCTTAATGTCAACTTTTATCATTGAAATCCCTTCAAAATACAAAAAAGAGACCATGCTTCCTAGAAGAATTAAGTGCATAGTACTTTGTCCAAAAATTAATAACCAATTGATATTTTCATTGGAATCTTAGTCATGTCAGTTATTATGCATTTGTATGGCCATGAATGTTATTTATCTACTGTTATGTAAATCAGTCATGTACGCTTTATAATGTAAATAGATGTCACAGGTGATCAGGTGGAAACTCGAATTCTTAAAATCGGCTTCATCCGTTAAATAAGAACATGAATTTACATGTTACTATTAAAAAATTACAAGGAAAAAGTATTTCGGAGAAAGTAGGTCTCGATGCAAAATAAAAAATAACCTATTTGACCATACAAATAAACATTGATTGAAATATGGTTCCAATAAAAAATTCATTTGAAAAGTGTTACACTTATAACATTTTTATACAATATAAAAGGTAGATAGTGTTATTTCATCTAAAACCACATATTACATTCTCTATTTCTAACAGAATGGGGATTTTGCGCAAACTTCTTAATAACACAGGCGATTTTTAGTATATTTTTAACTTCTTTTTTTTTTTTTGCATTTTCGATATAACATTGGAGGATTTTATACATTTTCCCTGTTGTTTTTAATCCTATAATTATTAGCATGTGACAAAAATGATCATATAACAATATAATTTAGAATTTTAGTCCTTTTTTTTTTTTTTTTTGGTTTCCCAAGTTATCTCCACAGCCGACCGCTGTGAGACTAATCGCTCACCCCACTGTCAGCACACTAAACAGTAGGAGGCTGGCCAAGGAGTTTTTTCCATTCACAAGAGTTGGAATTCGAACTCCCAACCACTTGCTTAAGGAACGAAACGCTGAACCACTAAATTTTCGTCCTTTAAGTAAACATATTTTTCAAATTTGATCTTTTTATATGCAGGGTAACAAAATTGGTCATTTATCTAGTAGATAACTAGATATCAACAATTTTAGTCACAAGCCCAATCGCTGGCCCACTCCTCACCGAAGTTTACACGTGCGACCACAAGTGTGTGAGCTCCTGTGAGAAATGGGCCAACAAGTGGGCTTAAGACTAAAATTGTCAAGTCCAATACAAAAATTTTAATTTTGTTACGTGAATATATGAAAGATCAATTTTGTTATTTGAATACATAAATGATCAAAATAAATAAAATTCTAAGATGAAAATTTTAAATCAGCTAATTACAGGACTATTTTTGTCACATGACTTAAAAATATGAAATTTTACCCTCCAAATATGATTGTGGGTACAAAAATAACCCGGGAAACATTTTGCCTTCTAACTCAGTAGCCAATTTAGGAAGAGAGTTGTGCAAAATTGAGCGTTTTGAAGTCATGGAAATGGAGACTGAAATTCAGCAGCTTGTAAGCATGGGCTTCCCCACCGACTTGGCCGCTAAAGCCCTGGCGGCCGCCGCCGGAGACCTCCTCAAAGCCACCGATTGGCTTCTCAACAACCACAACAACAGCACTTCTCAACCATCATCCAATTCCAGTACCCCTCCAATCCTCCAACCTAAAATCAATCGCTTTTTCCACTCCAACTCCAACAAACATCACAACCCACTAAAAACCCATCAACAATTTGATGAAATCGAGGGAGTTGAGCAGTCCGATCCGTTGATACATCGGAAAAAGCGCCAAAAACCGACCGAAAATCAAGAGAACATCCAGAAACCCTCGGCCCACGCGCCGCTGGCCGAGAGAATGCGGCCGCGCGTGCTCGACGAGGTGGTGGGGCAGGACCACCTCCTCGCCGGAGACTCCCTCCTCCGCTCGGCTATCGACTCCGGCCGACTCCCTTCCGTGGTCCTGTGGGGGCCGCCGGGAACTGGTAAGACTTCCATCGCAAGGGCCATTGTGAGTTCTTCTTGTTGTAGCTATCGATTCGTTTCGTTATGTGCCGTCACTTGTGGTGTTAAGGATGTTAGGGAAGCTGTTGATGATGCAAGAAAATTGAAGTTAAGAATCAATAAAAGAACTGTTCTATTTCTCGATGAGGTCCACAGGTTTAACAAATCTCAACAGGATTCTTTCCTGCCTGTTATTGAAGATGGCAGTATAGTGTTCATCGGCGCCACCACCGAGAACCCGTCGTTCCATCTCATCAAGCCTTTACTATCCCGTTGCAGAGTCTTAACGCTTAATCTTTTGAGGCCCCATCATCTCAAAACGCTCGTGAAACGAGTTGTTGTCGATACAGACAGGGGATTAGCTGCTAGTAGTGTTAATGGAGTTCTTAAATTTGAGTTAAACGATGAGGCCATAGATTTCTTGTCATTGCATTGCGATGGAGATGCTCGGGTGGCGCTAAATGCCCTCGAAGTTGCATCCACAACCGCAACTGCACGAGCCAAAAGATCAAGTATCGATGGTTTAGATTTGTCCGTGACAGTTGCTATAGGTGATATTAAAGAAGCTTTGCAATGCAAGCATTTGGCTTATGATAGAGCCGGTGAAGAGCATTATAACGTGATAAGCGCGCTCATCAAGTCAATGAGGGGGAGTGACGCCGACGCTGCAATATATTGGCTAGCTAGAATGCTCGAAGGAGGCGAAGAGCCTCTCTACATTGCACGTCGCCTCATTGTCTTTGCGAGTGAAGATGTTGGCTTGGCGGACCAACAAGCATTAACACAGGCCGTGTCGTGTTACCAAGGTTGTCATTTTATAGGGATGCCCGAGTGCAATGTGATCCTTGCGCAGTGTGTGGCGTACTTGGCGTTGGCGCCTAAATCGGTTTCTGTGAGTCGAGCAATTGGATTTGCACGAAAGATGGTGAAGGAATTGGTAGGAGGGAACGAAGGTGTGCCCCTCCATCTTAAAAATGCATCGACAAAACTAATGAAGGATCTTGGTTATGGAAAAGGGTATATTTATCCTCCTGATAATCCCGATTCCTTGTCACAAAGTTATCTTCATCCATCACTTCAAGGTTAAAAATTTCTCCATGGGCCATAGAAATTGAGGTGTTTCATAAAACCAAGTTGTCTCAATTTTTTTTGTTAAGCATTTTGTTATTTTTATTATTATTATTATATTTTGTATACGTTTTCTTGTTGCACAGAACTTGGATGGTATTATGAATATGTTTGGAAAGGAGCAATTGTGCTAATTGTGTTCCAAAATTGTGAATGGGAATATGACAAATATTTTGAGGATTGTGCTGTAAACCTTAGAAACGTTGGAGTAAACCTTATTATGTCACCGTGATTGGATTGAAGGATTTGAAATCCTTCCACCAAATCATTTCATCAATCCAAATCCTCTCCTCAAATTCAGGTCCTTCCATCAAAAACCAAGATGTCATGATGTTATGAAGAGAATTGTCCATATCTCCATGTGTAATCTAGCGATTGTCCATAATCTTCATGTTATCTTCAACTTAGGTTGTACCAAAAATGAATATCACCTTATGAGCAGATGAGGACAGTACGAAAATTGCATTGACTATACCTCAAGCAGAGCTTATAGATTTGGAACAAGAGTTGTCAATATTTCATCAATAGTGCAATTTTGAGCCATGCTCACAATTAGCTCTTTGGAAATTTGATTTTTTTTCCTCCACTTACAAGTCCACCATATGATACAAACAAGACTTTATCATCAAGGATTATTGAATCGGTAAGGGCCAATCCAAATACGTATCATCCAATATTAACCAATATATTCAACCATGATTGTGAGTTCATAAATCCAGCAACAGAAGATCTAATAAAAGGACTAGAGAAAATAATTTAGAAAACAGAACTTCTTCCTGCAACTTTGCAATTTGCACCAGGGTACATGTATATGTCTTTGCAACTGCAAGTAACAACATCTTGACATATTAAAACACAGCTATGGTACAATACTCGCCATCGAACAATGACAAAGGGAACAAAATCGAATAATAACTTATCTAGCCAACCATAAACATATTTCTGTACCCTTTTCCCTTCTCTAACTTAAGTCGTTAGTCGTAGAAGGAAAAGGTCTCTAAGCTATAAACTTAAACTAGCAAAAGCTCATCCCAGCAAATATGAAACAAAAAAAATTTGATGGTAAACCGAAAACTCCAGTAGCAAATTGTTTTTGCTAAGGAGTTAGAAGCCCATCACCAGTAAGAGAAAATTTCTTGTGATTTTTCAAACAAATGTAGTTTTTCGCAACACTATAAGATCTTCTGGCTCACTACACTACTAATATGTACAAGTCGATGTTTAGGAACTGCCAGCAACCTCAGCTGCACGTTGCCTCATCATTTCCATTACTGCAGCCCTTCGTCGTGAATCAGACTGTTGTTGCAGCCTTCTCATGTGCTCCTTCAAGTCCCTGCAACCATGTTAAGAAACTAAGTGATCCGGGTTCTATACAGGAGAGTTTTGTAAAAAGAAGTACAAGATTGCGTTTATATAACAATAATTAGTGATCAATTAGAAATAGGGCAAATTATATAGACCCTCCTTGCTTGACACCCTAATTACGAAAAACACCTTTGAGGTTTGAGAAATTACTATTATTTCCCATATCTGTAAAAGCATATTACAACTTCACCTCTGTCAGTAAAAGTAGTTTAAAATTCCACTCCTTTTTTTTTTTTTTTGGTCGGGATTTAACAAGGAGTGTTTTGGTAATTTGAAAGACCTGAAGGTCCTCGTGGTAATTACCCAATCAGGGGGGGGGGCGCATGTAATTCTCTTAGTTTGAAAAAAATTATGCATTTATTTTTGGGATTATAATGAATTTATGAGTGAAAAATGTCAATAGTACTCCTTATCTGGCAAGTTAGTATATACAGTGAATTATGTATTCGGGAAAAATAGAAAATTAAGTTAGTCCAATATATTATGTCCAATTATTTTTATTTAAAAAGCTCGAGTAAAATTCGGGAACAAGTTTCTATTTATGAAAGATTAGGAAGTTTTTTGTCATTTAGCATTTTACGAAAACTATATATGGAAGTCCAACGTCATATTAAATTAATCGAGTCTTGTCTGAGTTATTTTCAAAAGTTTGAAATTTGCTTTTTATTATGCACACATGAAGCATGAACAAATTAAAGCATATAATTTCTCCAACAATTGGAAATGTATTTCAAAACAAACCTGCATCGTGGTACATTGCATTCAGATTCTTTGCATGCTCGAGCATGAAGCTGAAGGAGATACCACATTTTCTTACACAAGACACAACCTCCAGAAGCACGTGTTTTGCACACCATACCATGACGGAAGAGTCCCTTCACCTTTCGGCAATTTGGATATGGGCAATGAGGCGACCGACATTGAGAAGCATGCACCAGAAGCTCAAGCATTTTCTTCAGCTGCAAGGCCAAATAAAGACATTTGTGTCAAAAATTCTTGGGCCTAGACCAATGCTTCAAATTTCCAAGGTCAATGCGCAAAAACTAATCCAAGTCATAATTTGACAAATCATTCATATAAACGGCTCATGAGATCCTATCCACTTGGCTGGTGCTGTGCAAGTGGGATTGTCAGCCACTAGTTTACATATGGTGATGTTCTTAAAATTAAGTACTTATTCCACAAGGGGCAGCATTCCATGCAGCTCAAAAGATAATGGCTGAGCAATTAAAAATTTAAGGAAGAGATACGAATAACAAATAAAACAGCAGACATGCAAGTGCAAAGAGATATGATTAGAAAAAATTGAAGTTATAGACAATGTGAAACGCCACAAAACAAAGAAAGCACTAGTTACCCATTAATAGCTAAAAAGATAAGTGTGCATGAAAAAGGAAAAACACATGTGAAGGTATAAACAAAAACACTAAAATGCGCCTAAAAGGCCAACAAGATAACATTTACCTGCATAACTCGTGATTGCCTAGCTTCTTTGTTCTGTGCATTGTCATTGGATGGATTATTAGTTAATTTATGAGGATGATCTATTCCTCCATCCTTCTGATAACAAGCATTGCATACATCATAATCTGGGCATGTCTCACAGCGCCAGCCTTGCCCAGTTTCTATATCAAGGTGACATTTAATGCATTGCGTCACAAAAGCCGGGGCAGTAGGATTATGAAGATGATAGAGGGCCATCATCGAGGAATGCTTAGCACGGCGAAGAGTATCATACTGATAATGGTTTCCTTGACAAAGACTGAGAAACGCCTGTCTAGTGTCAAAGAATTCACTCTCGAGAATTTCATCTTTATCTTTCGTATCATCAGGGATACCAGTGATTTCCACCTGTAGGTTCATAAAATTATCAAACACCAAATGCTAAACATATGTGAAATATATGTGAAACACAGGAAAGTTCTAGCTCATATCTCGTTTGGTCAAACCCAATTAATCACATGGGCAAGTGTTATTTCGTTTGACTTGAGACTAGCCAATCTCGTTTTCATGTATGCAAATCGCATGGTAAATGTAATTTTCTTGCCTTGTGAACGGCATAAATTGGCCAAACCAGATCCAGATTACAATGTCCCGTGAAACGCATACAAAAAGCAAAAATTATTATCATATGGACTTACAGAATAAAGGGCATGCTTGTCTTTTTGGTTGATAGGATGTCTCTCCCTGTCGTCACGTCCACGCTCAGAATCATAACACCTGAAAAGGAATATGTGTGATTAATCAGTCCGCTTGCACAAAGTAACAGGATATTATTACTCCAGGACGTTATGTATGAAGCCTACATAAATTCACTGCTCTAGAGGATGGGAGGTTGATATATCAATCTCTTGATGATCTTGCAACAAACAAATTATATATCAACACTATTATGAACTGAAAAATTATAAAAACATAACAAGGTAGAAGGAAATACTAAGCATACAATTATCTCCAGTAGCTAATGAATTAATCATATTCTACATTAACTAGCTCATATCTCTAAAACCAAAGGCACAATTTTTGCCTTTTTCTTTGAAATAGTAGTTAGATTCGTTAAGGTGTTACATAAACAGCAGATCTGATGTTCCAAAACAGTAGGTTTGAAGAAAAAATTAAGCATAAAAAAAGTACAGGAATTTAGAATGCATTATTGCTTGGTTTTTTCTGCTCTTTTCTATAATAGCTGATCTATTTTGCATCCAATATTCATACAGAAGCTAAACACAATTTGTTTCAACTATTTTTTATTTTCCCCTTCAAATTTTCTCTCCTCCTCAGATAGATCTACCAACCCGAAGACAGTATTAATTGTGACTGGATCATTGTGGAGTAAAAATAATTGAAGATAAAAATAGGTTTTCAATTATACATGAATAATATCACGGAAGCACAAACTTCAGCGGAACTTATTTCGTCTCCAATCACATTCCCCGGTAAGAGTAGTCAATCACAATAATGACTCCAGAGTACCTCTATCTCCATTCATGCAAAATGACAGAGGTCCGAAAATAAAGATAAAATAGGGTGAAGGTTAGCAAAACCAGCTTCCTCCGTAAATATCCATAATATAAATCTCCAGAACATGAAAAATAGGTAGCTCTACTAGATTAACAAAACCAGATATAGAATATTACTTGATAAAATTAAGTAAGACATCAAAGAAGCGCTATCATGACAAGGCAAAGGTCACAAGAATTCTTACTTGTCACAGAGCTGAAAATTTTTGCACTGTTTGCAAGCCCAACGATTTCCAGACACCATCAGAATGCAGCAGTGAGTGCATGCGTACTGCAAGTGAACCATGATAAAGTCTTCCTTCATAGGAGATATTGTCTCCCCAAGCTGTAGAAAGAAAGTAAGTCTTTTAAGTACCAGTAAATGGAAGTAGCAGCTATTACTTGTATGTTTTCGTAAGTGTTAGGACAATCAAGCATGAAGATTGGATTGGCGGCAAAAAAAAAAAAAAACTCAATATCATTGTTTTTCATAAAACAGAAATAAAGTTACTATCATAGATAAATGCTCAAAATTGAATAACCACAGGAAGAGTTCATACAACTCTAAAAGAACAAAATAAGAATAAAGAAGTAAGGAAAAATTACCTTATGCATTAATATTAGATCCTTTGATGCATTGCTAGAAAGATCAGTTTGGCCAGACGCCTTTAAGGCTCTTTTGGTAATGCTCTTTTTCATGATTCCCTTCTTATGTTGTTTTCTTCCATCCTCTTCTTGTTGCAGTTGATAGATGATGTCCTCTGCAGCACCGGGCCAATAGTCTCCGTCAAAGTATGGCAACCGCGCTGCAGTTACTTTTGCTTTACATTCACCGGTGGTAACAAAGAAATGTTCATACAGATTTGTCAGTTCAACAACAATATTTTCCTTCGTGGCTTTCCGTAACATGGCCAAATACCTGAAACAAGAAATATATAATTAATGTTATATATTAGGAGACATATAATATATTCAACATCCTCATGACCAGATTGCCATTAAACTCACCACTCCCGAAGTTTATCAGATTTTGGTGTCTTTTGAATTTCTGGATGGCAATACAAAATATAGTCTTCACCCTTCAATGGTGGGCAAGCCCATATATAGCAGCTTGTGAAACCACGCCTTTTGCAATATTCCAAGTATCCAATCTGAAAAACAGATAAATATAAAGGGTACTTAGAACTACAAATGATCACAAAAAAATTTATGTCCTAAGAATCAGCTACAAGAGCAATGTAGTCGGAAACTTGCCAAAATTTCATGGTACACAAATGTCCTAAGAGCCTCTCCTGTCACAGTTCTGACATCTGGCCTGAAATACTTAACGGAGTCCAGGTAAGAGAGGTAGACTCGGCGATGATTTGGCTGCTGACATTCAGCTCCAAATTCTTGCACGTACATACCAAATAGGCATACTTCAACACCTTCAATTTTTTGAAATAACAGTACCACCTGAAATATAGACGTATAGTTTTTAAATAATTAATCGAATGACACAACCAATGAACACCAACAACCAAAAATCTTAAACTAGCTTCCCAAGGGTTGCTTTCTTAAACACAAAAGCTATCAAACAAACGTAAGTTAATATTTCAAGCAATAACCCACCAGTTATCTCTTTACATTTTTGGTCAGTAATTGCTTCACTCTTAATATATTATAAAAACAGCAGCACCAACAACAAGCATAATAATGAAGAGCCCAATTAAGAACCTAATAAGCCCAACTTAGTTTGTACAGATCTTACATTAGCTCACAAAACTGCAAGTAACATTTTTTCATTTAATAGAACTTTCTGTTAAAGAAGTGGACACTCAAATTATAGCTCCTCTAAATTCTTTGACATAGTATATATGTAAATCAGGAATTAAAATTCTAATGCGCCAATGTATTTATGCTTCCAAAGACGCACCTTAGATTTATATGGGAATTCTTTCGGATAATTTTCCTCTTGGAAAATCTCAAGAAAGCGGGGTTTAACATCCAACTTTTTGTCGACTGATGAAACAACTCTTACAACAAGTGCTTCTGCTCCTAGAACCTGTCAAAATTGGCATAATAATGAGCACACATAAGTACAATGTCAGAAAAATGATTACTACTAAATACACAAAGTACCTAACTCTTAGTATATCTGGATACTCAAAATAAGGAAAAGAAAATATTCATGATAACAGTCATTCAATACACAAATAGACCCGGAAAAACAATTTGATAGAAAAGCTATAATTAGTTTTGATATTATGTTCCTGCTGATATATCTGTATTGTTGTTTCTAGTTCCAAATTCTAGACTGTAAAATAATACTTCCATTGTCCCAAATTTATTGCTCTTGTTTCCTTTTCCAAGACCGCTATATAAGACTCTTGTTCCTAAACAGAATTTCTTTTTTAGCCAAATTTTACCGCTTACTCAAATTAATCATGTGACAAGTGACAGCACGCCTAATCCTACAAAAAATTAAATTTGTGAAACCACATGCTGACTCAAATGAATAATGGGAGGCAGGAAGTGATAATTATTATCATTTACAAATTAAACATAAAACTCAATCTCGTCATGTTTAAGAGATGGAAATAGAACAGAACGCAAACATTAATTCATTGTGTAGCCAATATTAAAGGGAAAAAAATAAAAAGTGACTTCTCATTAAAAACTACTAGACTTCTTTAACTACTCTTTAAGAAGTAATCCTTATTTGTCAATAGAAAGCGTAACAGGAGCTGCTGAGGTTGCCAAGTAGGACTTCCTGGGAAATCCCACAAAACATCAGCTAAGTATGTTTTTTTTAGCATCTCTACCAAGAATAAGTAATAGATCATAACATTAAATAATAATACCTTTAAAGCAAATATCTCTTGTCCATTATATTCCAGACCATTTGAAAATGAGAATATATTTCACACTACACAAAAGTAAAATTAATCACCTCTTCGTAACGTTTTCCCTGAGCCCTTGCTCTGTCCTGCCTTTCTTGCTTCAGTTTTGAAAATAATCGTTGCTCCAAGTGATCACTCAAATATGTTCTGGGCAAATCCTTTGCTCCAAGAACAGCACTCTGCGGTAAAGGCACACGTTCTCCTCTTTCAACTTCTGCTGTATAACAATTTGGACAAGTGTACTCAGCTTGTCCACCATCATTCCTTCTACCATTGAATAGTGCACATATTTGATGTTGCCAAAGTTCACACTTGTCACATTGAACCCACTGCAAAAGAAATATTCAGTATTCTATGTGATTGTTTCTCACGGTCAAAACAACATTAGCAACTAGATGTGACATACCCATTCTTCAGTTTCCTCGTCATTTTTCCTCTTCTCCACCCTTGCCTTTGGAATAGCAGATCCATCAACCATAATGGTGTCTCCACGAGCCTCATTATAGCATGGAATGCAGAAGCAGTGACGAGTTTCACCAGCTCCAATGGTGTAATACATTGCATTCCTTTTAATGCGAGCACCACAAGGTGTACAATAAATAGGGGGAGGTTCAAAGGTAAGCTTCTCAACTGCACACAACTGGCAGGAATTTTCACTCATTAAATTCTCCATTGCTTGATTTCTTTCTGCTTTTGCTTTGCTCTGTAAAACAAAAGACAAATCAGAAATCTCATCAGAGGATGGTGAATGACACATTTGAAGAGCTAAAATGTTGTTATGCTTTTGAAAAGGAAGGTGAAGGCATAAACGCGTGAGATCATTGCCACAAAATGCCACTTTATCGACCTCACTTCCCCCTTCCAACCCCACATAGGGTGGAAACAAAAACAAAGTAAGAACTAAAAATGAAACTGTAAAGAAGAAGCAATTGATGAATACGCCAAAAGCCGTAAGAGATTTATGAAAAAAACCCAACCAATCCTCACCACATACTCATTTTTATCAAAGACACTAAGTGTTGATTAATGAAAGGGGTTGTCTCAAGAAGTTTGACAGCTTCCTTAAAACCTTGTGAATCTCCTAATCAGTAACCTCCCACCAAAACAAAAGAAAAAAAGAACTCAGGGGAGGGGGGGATGAAAGAAACGAAAAAAGAAAAAAAGTATGACAAACTAAAGCAGAAAGACTCAAGACTTTCTCACAATTACGCCAGTATAAATGGACACCTCAAAACATGGTGTCTTTTGGCCAACTATAACACCTTGATCGAGGAATTTCTAAAACAGCTACAAAGACCAAAGAAAGCTATGTTGCTAGAGGTGAGATTAATGGTGACAAAAAAAAATGCTGATTCCATCACCAAGGACACCATAACCACAGAAACGAGATTTTGCAAGAAAGGATACGAGACATGGACCTAGATCATTATACAATAGCATAGATTACATAACTGTAACAGGTGGTGAGTAAGATAGTTATTACTGAAAAGAGACTTAATAAGGAGACAGTTATCATTCACAATGCAACAAGTCTTACACTACTCTATCATTTCCCCCTCCCTCTTCCGAAAAGGGGAAAAAAAAAAAAAGAACGAACAAACATCACTACACTAATTTTCTCAAACTCATTGAGATTTCAAATCACTATAATACTACCTCCATCCCATTATTTCAGGTCTCGTTTGACCTTTTACCTGCATGTAGTTTTAACTTAGAGTTGAAAAAGCATAACATTTATGTACTTTTACAATAGTGACCTTAAAAGTAGTGGTTGAGAGCTAGTGATGGCACATCATTACTCTAATTGAGAGGGATAGATATGGGGGGAAATTCCATTTTAGGAAACTGAGTCTTATTTTAGAACATCCCCAACCACAAATTTGGGACAGAAGAAGTATAAACTCATAATGACTATTTAACTTATCAGGAAAAAGAAAAAAAGAAAGGGGCTTGCTCTCTTCCGCATTTATCAACTCAGTCGCCTAAACCCACAACATTAAAAACAATTTGTGAAATTATCCAATTCTCCTGTAAGGCTTAATTGTAAGACTTCTAAATTCTACTTTCTCCAAGTACTACATATCAAAATCATAGTATATGATTATGATAATTCCATGACAAATATACTATAACGTACTAACAGTAACATTCAGGAGCCTAGTGATGGTTATTTCTTGTGAAATGAATACATGCAACAAACCTGCAGCAATTACATCAAGAAGAATAGTAGCATATTTGAGTACAAGACTGACCTGGCCTACCCACTGTCTGAGACCCATAATATGCTGACGTACTTCTTCAGGGGTGAACAGTTCTATCATTGATACTCCCTTTATTTTTGGCTTCCCAGACTTGGAAGCATTCTCGGAAGGTTGAGGAGTACCTTCCTGGTTAGCATCCACCATCTCCCTATCAGTTTTAGCGACCTCCTGCACTCCAAATCCAGCAGGATTATTTGGTGCAGTAGGATCACTTTCAGGACTTTGCATGTACACGTCATCCATTTTGTCCTTTTTCATTTCGATAATCTTGGGACTTGATTGTCCAACACTTTCCGGAACTTCCATTTTTACTTCAGTACTTTCAGATTTAATTGAAATATGAGATGTATGATGCTGTTCAGTATGCTGTGCATCCTGGATATGATGTTCATTTACAGTAAAATCCAGTGCAATAGACTGTTCACTTTCAGAGACAAGCGACTGGGAGCCTTGTTCAATCTTCATGCGCTTAATAGAAGGTTGTAGTTCGTCTGGAGTTTCCGTCATCACTGCACCCATCTTTTGAGTTGAATTTCCCACAGTTTCATCAATATCATGAGATTTACAAGCTCCATTCACTGAACTGACAGGACAGGGTAACCCCGGATTTACAAGTCCCTTTAATTGTGCCTGTACAAAATTCTTAACAGGAATACAAACAGGGCAGCTTGCATCCCGACAACGCCTGTGATGATTGATCAAAAGCCTAGTAGCACGGCAACGAGGGTATGGACACTGAGAGAGATTGCAACGTTCCATATGTTTCAACAGTTTCTGTACCGTTACGCAGTTAGGATCTTGGCATTTCCCTTCTGGTGCAGGACATCGACGAGCATGCCGCAAAAACAACAGCCATTTCTGTTGGTTCTTGAACTGTCGTTCACGATTAAGGTTATTAGATCGACACACAGCATCGCTTGTGCTCAGAGGTTCTGCTGGTCTAGAAGTATTAGATTGACCAATCATTGATTCTTCTGAGGATAAATTATTTGGCTGAGCTACATCTTGCTCGGTTAATCTGTGATGAAATTCATTTTGCACACTGTGATCAAGTGGGTGTCCTGATAAATGAGATATATCTTGAGACTTGGAATATGGTGGTTGGACGCCACCAGAAAGACCACCAAAATCACTTTGAAGATTAGCAGCAAATTCTTGCGGGTGCAACAACTGTTGCATCTGCTCTGAAGTTTGAGTAGATCCAGAATGGTTTTCCATAGAGTTCTGTTGGAACTGACTCTGCATGGCAGAAAACTGAAAATGATCGGAGACTTGTGACTGTAGACCTTCGTCACGATGCTCTGTTTCAATCCCAGGCTTTGCCTCGGAAGCTATATTATATGATGGGGGGGACTGACCGAAAGTATCACTCTTAAACAAAAGCTGGTTTTGCATTTGCTCGTTTTGTTGAACTTGATGTTGAGCAAGTTGCTGGCGCTGAAACTGATTAGATGGCTGTTGAAATTGCTGGTGTTGATGAGGTTGTACAAGATTTTCTCTCACTGAATACTGTGATTGAAAATTCATGTTTGCCGGTTGATCAATTGATTGACGCTTCATACTTGTCATTGGTTGAGTTGAGCGTACATTCGATCTATTAACATTCATCATTGGAGAGTTTGTTCTAGGCATGGATTGCATGGATACGGTGTTCAAAGTCTGGTTATCCATTGTCAACCCAACAGAGGTCACAGGAACATACAAATTTGCAGACCCTGAAGCATCAGCTGCACCGGTTCCATATCCATCACCTGTCAAGTAGAATAGTAGCAGTGAGAATATAACTCAAAAGCTCCATCGATATTTGAACATACTACATCACCTGTACCAAAATGCATATGTAGAGAGAGAAAAGGGGGGGGGGGGGGGGGGTTTGGGGGCTGTAAGTGAAGAAAGAATGGCAGTACCCTGTATTACTGGTTGTTGATGTTGGTCAAAATGCTGATTAGAGGGTTTGGTGGAGTTTCCATGTACTGTTCCTGTTACATGCCCCTCGGTGGTCCCCGGACCATTGTTCATGGGCATATTGTTTCGCATCATCCCCAACCCTCCACTTAAGGGCCCACTTGATGATCCATAGGACGTTTGCTGCAACGTAGGTCTCATTCCACCACCAATATTACGTAAGATACGACTATTTTGACCACCAACATGCGGCTTTAGCATAGGCTGTGATACAAGCGTAGATTCAGAAGATGCCTCCCCGTTCATCAACATGCGGTTGTTAGCATTCCTATTTATGTCATTATTATTAGAATTATTAATTCCAGGAGTGGGGATCATTTGACTTGTCATTCTATGTACACCCATAGATGTCGCTGTGTTATTTCCCCCGGGATTGACTGAGAAAGACGGGGATGATTGTTGATATCCCGTTGACAAGAAAGTCCCAGAATTGACGGTGGTCGTTGTGTTTGCGTTGGAGCTATTGTTAGCGACAAGAGAACTATCCACAGATGAATTCCCGACTTGTTGAAAGCCAGGAGTTGGAATCATTGTACCAATAGAAGGCGAAGAATTAGAATGCAAGAATTGCTGGCTGTGATTAATCATAGGTTGCTGGTTGTGATTAGTCATAGGTTGCTGGTTCGGATTACTCATGGGTAGACGCTTAATCAGAACGTGCAAACGACTTTCCAAAGTAGCCAGGTTTAGATACTCCTCCTGACAAAAACAATGACACAACAACAAAAACAACAAATGTTTAAAGGGATTGATCAAAGTATTTCGCTGATATAAGTAGAGTTCTTATATGCACTTTCTAACAACCACAACAAACATTCAATGTCTTGACATTTTAGGAATGCTTGGAACTCATACCATGGGGAACAAGCAACAGCTATTCAAATTTCGTAGTCTGAAATAGTTTTATGTGTATGGTATACACAAAAAGCATAATTATTCGGAGAACAATTACATGAATAGGGATAAAAAGATAGCATACCTTTGTTGTAGCAGTCTTAAACAAACCCTCCTCCAAACGTCTCACTAAATCCATCATTTTCTTAGAGGGTACATCAGGAGATTGTTGACGCCGCTGCAGAAGAAAATCCCAGCTGCAGAAGGCAAAATCTAGAATTTAGCAGCAGTCGTGATCTGAGCAAGTTTAACAATAACAAATTTTACAGAGTTCTCTCCTAGAAATTTTTCTTTCCGTAAATCTCGCCTATAACTAACTAATAATTTAAGGTTCTATTGCAACACGGAATAAAAAAGACAATATACAGGATGGGTGATCCTTGGCAACACCAACGAAAGATAAGAGGGGAGGGGAGTCAAGAGAAGAGAATGTTCAACCAGAATATCAGACAGGGAATGTAATAGAATGAAATGGAAAATGTCATTTCCTCTATCCAAAATATAGCTATATAATCTAAAGAGGCTGGATGCACATGAAATTATACAACATTTAAATTGAAAGAAATTAAGATAGCAAACACATAAAGGAATGGCAAATTTTAATGTAAAAGTAATAGAAAATCCTACAAACCAACACAAGAGAAAAGATGTAAAAATAGATTGTTAGCAACAAATATCTGCTAGGACAGCTGATCTTTTTAAAAATGTTTCACCTAGTAGAACTTCAATGGATACAGATTGATCGAGGTATTACATATTTCTACACTTGATCAAGATAATGCAGAAATGGAGCACAGAAATTTCCCCTAGGCCAGATGAAAAGCAGTACATTAGTTAAAGTTACAAATGTCCCTCACTGCTCAATATTGTCAACAATCCAGAAAACATGCAACAAAAAGCAAGATTAGGCAAATTAACATCCGATGATAGAAGTAAACACAAAGTATTTTACAACCACAGAGAAACTCCAGTGGCTATAATCCCACTGCAAACCTGTGGGCAATGGGGACACCTGCATCTTTAACATTCATTGCCAGCGAAAGTTGCTACACTACACATTTTCATTTTTGTTATGCAGATTATATAAAATATGGTCGGACATAGAGAAGAGTATAGCTATATTATCTGTAACCATCATTATTTGAAAGTATACCTTCAATGGGCATAAATGAAAAAAAAGAGCCTTACATCTTTCCTAGCATATATTTGCGTGTTTTCACAATTTCTGGGTCCATACTTGGGACATTACGTTGAATACTAGGATTTTGCATCTGGTCATGCGGAGGATTTCCATTTTGCTGTGGTAGCCCAGGCAACATAGAACCAGCCTGGTTCGGTAACTGCCCAGTGATCTGACCTGAATGGTGTGTTTGTAAGTTCATCTTTATTCAAGGTCAATAAATATGCACTTCATAATAAACTCATTGGAGTAATGCAGCTTTATCTAGTCAAGTCACTCGCATAACAACAAGAACAACGTCCAGGCTTGGCTAGAAGACCTGTAAAGAAAATACCAAAATATTAAAAACGAAAGATGTAAAGAGAAATTAAGTCAACTATATTCTGAAAGTATTGCAACGTCCGTTATGTAGCAACCCTCTTTTCAATAAAAAGCGGCAAAAAAAATTCAGAAAAAAAAAGTGTCCCAAAAACATCCAAAACCAATAGGAAATTGATGCAACATAAAATTTAAAGACAATCCCAGACTCCTTTGGTTGATGTGCACTGTTCAATTTCGCCAATCTCACGTCCTAACATATATAAAAGGTCAAACAATAATTCCGGCAACATAACAAGTTCACACTCCACCCATAGGAACTTTCCCACGTTAAATCCAATACAACAGTGCAATATTGAATTTTAGAAAAAGTATTAGGAAACAAAAGTTTTTCCCACCTCATATCAAAAAAATAAAAGGTTGTCCAAGTGAGAAGTCTAAATTCCAAGAGTTTTAATGTGGAAGTATAAATCTGCATTTTTCACTGGGTAATATCAACTTATAATTCAAATGTTAGGGCATGTTCCTGAATCAAACAGAATGTGTGTCATCAATGTTTCTCAATAACTGCAACTAAAAGGACAAAAAATTCATCGGAACAAAACAGACTATTCACAGATAAAAAAAATAGGCCAAAATCAACAAACCAAAGAGAAAATATTGAATTACTTTTGACTTAAGAAAATGACACATAGATATACAACGTCATCTACAAAAATACGATGCTACAGCTATGATCCATGAATACTGGCATCAAAATCTTAACTACTTCAAAAATTCATTGAATAAAAGATCTTCAAACTCAGAAAGTGATACTCAATACAGACAACAAAATCTGAGAACAACATGCTACAACTATAGCACAAGAGGAGGCTTTTCCTAATAATTTTCTTTCACAAAAAATGTTCAGAAAACAGCACCCATAAAATTTAATGCCCGTAAGGGCAAGATAGATTTTTTTAAAACTTAGTTTCCGTAAATGTACCACCTGACTGCTCAGCTCAGCTCAGCTCAAACAAAAAAGTAGGCATTTGATCCAGAACGAAATAAAAAAATAAGTAAGAGAGGGAGATAGCAAAAAAATTAAAATGAAAGTTAAGTTCTTTACCAATATCAACTTTACCACATCAAACAAAAGCTAAATCAAATTGCTTATATTTGAACTGAATTCCCAACCCTGATCACATACATAAACACATATACAGAGTGCAATTACACACGTACATGAATTAGAAAAGCCGAAATCAACTGAACATATCGAATAAGTTGAAATTAGGATCAAACTCAACGAAATTAAAATGTTCTAGGGTTTCATCAAATTGGGGGAAATCAAATTAGGGCATCAATTCTGATCAAACAAATGCTGAATTTTCAATTCGGAAAAAGCATGATTGGAATTAATGATTGAATCAAATTAATTGAAAAAAAGAAAGAAAATTTTACTGACTCACAAAATAAATGAAAGAGCGCGCCGAAAACTGAAGCCGGGAGAGAAGGCGCCGAGTCGAACAGAAATTGAAGCCGATAAACTATAGAAAGCTCAACGAGCCAGCCGTGAGCTACGGTGAAGCTTAATCGACGTCGTATTAACGTGTTCGGAGAGCGGTGATTTGGAGAAGAAAGGGGGCTGAATATGAAACTGGGTAATTTGTTAATTTATGGGTACAGAGAGGGGCGGTATTTAAACTTTCTTTCCTTTGCTTTTCCTCATAAATTACTCTAACAAAATTACATATTATCTCTATACATATATGTATATATATGTGCTATCCTATGTGCTTCCTATGTGCCTCAATAATAGATTTTAATCAATTTTACCCCAATGTTATGTATATAATTATAGCAATCACCCCAAATTATATATATTTATATTGGGGAAAATGATATTAATTATTATATTTAGAGGCAATAGGCAATATATATAGAGATAATACGTAATTTCATTACAACACTCTAAGAAAAAGAAAATGGAAAAGAAAAATTAAATATAATTTCCCACGTATTATGATACCCTTTGTCTCAATTTCATCATTGTTGAAATATAATAATTTGCAATGAGATTTTTTGAAAGTAAAAAGATTGACGCGTTTTACCAAAAGTTAAATAACTTGTAATTGGTCATGTTAGTCAACGTCTTAAATCTAATATAGTTAAGCATGAATCCCGAACAAAATCAACAAACATGTAATCGTAATATTTGTCAGATTGAGTGCTACAGATATTCCATGCTGCTCGTAGATTGTTGTAGCCAATTGCGGATTATTCCTATACACATTGTTAATTTCTCCTCAAAGTCACAATGTATGAGATATTTTTTACTCCAATGTAAATATATATGTATATAATCTACATATTTATTTTTACCCATTATGAGAATTTATATTAATTCAATTACGGTGAAATTGCATAATCTATTAATCAAAACTTTTTTGAGAATGAAGAGATTGACAAAACTTACTAGTAGTCAAACAACGCTTACCAACAAAAAAAAAAACACACGAGTAGTCAAACAACCAATAGTTGATCTTATTAGTCAATCACTCAAATTGAGTGTAACTGGATTGGTGGTAGTATGCAATGACCATACATATAATCGTAAATGTATAATCGCAATAGTTTCCAAATTACTAAGTATTCATATTTCATATTGCTCTACATAAGAAATTTTTTGTAATTTTTATTCCTTTGATATTAACTAATTTATTCATCATGACCTAAATAATCAAATATGTCACAGCTTGGCTCATTGTAAGGTTGTGTATTTGATCTCAGTGGATAATTAACCGATATCAACGAGATTGATTAATAGAAATTATCATATTCAGGAGCAATATGAAATATAGACAATGCAAAGATCATAACATAGATGATACTTTATGTCTATAATCCCGGGTTTGTCGGGATAATTTTGTAGGGTAACCCCTTCTTTCAGAAATAAAAAAAAAAGTGACTAGCTAATCAACAATTAAATATGTAAAATTTATTGTATCAGAATATTTATAATACGATTTTGTTAGGCTACAAGTTCAAATTGTATAGTGCCTTCTACCAATTAGCTATCTCAAAATCGAAATTTATTAGATAGTCTCTCCTAGTGTAACTAATCTGGGAAGTGATTTCTCTATTATCAGGACAAGCCATTATAAGACTAGTGCAGTTTAATTACGATGTTGCTACAACTCTATGAGTTCAAAGGCTAATTTGCCTAAAATTATGTTTCAGGTCTCGTTCCCCTATTTATCTAAGATATGGAGCTAAGAACAAGTAGGTTAATATTAAATCAAACTGTTAAATTATAAATTTGTGGTATTGTATATTATAATGAACCACATAACTAGTGCATCGTATTAGTTGATAGACTTGTATGACTTAATATATATATATATATATATATATATATATAGACATATATTGTATGTGTGTGTATAAACATGTAATGTCTGAGACATTGTCTATTTCTCCTAAAATCTTGGCGGAGTAAAAGCTGATGACAGACCGCATGACACTAACACATTGTTGTTGGTAGTACATCGCTAAACAAATTCAAAGAACAACTAAAACATGTAGTTTTATCTAAAGTTATCAACTTGGCAATTTTGTTATCTAAATAAAATTTTAGTTGTTGGTATCAAAGCAATGTTCTTCACTTTTTCAAGCTGAGCACAAAGGCTTTCGTCTTCTAATCATTAAGTTTATTGTGTCCAAGGGATAGAACCTCTATAAGAATGAGTTTAATGCGAACATTGAAGAAATCCACTGAGTAATTTGATGGTTCATAAGTTTTTGCATTTTGTTGCAACTCAACAGATGACATTAAACGAATTGGAAAATATTATTCATGAAAATTTAGGGCATCTAATGTCTGATCTCAAATAGACAATTATAAGTCTCGTGTCACCTAAAGTTAATAAAGAACTTTAAAAGATTTTTCACTATTAGGTAATGTTTGGATAAGATATTGTTTTTGTTGATTTCGTTTGTACAAAAAAACTTGTACATATAAAACCTCTAGGAAAATATAAAATTTCGGCATTAAAGTTTAAACTTTTCTTAATTTTATTTAGATATTCATATGAACTTACAAAATTTATAAATTCACCCAGCAAACTTAATTATCTCTTTCCTAGAATGGAAGTAAGTGCATCATACAAAAAACATGAAAAAATATAAATGCCTTGACCAAGCATACAAAGCACCCAAAATATAAACAATAACTAATACTTAATATAAACTAAATACACCAATTATTTCAATTTAAGTAGATTCATCTATTAATTGGAAGAACAAGAATTAGAAACTAAAAAGAAACAATCGTTTCATAAAAAAATAAACATTACTACTAACTTCAAGTATTGTGTCTCAAGTCAATGGCTCTATCTAACGGATCATATTTAAGCAATAAAAAATTACAGAAAAATAAATTTCACATCCATATGAACAAGTAATATAAAGCCTAAAGCATTTCTAATAAAAGAAACAAAATTATGCTTCTAAATAACAGAAATAGAAAAACATATTATACTAAACAAAAAATATTACGACAATTTCGATAATAAGTATCATGATTGTTATAGGTGAAATCCTAGACAAAAAATAGTACTGAGAGATAATATAGCATATGACTTATGAAGTTGTAAATCAATTAACAAATATCACATAAAAATACTATAGATTTTCTACATACTATATAGCATGTGAGGTATTAACATTTTCATATTGAATAGATGAAAACTGTGATATATTCCAACTATATGATCTATGTTATGCTTATTTTATTTTTAAACAAATCACTATACTACCAAAGAAACGTAAGAGAAGGAATTAGAATAACACTAAAGACAATGAGTGAAGATAACTTATCGAAAAATTAGTTGAGTGAGCAAAACCTATGTCGAGTATTTTAGTGCTATATCTGGAAATAAATATATCCCGAACATGAATAAAAACAACTCTCAAATGTGAGCAATGTTAACATTTAGGGTGAACATCATTCAATGAAATATATGAACAAACAAAATGCTCTTTCTGAGCAAGGCTTACATATTTATAAATAAAAGCCAAAAATTAAAATTGAGGACAAAAGTCACTTATAGTTCCTAAACTATTACATTTATCTCATTTAAATCTCTAAACTAAAATTTGTTACGCTACCATCCCTAAAATAATAATTTCGTCTCACATGAGTCATTTTCGGTGGTTTGTGACTGGATGTCAGTTTCTGGTTGTCCCCGAACTATCAAATTTGTATCATTTTGGTCCCTAAACCCAAAAAAAGTGGGATTTTTTTTTGTTTTTTATAGCATGGATAAATTACTAAATTGATTTTTTTAGCATTCATTGTGAAAAACTAATTGTTAGTAGGTTGATTGCTTTAGAAGTATCCAAAGATCATAATGCAAAGTATATGTCTGAATATGTGGAGATGACGGTTAACAAATATTTCCCTTTCTTTTTCCTTTTTTTATGGTTTGTTTTTTTTCTTTTTTCTATTCTTAACGAATATCATTTGTTGAGATCATAATAATTTTTTTCAATAAAAATATAATTTAAGTGTTATTATTCTATTATAGATAATTAATTTCTTATTGTAATAAATACTTAATTGATTATTAGTTAAGAAATTTTTACTTGCCTTGTTAAAATATTCATCTTATTATAGAAATTAAATAACTCAATTATAATTATCTCGTAAATTGTGAATTTTATTATTTATTAGTTAAACTTAATTAGTTGAATGATTAAGTAACTGTTTAATTATTTAATGATTAAAAACTAATTATTATTTTTATCCTTTTATTTAAAAATTGACCATTAGTATATATTAGCTAAATAATAACAATCAAAATAAGGTAGTTGTTTCTAGTCTTTTATTTAGGAATTAATGATTAATATATAGAATTTTTTTAACCTTCTATTCGACATATCTATAAGTATATACCAATGTATATTAGTTATATAATAATAATTAAAAAAAGGTAGATTGCAAAAACAAATCCCGCTTTTTTTTTTTTACCAAAGTGATAAAAATCTGATATTTCGGGGACCAACGAAAAGTGACATCTGGTCACAAACAATCGAAAAGGACTAAAGTGGGACGAAATTATTACTTTGGGGACAGTAGCATAACAAACTTTAGTTTAGGGACATAAGTGAGACAAACGTAATAGTTTAAGGACTATAACTGACATTTGTCCTAGAATTAATTTTACAAATAATAGCATGTTTGGTTTTAATTTAAACATTAGATAATAATCTTTCAAAGTAAAATTAGTAAGTACTTGATGAACATTCATTAGATTAAGGGATAAAAAACGTTTTACAAAATAAGCTAATTTAAGTTTCAAATTTTCATTAGGGAAGACAAGAAAGTAAAGAAAGTATTTCAAATTGCTATAGATTGGTCAAGATTTCCATTTAAAGAACTACTTGCAGCATCAAACTATTGCACAACAATTTCATACCATAAATATTATGAATTGACCAAGTATTGCTTGTGAAACATTTTGGTTCTTTTATATAATTTTCTTCTATTTGTAGTATAAACTCTGAAATATTTTTTGTGAACTTCAAATTAGAATGCATCTTGGGGAAAATATTATATATTTTTTTTGTATCTTTGTTGGTACCTATGATCTAGTAATGTAGAGTTGTGATAATTATAAGTTATTTAGTTAATGCAATATATCAATTAGAAACGTTCAACTATACACCCAACATAGAAAATAAAAATTACGCAACACTCATTGTACAAAGAATTTATTGTTAATATATTATGAGTGCATGTTGGAGTCTTCCATCTTAGTCTATATTTGGTTGACGTAAAAAGGGAGGTATATGAGGAAGAAGTATAGGTATAAAAATAATTCACTAGTTTGATTTAAAGACTAATTGAAGTAAAGTATAAGAGCCGGTGTATGGAACCTCATTGGAGTCTATTTTTATTCCATCCCAAGTAGGGTGAAATAATTTAAATCAATGTTCTCAAACCCGGACCGGACATCGAACCGAAAAAGTTACCGAGTCACGGGTCACGGGTCACTGGTTCAACCGTCGGGTCAACCGCGATCGAATCGGTGACATCGTAATTATGCAATAAATAATAATTAATATACTAATAATTATACAAAATATAAAAATATGTATTTCCTCTATTTTTAAACCAATTTATTTAAAGAAGTTCAAGTTTCTATCCAACTAACATAGGTAACCGTGTAATTTACTATTTGATCAACAAATTAAAAGTCTAAGACTACAAAAAGTGAAAACAAAAAAAGCAAAAAGAAAATATAAAAGCAACATAAAAACTTATCCCTGTCAAACCCTTCTTCTTTTGAGATCTCACGCCGCCAGCTCCCTTCTTCTCCTCATCTTTTTCTTCCTATTTTCTTATGCATCTTTCATTGTTTTGTGGTTCAAATTTCTTTTAATCTTGTCTTTTTCCTTTCCATTTCTTTCACCCACTTGAATTAGGCACCCATCATTCGATTTCTCTCTACCTAGAAACTAAATCTAAGAAATGGCCGTCTCTGTATTTCTGCTCTCATGAACCGGTCGGTTCTCCAGACCCGTGAAAGGGCCGTTCGATTTGGCGATTCAACCACTGGTTCAAGCGGTTTTCAAGAAAGAGGCCGGTTTTGAGTTTCTAGCGATTTTTAGGTCTAACCGGACGGCTTTAATGGCCGGTCAACGGTCCAACCGGTTCGACCGGGCGGTCCGGGTTGATTTTCAAAACATTGATTTAAATACAAGTATCAAAAGTAATAAAGTCCCTATTTTTCTTTTTATTTACAATGGAGATCCACCAATTTCTTCTAACTCATAGCACCTAGCTTCTCACTCCACACATCTATCTTCTCAAAGCGTAAATAATTTTTGCTAAAACAAGCTATGTTCTTCTTCTCTTTATCTATTGACACATCTCCACAAAAAAGATGGCGCCACATACACTATTATCATTTTTTTTAACAGCCATACACTACCATCATTTGGTAGATTGGATGATGGCGGTGGTGCGATGAAGAAGAAGACATTGTTCTTCAATTTTTTCCCTTCTTTTTCTTTTTTTCAATTAAGATTTTAATTAATAATAATTTTTAAAATTTGAATTTAATTTTGGATTTATTTTTGTATGTTTATGAGATTTAATGGGGCGTGAATATCCCACGCCATTTTTCGTCCATTTTTAACACCTGAGACCAAAAGTGTAACTTTTTGAGTCCTATGTATCACACACTGGGAGTATTCGAGGACTCTCCCCACATATGGAGGTTCCAAAAGATTAAAATCTCTACAACTCCAAGTATATATAGAGGTGTAGGAACATTGTGGAACATTTCTAGAAGATGAGTGGAAGATTGTAGAAATATTCTAGAATGTTACTAGAATAGTCCATGTAAATATCTAGATTAGAATAATCTAGATGTTAGTTCTTAGCTGTAGGATTAAGTTAATCATAACCATACATTTCTATGTTGAGCAATAAATAGTTGGCTAGATTTTATTTGTAAAGTATCCAACAACTTGACAGAAATAGAGGTACTTAGAGCATTCTAAAATTTTCTCTCTACTTTCAAGTACTTTACTTAAAACCACGAGCACATGAGCACGAGTTTGGTCGAGGCTGACTTAGCAACCTTGCAAGAGGCGGGGCGAATAGCTAAGTGTTGCACGGTTCGTTAGTAACAAGGCTAAGTCTGTGATAGGTGGTATCAGAGCTCGGTTGGGCATCTGTGCTTCATGTTGCAAGAATTAGGGAGATGGCAAGCAACCCGTCAGGAGTTGTTGATGGGCGTGTTGGTCTGGAACCCAAACCAAGCAACAAAGAAGGAAAGGGACCAAAGCCGACCACCTCGGGAGGAAGAAGCTTTGGAGGTCGCCGTCGCGGAGATGGGCGAGCGACTTGATCACATGGAGCACACCATTGAGACGTTTGAGGGCCACATTCTTGGTGAGTTCGAGACGGTTAAGGTGGACATCCAAATTGGCCTTAACATGGGTACCGTTCAAAAAGAACATTTTGCGAGACTTGAGGATGCTATGAGGGCAATACAAGTCGTTGTCAAGGAGATGCGTGAGGACATGGCCTTGTGCAAAAAGTTTGTTGCTAGCGGGGCTGGCACCATGGTAGTGGGTCCAAGAGCCGACCACCGAGAACCGAAGGGATTCGACAGCAAGAGGGACGCCAAGGAGGTTGACAACTTCCGTTGGCAAATGGAGATGTACTTTGAGGGACTCCACATTACTGATGATGAGACGAAGGTTTGCACGACTACATTATACCTGACCGACACAATGACTTTGTGGTGGCAAAGGAAACATGCCGACATCGGGAAAGGTCTATGTAGAATCGAGACGTGGGACGACTTCAAGAAGGAGCTTAAACAGTACTTCTATCTGGAGAATGTCATTTACGAGGCTCGGAAGAGGCTACGGGAGATAAAGCATAAGTTGACTATCGGGGACTATGTCGAGGAGTTCACAATGCTTATGCTCCAAATCCCCAAAATGTCTGATGACGACCTTCTTTTCTACTTTCTAAACGATCTTCAAAATTGGGCCAAACAAGAGTTGCATCGATGGGGAGTGAGCACAGTCGATGAATCAATAGCCGCTATCGAGTCCCTTAGCGAGTTTCAACACCATCATAAGGGACGTGAGAAGGATAGCAAGACCAACGGTGGGGAAGGTAAGCATCATGATGACAACCAATCCGAGAGTAACAATAATAATAACCAAACCTATGATACCTAGTCATCTTCCAAGGGGGCGAGTTTCAACACCATCATAAGGGACGTGAGAAGGATAGCAAAACCAATAGTGGGGAAGGTAAGCATCATGATGACAACCAATCCGAGAGTAACAATAACAATAACCAAACCCATGATACCTAGTCATCTTCCAAGGGGGCGAGTTCGGGGACCTTGCCGGGGGGAAAGGACTACAAGGCAAAGGAACGATCGTTCATCCCGAAGCAAAGTTGCTACTTTTGAAAGGGACCCCAATCTTACAATTGTCCGAAGCTCGGGACGCCGACCACAATCGTACAGGAGTGAGATGCAACTCAATGTAAGTATGTTGAAAGCCCAAGGAAGACTCGGAGGGACCTTGGAGTTTAGGAGCTATGCAACTTCGAAATGCCGTCAGAGAAAAACCGGCGCCAACCGCATCTAGTAAAGGGCTGATGTACGTGGAGGCTTGCATCAACAGGCTGTCTACCAAGGCGATGGTAGACACCGGGGCTATACACAATTTTGTGACCGCAGACGAGGAGAAAAGGTTAGGCCTCAAGGTCATCCGAGGTGAGGGATAGGTCAAGACAGTGAATTCCGATGCCATACGCCTCAGTGGAAAGGTTCGTGATGTAGAGACAAGTCTCGGACCTTGGAAAGGACAAGTGGACTTCTCGGTGGCCGAGTTGGACGACTACAATCATAATAGGATTGGATTTACTACGCAAGGTATGTGCTATTCCAATGCCTATCTTTAATTGTATATGTATTTTGGACAAGGGATCACCTTGTATAGTGTCTACAATCGGGAACAACCAAGGAACAAAGGCAAAACTAATGTACTTGTCGGCCATCCAACCCATCGAGGATGCAAAGGATGAGCCGATGTCGAGTGACAAAACATCAACTGTGGCCCTTGCGAAGAGGATCCACCTGAGTCAAAGTAACTTCGAAGGCAACCGCAGGATAAAAAGATGATCATGTCGACAAAGACAAACAAAAACCCCACAAGACTGAACCCTTAGACGAAGGTAGAGGTTCCAGCAACAAGATTAAGGGACGGAGTCCAACCAAGCATGATGCTGGAGGATGACCGAGCAAGCTGCAGAATTTCAACAATGCATGACGATGAGGGCGTCGTTGAATTGGGTGGGGGAGGAAGTCATGCACCGGGAGTTTTCGAGGCCTCTCCCCACATATGGAGGTTAAAAAAAATTAACATCTCTACAATTCCAAGTATATATAGAGGTGTAGGAACATTTTAGAACATTTCTAGAAGATGTGTGGAAGATAGTAGAAGTATTCTAGAATGCTACTACAATAGTCCATGTAAATATCTAGACTAGAATAATCTAGATGTTAGATCTTAGCTGTAGGATTAAGTTAATCATAGCCATATATTTCTATGTTGAGTAGTATAAATAGTGGGCTAGATTTCATTTGTAAATCATCCAACAACTTGATAGAAATAGAAGTACTTAGAGCACTCTAAAATCTTCTCTCTATTTTCGAGTTCTTTGCTTAAAATCCTGAGTACACAAACACGAGTTTGGTCGAGGCTGACTTAGCAACCTTGCAAGAGGCGGGGCGATTAGCCAAGTGATGCAAAGTTCTTTAGTAACGAGGCTAATTCTGTGACATATAGGACCAAAATTGTAGTTGACATTCTAATGAGACTAAATTTGAAATGGGTGAAATCCTATGAGACCAAAAGTGAAATTTTCTCAAATTTATCTTCAGTAGTTCTTTGTTATTGACATATATAAAAGATTTTATTTTTTTGTTGCTTTTTGCTTAATACTCCAACTTTTGAAAAATATTTTGTTTATGTGTAACAGCGAGAGAAACTGTTTACCACGATACAAGAGGGGTCCACTGCCGAATTGGACCAAGTGGCGTCTAAAGTGCGACATATATAGTTTTCTATTCGAGAATGCAAAGGCATTGAAGAGGCACAAAAAGTTTTGCGGTCGGAACAAGAAGAAGCCAACTAAGGATGGTGATGATGTTGTTTTTGAGTTCCCCAGTGGTTTTGAGACTGATGGTTATGACGATTGAGAGAAGTATTGGTGTTGAAATAAGTGGAATTGGGTTTAGTTGGTCTGCTTTTGTCAGCTATTTGACATCTGTGTTTTGATGATGGATCAGATCCATTAGATTTGTGTCGTTTTCCCTTTTCTACTATGCGTTTCGGTATGAGGTTTTTTTCTTTTCTTTATTATATCACCTTCGGTATGAGGGTTTGATGTTGAATTGAACCTCTCTTTGAATAAAAATGGACTTCTTCTTCATATATAGGCCAATGTTTTATTTAGATTTATTCATGGAATTACTTCTTCAACTAGTTACAATATTTTATGTTTATTTCTATAGCCAATGTTTGGGAAACTTTGGAGCTCCTATGAATAAGGGATGGTCTTTTGGTTAAGTAAACACTAAATAATGCAAACTTGTACACTCTAGTGGTTAACAAGCATATTGTATCCTTGGACACATTGTGAAACAATAAATTAACCCCTAGCAAAATAATATATATTCTGGAGCCAATATTTTCCTTGGACACATTGTGAAAGTACATCAAAATAACCTGGAGCCCTCGATAACAATAGACCAGAAAACCTCGAACCAACAAATTTCTCTTTATCACCAGGTTTATAAAATGATTGAATAAATACAAACATACATAACACACTTATTCCGAGAAACATATCTTCTCCAATACGTGATTTATTCTCAATGAACTGTTCTTAATAACAAATCATTTAATTTAATCTATTTATTCATTACTAGTACAACAAATGACAAAAATGGCCCATTGTCAAAAAAATTTGACCCCTTCTCGCTTTATCTCTTTCGTCGTATAAAACAAAGAGAGTTTTGTGATTTGTTTCCTCTTGAATCATACCAAACAATGTGAAGGCAAGTAATTTACTTTCTCTATATAAATACGTTTTGACTCGCCTTCCTTTTCACTTTTCATTTCTCATCATTGAACCAAACAAATCCTTAACTCAACAACTTATCAAACATATGCTAAAATAGGCATCTACGACTATCTATGAGCTTGTGTATATACAAGCATCAGAAGATAACATTATATTTTTATATTGTAACATTCAAATGATAGTATCTTTCTTTAATAGTTTCAATCTTTTTTTTTATCAACATTTGTCAATAGACATGCTATGATATATTTCATTTAAACATAATCTAATAAATAAATAAGATGAATACTTTCAACTATATGGATTTAGCATATAACGCAGAGAGTAATTAAGGTCAAGCAAAAATATTGATATGTTAGTAAACATAGTAATTACAATTGAAATATAATATCACTCCAATTCTTACCTCGCAACAAATGTAATTTCAACCATTACCTTCCAACTCCATTTGATTTGGTGCTACCAGAATTAGAGATCTGACTTCTACCAAGTGAACCGTGAAGAAAGTTCTTGAAAACTTAAACGTCATTTTCCCATCCATGATAGATGGAAATAGTACCTGCACATAAGAACGTTTCGCGATTGGACTCAGCCAATCTTGGGTTGAAATTGTGTTTGTGGAATTTCTAACCCTAAATGAAATTCTTAAGGCTATAGAACACATTTTTTCTTTTTCAAAGTTTGAGAATGATGCTACATAATAATTTTTCTCCATCAACATTAAGATTATAAAACAAAATTTAAGATTGAAACCTTCATTTTATCTTCTTTTCCGAGAATCAAAATTCATTAAAGGAATGCCTCAAATGCCTATTGCCTCCTCATGTGCGAAAATGCAACTGAAAATCTTTCAATGGTCTTGCGCATTAAATAGCTACTTTTTCTTTCCAGGTACGACCGTCAAGCCAATCTCTTTGAGATTACAAGTGTTATTTTAAAAATCAACTTTAATTTCTGCAATACGAAATATGATTATAAATGAAAGACGATATTAACATAATATTCCGTGGAATTGTAAAATTATTATAATTCATACTGAACCGGAGAGGATAGCATGTTGAGATTCGACCGTTTTGTAAAGGATATGAATAATTTACATATTTCATTTGATATGACTTTTCATATTGTTACCAATTTTTATGTGAAATTAATAATTAGTATCATTAGTCTTATAATAAAACAATATGAATTGTTAATATTTCTGAATGTAATCTATCTTATCAACTATCGTTAAACAAAATAAGAATGGTAAATTACATATTACCCCTTGTATTAACATTTATATGCTAGCAATTATCATGTGCTAATTTTATAGCAAAAAGAACCCTCTAAAATTTTGTAATTTCCCACTTTCACTAGCTGTTATTAAACTCTAATGGCGTTAATGTTGTTTTTATGGTTTACCCATTATACCCTCCTTTTGGTAAACATTACAGTTATTCCTATTTATTCTCAGTCGTTGGATCATAGGTACATTAGACTTCATTACTCATCTTTAATTTGATTAAGTTCACAAGCAGATGGTTTATGTTAAGAACTCAACCTTTAGATCTTTCATAAATATGTAATCAATGGGAATCTAGGTTGCACGGATACAGATACGGGGATACGGACACGACGACACGGATTTTCAAAAATTTTAGGATAAGACACGACAAGGATACGGCTATATATAATAATTAATAATATGTATTATATATATGCATATATTATTATATACATATATATACATAAACATTTAAACATTAATAATGTACGAAAGTGAAACAAAATAATAACTAAGAAAAATTTAAAAGTTACACAAATACAAGCTTCAAGCACACCTTCAATTTTTAAACAAAATTCAAACAACATAATAATTAAATGCTCAATATCCTAGTTCAAGTCTCGAAATTCAAGTCCTTTAAATACAACATAATAAATTAATACATGTCTACTTATTTAAATCAAATGGGACATCATCATCATTACAATTTTCTTCATGAGCATCATCAATACAAATATCGGACTCCAATCCAGGCTCGTCAATAGTTAGATCTGCAACCCCTAGTATGCCAATGTCATCCAAGGAGTCAAAGACATCGCCCCCAACATCCCACAACTTGGTTACCCGGTGCTTGTATTGTAGAGTTTTCCTTGACAAGAGATGAAGATTGCTATGCACAAGACTAAATCTTCAGCACGTTGTGGGGTGATTTGATTCCTCTTTGTCGAGTGTATGAATGAGTAAGTGCTCCAGTTTCTCTCAGCACAAGAAGAGGAAGAAACTTGACCAAATAACTTTACGGCAATAGATTGAATATGCGGGGTAGTCGAGCCATACGATACCCACCAAAGTACCGGATCCATCAACAATCTATCTCATGAAGAATCTGCATCGCCAAATTCTGCGAGGCATGCAATAAACTTTGCAAACTCCATAGTGACATCTCTCCGTGCATCTTCATTTGGAAAATAACGCTTGAAGCATAATTTTCTCATATTGGAGATTTCAACGTCACTTTGGGGTGGCGAGAGATGCGGATGTTCATCTTGCCATTCTTTTGTCGAGCACCTATGATAATTTAAACAATCACAACAATATTATAACTTATAAGCAGTAGCACGAAATGAATTATAAAAAATAATGAACTTAATATTGTCATTTGTATTTGCAATAAAAAATAATGAACACCGATGTCATTTGTAATTGCAATTTATCCAAGTTTACAATTCTAAATAAAATGATCTACAACACCGCAACAAGATTACTCTTTTATTGATTGCATAATAATTAATCATAAGTAACAAAATATCAAAATAGGATTTAAAGAAATAAATTCTTACCTCGGGTTTAATGAGTAAGCCAAGCAATGCAAAGGTGTGTTGCTTTTACTCCACCTATCTTTCAAGATTTTTTTCACCACACTCCAGAAACTCGACTCCTCAAAATATCTTTTTTTTTTCATGCCTATATATGGATGTTTTCACTTTCATTATCATGGTATCCCACATCTCAAATACTAAGTAAAGACTAGGTTGATCTATGTCACAAAGTCTTAGCATCTCATAAATAGATTATGTGAGACTAAGAATATAATCAATTTGATCCCACCACATATAATCCAACAATTTTTCTTTCACAAGTCTTGCTTTTGCAACATCATCATCACGATAGTCTGACCACCTCTCACTGATAACCATAGACCGCATTTGTGACTTTACTAGTCTAAATATTTTCAACATGACAATGGAAGAAGCAAAATGAGTACCAGCTACAACGAGCAATTTAAGTTTCGAGAATTCATTAAGCATGGAAAGTCTCATCAAATGATTCATGATGAAGTTCCTGATCATTACAGCCGACCCAGCAACCTGTGTGATCCAATGACATTCCTCATACGTTATTTCATTTGCCTCTGTGTTCTTTGCAACACATATATTTTCCAGGACAAGATTAAGCGTATGCACTACACATGGAGTCCAAAAAATATGAGGATACGTCTGCTCAACTAGCAATCCCGTTGCTCTACAAATAGGTCCATTGTCAGTCACAACTTGAACCACATTAGCAACGCCCACTTGATTTATCACTTCTTTAATCAGGTGGGAAATGAACCACTTGTCTTTGTATTTACCCTAACAATTAACAACATGGACAAACATAGGTCCATTCTCATTAATAGCGATAAAATTAATAAGTGGTCTCCTTTGGGGATCGGTCCAACCATCACATACTAGGCTCACTCCTCTAGTTCTCCAAGTGCTTCGAGTAGCCTCAAGTTGACTCTCAGTGTTCTCTTTCTCTTTGTCTAGTAGTTTTGTTCTCAAAGTATTATAACCCGGTGGGACATAAACTTTAATATCGGTATTTGCAGCAAATGTAAATTGATAGGTGTGAGATTTACATGGTTTAAAGCCTCATATTTATGTTATTTACATTGGTTTATGCATGATTTATGCCACATATGCTTGTAATTTGTGTGCTTATTGAGTAAAGGTGGAAAATCATTGCAATTGAGGAAAACTGGACGGAAATGCAGAATTTCGGAGTATTTAGAGACTGAATTTGACAAGTATTTATTCTACAAAGTTGTATAGCTCTGTCTTAGCATCACGTGGAAACTTGAATCACCCAAATTGGAGGTCTGTGGAGAAATTTATGAAGGAAACAAGATCGCTGCGCAGAAGGCAAAATGTTTTTGTTTCCAACGTACGGACGTTGGGTACTTCACGTTCGGACGGGAAAAATAGCAGATTTTTGGAAATTTCCAATTATAATTCAAGTTGGAGTCTTCCCCTTCCACCCTTATATATATTAGATCAGTTCTCTAGGGTTAGGAGACGAAAAATACACATAGAATAGAGCCCTAATGGGGTTTAGACTTAGTTTTTACATATTCATGAAGATTTTCAAGAACCTTTGAAGGTGAAGAAATCAAGAAGCATGGAAGAGATGAAGATCGAAGTTCAACCATCAAAAATACGAGGGAGTTTCTTAGATTTAGATTTATTTTTGTCTATGAATATGAAACTTAATTTAAGTTTCTATCTTTTATCTTTTATGATGAATTAGAATCTTCGAACTAAGGTCATGTTAAGGCTAAATTATGATATTTGAGTTATAAATTGTGTTTTTCATATTAATTATATTGTTGTTTTGTGTATTGATTTTGTGCTTTAATTCCAATCATATGTCTGATCACCATATGCTTGCTAATTAGCCTAGTTTATGATTCGAGAGAATATAAGTTAGGGTTCAAAGAAACCATCACATCATCCGAAAAACATGAGAAATTGCTCCTAGAGATAGGTATAGATTTCCGGGTGCAGTTAGCCGGATTCATCCGGGAAAATTCTAAAACGTGAATGCATGGCTAATGATTTGATTCTCGGATAGACATATTTAGAGAACCGTCACGTAGTCATAGGATTATTACAGCCGAGACATCGGGTAGTAATTAATTAAGGAGTTTACACCAAAGCAACATTAGTCTAATAATATGAAAACTGTTATGAAATAAACTCAAATATTATGAAATTGAGAGAATAAAATGAGAGAATCAAGTAGAGAACTCTTTTATTGATATTCTTGTGTGTATTTACAATACAATGTCATTGCCTATTTATAGGCACAAAACTAGAATACCAAAAGTTTATTACCTAAAGAGTAAATTATATTTACTCATGATGGAAAATGAAAAGTCACGGAGATGAAGAGTTTTTGGGAGATGAGTAGACATAATGATTAAAGTTAAGTGGCCATAAAGAACTTGGGAGATGAATAGACACCACAAGTAATGATTAAAGTTGAGTGGCCAACAAATTGGGAGATGAATAGACATCCACAAATAATTATTCATAATACTCCCCCTTGGATGTCTATCACTTAAAAATATGCCTCGTTAAAACCTTACTAGGAAAAACCCAATGGGACAAAAACCTAGTGAAGGAAAAAGAGTACATATCAATACGCAATCAGATGCTGCCTCATTAAAAACCTTACCAGGAAAACCCAGTGGGAAAAACCTTGGTTAAGGGAAAAAGAGTGCAGCGCGTATTATCTCCCCCTCATGACAATATCAGTCAAGATCTTTAAGTCTACGTACTCCAATATTGTAGACTAGTTTTTCAAACGTTTGCTGTGGGAAGTGCCTTGGTGAACAAATCAGCAAGATTATCACTGGAACGGATTTGTTGAACATTAATATCACCATTCTTCTGAAGATCATGAGTGAAAAAGAACTTTGGTGAAATATGTTTTGTTCTATCTCCTTTAATGTACCCTTCTTTCAATTGTGCGATACATGCGGAAATATCTTCATATAAGATCGTCGGGATCATTTTTCCAGAAGATAAACCACAAGTCCCTCGAATGTGTTGAATCATGGATCTTAACCAAACACATTCTCGACTTGCCTCGTGAATAGCCAAGATTTCTGCATGATTAGATGATGTGGCCGATATAGTTTGTTTCATAGATCGCCATGAAATGGCTGTGCCACCACATGTAAATAAATAGCCTGTTTGTGAACGACCATTATGAGGATCAGACATATATCCAGCATCTGCATATCCAACCAATTCGGACTTGGGTACATTTGAATAAAACAAGCCCCTATCGATTGTTCCTCTAAGGTAGCGGAGTACCTGTTTAACCCCATTCCAATGCCTTCGTGTAGGAGAAGAACTATATCTTGCTAATAGATTAACAGCGAATGCTATATCAGGTCGAGTGTGACAAGCAAGATACATTAGTGCACCGATTGCACTTAGATATGGTACTTCAGGACCAAGTAGTTCTTCATCACTTTCTCAAGGTCGAAAAAGATCTTTTTTCACATCTAGTGACCTTACGACCATCGGGGTGCTCAATGGATGTGATTTATCCATATAGAATCGTTTTAGCACCTTTGATATATAAGCGTCTTGATATACAAAAATTCCATTCTTTAAATATTCAATTCGCAACCCAAGGCAAAATTTTGTTCTTCCAAGATCTTTCATCTCAAATTCTTTCTTTAAGCAATTAACAGTTTTTGAAATCTCTTCAGGAGTTCCAACGATATTTAAATCGTCAACATAAACTGTAATTATAACAAACTCATTTCCAGATGAAAATACAAGGACAAATTTGATCATTCTTATATCCTTCCTTCAACAAATATTCACTGAGACGATTATACCACATTCGTCCAGATTGTTTCAGTCCATACAATGACTTACTTAAATTATATTGAATAATGTTCTCAAGAACTTGAATTATATGCTTCAGGCATATTAAATCCTTCAGGGATTTTCATATATATATATATATATATCATTATCAAGCGAGCCATACAAATAGGCTGTAACAACATCCATTCGACGCAAATCAAATTTTTCATGCACTGTCAGACTTATTATATAACGAAAAGTAGTTGCATCCACCACAGGAGAATCAGTCTCCTCATAATCTATGCCAGGTCGTTGCGAAAACCCTTGGGCAACAAGACGTGCCTTATATCTTACAATTTCATTTTTCTCATTTCGTTTTCGCACAAATACCCATTTGTATCCTACTGGCTTTACATCTTCAGGTGTACGGACTACAGGTCCAAAACTTTTACATCTTCAGGTGTACGGACTACAGGTCCAAAAACTTTTCGTTGATTCAAGCGAGTTTAACTCTGCCCTCATTGCGTCTTTCCATTTTGGCCAATCATTTCTTTGTCGACATTCATTAACAGACTTTGGTTCTTGATCCTCATTATCATTCATCATATTTAGCGCTACATTATATGCAAATTTATCATCAACGTTGACTTCATTTCGATTCCATCGTTTCCCGTTCATAACATAATCGATTGAGATCTCATTATTTTCGCAATTTTCAGGTACCTGAGGTTCTTCTGGAACTGAAATATTAGTTATGACTGGGGACTCTTCTGGAGTTATTTTATCCTCGATTAGACCATCTTGATTCTTAGCTCCTTTTCTTTTTCGAGGATGACTATCTTTGGAACCGATAGGTCTACCACGCTTCAGGCGTGCAGTAGACTCATTACTTTGACCTTCAGGGACAACAATTCTTACTGGAGCATTAACAGCTGGTACATGTGACTTAGTCACTTTTTTTAGGTCAGTAAATGCGTCTGGCCGTTGGTTAGCTAAACCTTGCAAGTGAATTATCTTTTGAACTTCCAGTTCACTTTGTTTTGTTCGAGGATCAAGATGAGATAAAGATAATTCATTCCAACTAATTTTCTTTTCCAGCTGCTTATTTTCTCCCCCTAATGTTGGGAAATCTGATTCATCAAAATGACAATCAGCAAATCGAGCCGTAAATAAATCTCCAGTCAATGGCTCTAGATACTTTATTATCGATGGAGACTCGAATCCAACATATATTCCCAATTTCCTTTGAGGACCCATCTTAGTGCGTTGTGGTGGAGCAATTGGAACATATACCGCACATCCAAAAATTCTGAGATGGGAAATATTTGGTTCCTGACCAAAAACCAAGTGTAATGGGAAGAACTTATGATAACTTGTTGGCCTTATGCGAATAAGTGCTGCTGCATGCAAAACAGCATGTCCCCAACAAGAAATAGGAAGTTTTGATCTCATAAGTAAAGGTCTTGCAATTAACTGCAGACGCTTAATAAACGATTCTGCTAGACCGTTTTGTGTATGAACATGTGCTACAGGATGTTCAACATCAATTCCAATAGACATTGAACGTTTTTGGAAGTAAATTCACCCGCATTATCAAGGCGTATCTTCTTAATTGGATAATCAGGAAAATGTGCTCGTATTCTAATCAATTGAGTAAGCAATCTCGCAAACGCCAGGTTACGAGTTGATAACAAAGATACATGTGACCATCTTGTTGATGCATCAATTAAAACCATAAAATATCTAAATGGTCCACACGACGGGTGTATTGGTTCACAAATATTGCCTTGAATACGTTCCAAAAACGTAAGAGATTTACTTCCTACTTTTGTTGTTAATAGTCGAATAATCAACTTTCCTTGTGAATAAACAGCACATGAGAAATCATTCGAATGAAGAATCTGCTGGTTCTTCAATGGATTCGCATCATAATTGATCCGGGATGGCCCAACCGGTCATGCCAAACAACAAACTTATTTTGATTTGTAAACTTCTGGTTTACGATAACATGTGTTTCAATATTAAATACATGCGTGTAGTACAAACCGGAAGACAATGCTGGCAACTTTTCCAATATACATTTGTTACCAGATATTGTATTAATGATGTAAAGATACTCAATATTGCCATCACTTGTTGTCTCAATATGATATCCATTTCGGCTGATATCTTTGAACCTTAGTAAATTTCTTTGAGACTTGGTAGAATATAATGCTTCATCAATATAAAATTGCGTTCCTCCGAGTAACAATATATTAGCTCTGCCGGAGCCTTCAATTAACTTTGCACTACTCGATATAGTACTAACATTGGCATCTTGCATTACTAAATAAGAGAAGTATTTTTTATTCTTGAGGATGTTGGCAAATTTATAAAAGACAAATTTATAAATAATTACTTCATTAATGAAAACTTATAAAATTTGTTATGATTACTTGCATCTCCAATCAAATGATCAATTTTTCTATTAGGATCATCATAGAAATCAGCAACATCTAAATGAGTGTCATCAAAATCGGCCATGATCAGAATCGCCTTCTTCAAAAGCAAAATTTGTTTCTATTTTCTTTCTTTTACTTTTTAGCGATTCTTGGTAAAGGTCAACAAGATGTTTTGGTGTACGACAGGTACATGACCAATGACCTTTACTACCACAACGATAACATAAATTTTCCACAAATTTGCTATTTTGGCCACTTTCATGTTTCTCTTCATTATTTTTTCACTTCTGGTGGAAAGATGTATTCTTTGAATAACCACCACGATTTCCATAACCATATCTACGACCACGTCCACGTCCATGATTTCTTTAATGATTAAAATAGTTATGTGCTGCTACTTTCACTTCAGGGAATGTAGCAGAACTAGTTGGACGAGACTCATGATTAAAATAATTATATATTGCTCAACACATTCACTTCAGGGAATGGAGTATAGTTATTTGCATATATGAATTTATATATTGCTCAACACATTCACTTCAGGGAATGGAGTATAGTTATTTGCATCAAGATGAATTTCAACATCTAACGCCCAAGAAAAATAATTTTTCCTCGTAATATCAAGATCACAAAGTCAAGTTTTTTCAAGATTCATCAATACAATACTATATCAAAGTATAAGATGAATAACATAACAATCATTCAACTTCTTAAAATATTTTCAACATGATAGGATTATTCAAAAGAATAATACTAATCAAATATATGCACATATACATATGTCTTCTTTCCAAACATCAAGAGAGTTATTGCATATTTCTATTTTTGTTAAATATTGAAATATACGTACCTTTTCTTTACCTTTTCTTCTTGCTTTGTTTTAAAAATCTTTTCCATCAATTTTCTTTACAAACTCATAATAACTCACGAAAATCTCTCAATGGATTTTACATCATACGTTGAGTACCCCATGTATATCTTTAGCCAAATTGCAAAATGATTAACACCTTGAGACGGATCGTGCTGATAACGTGTTATGAAATAAACTCAAATATTATGAAATTGAGAGAATAAAATGAGAGAATCAAGTAGAGAACTCTTTTATTGATATTCTTGTGTGTATTTACAATACAATGTCATTGCCTATTTATAGGCACAAAACTAGAATACCAAAAGTTTATTACCTAAAGAGTAAATTATATTTACTCATGATGGAAAATGAAAAGTCACGGAGATGAAGAGTTTTTGGGAGATGAGTAGACATAATGATTAAAGTTAAGTGGCCATAAAGAACTTGGGAGATGAATAGACACCACAAGTAATGATTAAAGTTGAGTGGCCAACAAATTGGGAGATGAATAGACATCCACAAATAATTATTCATAATAAAAACGTGATTTTAACCAAATTAATTAAATTATGCCAACACATGTGTCTTAGTTGCTCTCTTCCATAGCTATCTTGATTTCGACATCTTGTTTCTTGTATCTTGCTTCCATAATATCTGAGTTAATTCTTGTTTTAGTTTATTAGATTTAAAGATTTAAAATCTTTAAATCTTTAGTTTTTTTTTTTTGATTCCGAAAGGGGGGGATACCCAACAATTCATAAACTAACCCGATAAACCCGGGTTAATAGTCACAAAACGAGGCCAAGTAATGCCTGCTCTATCATTGTCTAGTAGGTGATAGATATGTGAGTGTGGTACATTCGTGTGGTGCATGTGGGTGTGAATGCCCATTTTAGCTAGAGCATCAGCTACTTGATTTGCTTCCCGCCAAACCATTTGAAATGAGACATCCCAGTTTCTACCCTGCACACTACGAATGCGAGAGATCACATCAAAATGGTGATGCTCCATGGAGGCGTCCATAATGCTATTAAGTGCAACGCGACAGTCTGATTCAACGATTAACTTCTTTGTCCATGTGGCCCACGCCATCTCTAGTCCCAATAGAATGGCACGCACCTCAACCTCCAATGACGAACACGGGTCAATGCGACCACTGAACCCCCTTAACCATGTTCCATGCTCGTCCCGAAGAGTACCCCCGACCCCTGCCTGGCCAGTTTCGGTTACCGCTGCATCCACATTCAGTTTAGTCTAACCAAATGTCGATTTTTTCCAGCCCGTGTGTACCTGTAGGTGCATCACGTCCGGATCAAAGTTAAGGGAATGAATGGTACCGTCAATTCTTTTGTGTAACACATCTAGTTCCCCCATAGGAACTGTATCTCGGACTCCATGCGTCACCTCATTCCGAACCTGCCAAATAAAAGACAAAGTCTCAGTGAAGGCTATATCCCATTTTTCACACCAGTCATACCTGTTCAACTTGTGAGATAAATTCCAGTCGAGCCAGTCTTCTACTGAACCTGAAAAGAAAACATTATGACAATCAGGATGAACAAGTTGTAACCAAAATTTTCTGACCCACTGACAATCCCGAATAGCATGTAAAGGAGTATCCGAGGCAAGCCCACAAATAGGGCACCCATCCGAAGACACAATTCCCCGCGCCTTTAGCACCGATTGAGTAATTACTTTGTTATGTCGGAGTAACCAAAGGAACATTCGACGTTGGTGTGCCCCCGGGACTTTCCAGAGTTTCAGCCACTGTTTGGAATTCTCCATTCGCACGTGACCTTCTAGAGCTTCGTAAGAACTTTTACAACTATACTTCCCATCCGGGGAGAATCTCCACCGTGGCATATCTTTCTGCCCCGATCCCGTTGCCAAATCTATACCCTGTAATTGAGTTTTAATCATGCTGGGTAACCCCTGTAGACCGTCCTAATCCCATCCAACCCCCGGAATCCAATACTGAGCAACAGTCCGAGACAAGTCCTCAGATGGAATTGGTTGTTGACAGTGAATAGCTAACGGGTCCTCCCCTAGCCAGACATCTTCCCAAAATCTGACCCGAGTCCCATCTCCCACGATCCACCGAGTACCCATTTAAATCTTTAGTTTTAGTTTAATTATTGCTTGCTTTAAATTCAAGAAGTCTAAAATACAAGTCTCTGTGGGATCGACAATTCGGACTTAAAAATTCACTTTATTACTACACACTTAACCAGTCCACTTTCTGTGCAAACACGTGAGGATTTCTCGTGTCATAAATGCTCTAACAAAGTAGGGATTCCTTGCAAGGTTAAATGGAAGCCCCCCTGAGTAAAACATTCGTGCAATTTCACCATCCAATATTTCTCTATCTCTCAAATTGAATGCTTTTTCCAAAAGACCATCTCCCGCAACTTTCCTTTTCTTTGGCTCATAACCTTTTGTCCTTAAGGAATAACGATTTGATATATTCGGCATAGTGTAAGAGACTGGCTAGAGCTCATCATTGAACAAGGCAAAAAAGGTGTTTTGCTCTTGGCATCTCTTCTTTGTGTTACTTCTTCTTCCAACTTGGACATTTGACTTATTTGGCCAATTGTTACGTTGGGACATCCCTTTATGCCACCCCCAACAATCTTTAATAAGTGAAATTTTACCCGTGAGTATGAGCCCTTGTATGACATATTGCACAAAGTGCATGTAAAATTTTGATTCCCGCCCCCTTCACTAGTTTTGCCTTGCTTTGTTACAAATTTCCACATTGGCCAATTATCCGGCGATGAAGAAACTCTACTGGGCTCACTACTTGCATCACCACATGAGCTCATCTTTGATATACAATGTCCTTACATTTGCGAATAAAATCCATAATAAATATTGTTGAATATAATAAAAGATAACGTAAAATAGCTCACAACTCATAAACTGTAAATTGTAATATTCTAAATCTTAATCAAGGGGTCATTCTCATTTTCTTTAAGTAAAATTCACAAAATTGGTCTATTGAGTAATATAACACCTCATGTGTAATACAATCCACACAACTAAGTCTAAATGTAAGGTGTAATTATCAACAATATGAGCAACTAAGCATGTCAATTGGCTAGTTTCCACTCAACTCAAAATGTAATTTCAACTTTCTTACTTAAACAATAGTCCCACAAGAGCAATTAAGCAGTTTATTTGGAGAAAAACACAATAGAAAATCACTAAATGTTTCTTAGGCATTTTATCAAACACTTAGAAGTAGAATGCATTTTCATGACTTTCACACAAAATGTTTACACTAAACTCTTAAAATGTTTAAATTTACCTTATATGGTGCACTTGCAACAAAAAAATCGGTGTAATCGAGCAAAAATCGATCCAAAGTGTGAACAAGCAAGATGAAGAAATTAGATTTAGGGGTTTTTGTTCTTCTGCTTGTGCGCTGCAATTGCTCCTTGTTCTGCCTTTCTGTTGTGCACTGCTCTTGTCCCGTTTAATTAGGTAAGTTGGTCATATTTACAATTTAGTCCCCTCCATGTTTTGAAAATAATAAAAATGACCCCGTCGTATCCTAAACGTGTCGGACACGCATGTAGCAGTGTCCAACACCGTATCCCTTCATTTTCTTTTTAATTTAATTGACAAACATGCCATGTGGCGTGTCGGGTACGTATCGGAGCCATGTCCGAGGCGTATTCGTGTCCCCCAAGTAACCGACACTGCATTTTCGTAAATTTTAGGAGTATCCGGCATCATAGATGTGAATTATATATCACAACACAAACTATTTGATATTCGAAATCAAAGGCTCAAATTTATTTTTCAATTAATATCCAATAAAAAAATAGAAAACCCAGCCGACATACAGTGGGGGTGGTTGAGTTTATGATTGGCTGTCGAAAGTTTTGAGATAGGTGGCAAATTTGGTAGGGATGGTAGTGTTGTTTTGGGATGGTGGTAGAAATCTCAAATCTTTAAGAAGGGATGATGGCGGATCTGGTGGAAGGAGGGATGGCTTTAAGAAGGAATGATGGCGAATTTGGTGGAAGCAGGGATGGAGGCAGATTTGGATGTGTTATTAATTAGGCGTTGAGTGGTGTTATTTTGGGGTGGAGGTGCGATCTTAGTTGAGGTGCATTACAGGGTGGACTTGCGATCAGGGTTGAGATGGGCGATCTAGGTGGAGGCAGACGAGAGGTGGGGGCACACATGGGTGGTTGGGGCTACAGTGGAAGGGCAGGGGTCTATGGACAGTGGCGCTGCATAAATGAAGGGGTGGGTGGATTGAGGAGGAAGAAGAAGAAAGAAAAGCGATTGAAAAAAATGATATGGGTTTGGGTCACCCAAATCCAACATATCTTACCCAAATTCAATTATTTAATTTTTTTTATTTAAATTGGAGGATAAAACAAATCTTTTAACATGTACACTTTGCATAAAAACTATTCCATTCTCGATTTGAGTGCGTGTACAACGCCATCCGTTAATCAACTACTGTGGAGTTTCGTAGGGTTTTCACAATCACAAAGTATTTTGTGCTAAAAAAATGAACAACTACTTTGGAGTTTTCGAAGGGTTTTCACAATCACAAAGTATTTTGTACTAAAAAAATGAACACATATTAGTTTTCAGCAGATAAAGATAACACACCAGTGATGCCTAACCCTATTGGTGAAATTGAGGTTCTAAAATATTAGAGGTCTTGAGTTTTATTTCTACCAATACTTCCACCAACAACGTGCGAGTTTTTCTCAATTTTTTTGGTAGTTATTGTAAATTAGTACTAACTAGCGGAACCCCGTGCCAAGGCTCGGGATACTAATTATGTAGATAAAAATAATCAAATATATATATATATAGATGTTTGTGTGTGTATCATTACATAATTTATATATTTATAGTATACAAATTTAAATGTTCAATTCAAGTTTGACAACTATCATTGAAAATATGGGTATTATATCATATATTTTAGTTTAAGGAATAATAATATATGATCGATATACTGAATAATATGAATATAAAAAATCAAATGATTGATAAATATCATTAATAAGAAAAATAAATATAGAAATGTTATTTTTATTTTTTTTGAATTTAAATTATATTGGTAACTACATTTTTTGAATTATATTGATAGCTACCTTATTTTGAATTTCAAATTTTAAATGTTTTAAATAAAGGTTATTAACTATATTTATCTAAATCAAATAAAATTAATATATATTAATTGCTTATGTGGAAAAATTGACTTCAAGTAGGCCATCCACATGTTCACTTACATGGATGGTTTCAAAGGTTCTATTTTATTATATAAGATTACTATATGTTGAATGATAATTGATATTCATGATATAATTGATACATGTAAGTGAAAGCAAACAAAGATAGCACAAGAGAACATATGAAGTTTACCGTAAAAAACTAAGACGCATTCATAGTCGTCACAATTCTAAAATATGAGCGGTAAATGCTCATATTTTAGCTTAAATGCTACAATAATTTTTTGTAGTACAATGAAAGTGTACTATTTGAAAAGTACATTATATCTAGTCTTCCACGAATTAAAACACAAATGTTTGATGAGACATAATCATATAACTGAATTTAAATTCTTCAAATTTGTTATAAACAATGTTCAATGAAACTTTAATTTTTTTTTCTTTTTACATTTTTTCACAAGAGAGAGTAATTTAGAAGGTAACTATGCATGTTGTCACTCTAAAGCCTTTAATTCAAATGATTAGTTTTGACACTTTCTAAATGTTAGGTGGAAACACTTCAAACTAAACTAATTCTCGAACTGACTTTTATTATTTTAATCCAAAATTTCAAATGCATGCAAGTAACTATCATTTTTCTTATATTTATACTTGCATACGAATACATAGATTTGCTCTACAATTATTGTAGTATTGATTATTATTATTACTATTATTATTATTGTGTAACACTAATTTATTGTATAACTCTCACTTATTTGCTTGTTTAGGTGATTAGTTATTGGATGTAAATAAATTGTGTAGTTTTTTAATGAAAAATACTCGACACTTTTAAATATCAATTCAAGCAAGTTTTACACCAAATGTCTATAAATATATGTTCTCATACGTGTTTCTAAGAAAAAACTTATTTTAAGAATTGATATATTTTAAAATTAATTATTAATTAGACTTTTTTTAGTCTCGGAGAATGATATTAGCACTCCAAAATAACTATGCAAGCACTATCTTTAATTTTTGCTTTGAGATATGACAAGAATTGACAAGAATGTCTATAAGTCTTAAAATATATCAATTATAATTTTTAATTTTTTTAATCAAAGCAACATTTATCAAGTTGTAGATGTTCCATTACTACTTTATATCAAAATTTATTCCTTTAAAATATAGCGCATTATCCACAAAACACAGGATATAGTATGTTAAATTTGAAAAAAATAATTATAACATAAACCAACAAAAAAATTGAATTCAACTTGAATTCTCTTCGCTTAATTGACTGCATATATTAGTATCGAGTAATCAACTTCAAATACTTGTTCATTCAATAAAATAAGAAGCAATGATTGCACATACATTTTTTTTTTGGGAACTGCCCTAGCGGGGGAGAGTGTTTTCGGGCCTCTCATCCCTTCTTTATATCATCAAAAAACGAAAGCAAAAAATAAGGAGTTCTAACTCCCTCACAATCTTCTATGGAAGCAAATAAACAAGGAGTACTAACTCCCTTACAAGCATAATCGAGACGAAGGAGTACTACTCCCTTACAATATGTGAAAACAATCAAATCCATCTAAACCGAAAATTAGGAAAAAATAGATCCATTATACTACACATAATGATATTCTCCGGAACTTCATTCCCCATCATCATTGCAGAGCTTTTATCATCACAAGCCTTATTTGCCAAAAGGTCAGCCGCCTTGTTTCCTTCCCGGTAAATGTGTGTGAAAGAAATTTCCATCGCTCTAAGCATTCCAATCCGTTGTAGAAGATGATGAAGCATCCAACTCCCTGGGTCCGCTGTCAATATTAGATGTAACACCACTTGTGCATCTAATTCCACCCACACTTTATTTAGCCCTTTACCATAGCAAAATTTGAGCCCCTTGCAAACACCATTTAGTTTTGCATATGTGTTAGATGCCATCCCTATGTAATCCGTGAAAGCAAAAAGTAATCTACTCGTGTGGTCTCTAATTATCCCACCTGAGCCAACTTTGCTCGGATTTCCACGAGAAGCCCCGTCCGAGTTTAGTTTCACATATCCATTTGCGGGTGGATGCCACTTGACACACATTGATCTAAGTCTAACTTCTTTGATAAATGGAATACCCAAGGCTCTCGCCAAATTTTCGTTACCGCTCCAGCCATGTTTGGTGATCAAACCACTTTGTTGGAGAAACTTAATGTAATATTCCACCTTCAATCTAATTCGGAGAGTCTTGAATCTTACACCCTCATGCTTTGCCTTATTTCGCTCAACCCAAATGAACCAAGTAATAATAATTGGTAATATTCGTTTGAGATTATTTTCAGCCACCCCTATTCTCCAAGATTGCCACCAAATGTATAAGTTTGAAGTCTCAAGAAGTTGGAAATCACAAAGTTTTGCAAAATAATGACCAAGCTTTCTAGCCTCCATACTATTAAAGAAAAGAGGTGGAATAGATTCCAAACCTCCCTCTCTACAGCAAAAACATTTTGAAGCCACCAAATCTACAGTGAGCCAACTATGGAGCAACCGCCAAGCAAAAATTAACATCGAAGGATGAAGGCATTTATTCCATATATCTCTAAAGATAGGTTGAATCTCTATGACATTTCTCACCTTATGCCAAGCTGATTTTATAGAGAACCTTCCATTTGTCGACCCCTTCCATATCGCTTCATCCTCAGTTTCTGGTTCAAAAGGAATTAAAAAAATTCGACCCACCAAATGACTAGGAAGAACTGAAGCTAATTTTTCAGAATCCCATGATCCATCTTTCCAGAACGAGGAAACGGTGTCCTGAGATATATGCTCAACCAATAACATATGGCTTAATGATTTTTCGCCGATCCAGTTATCGAGCCAAAATAATATATTTCCATTTCCAATTTTCCAACCTATGTGCACCTCAGCTCGATTTCTGACTCTCCCTAAACGCTTCCATACCATTGATGACGAGCGTTTAATTGGAGCCACAACCGGATGAACCAAATTGCAATATTTATCTTGCATAAACCGAGCCCAATATGTTTTTCTGTTTTGCAAAATCCACCAAAGTTTTAAATCGAAAGCTTCGACCATCTCATTAAGGCTTCGTAGACTGAGCCCTCCTTCTTCAAATGGAAAGCAGGTGTGATCCCAAGATGCCCAATGTGTCTTCTTTTTATTATCGTTTGATCCCCAAAAAAATCTATTAAAAGAGCCATTCAATCCGTTGAATGACATTTTTAGGTGGGTCAATCGACCCACCTATAAAAGAATGCTTTTAATAAGAATCAAGCGACCCCCATGCGAAAGAATAGATTTCTCCCAACCTCCCATTCTTTTGATAATTTTACTAACAATTGTCTCAAAAACCGATCCTCGTTTATGTCCTTTATACAACGGCGCGCCGAGGTAGAGGAAAGGAAGATGATCTTGAACAAAGCCCGTAGTTCTCAAAATTATTCTGATTCGCGTACGATGTGTAGAATTCCCCGTGATAAAGCTTGACTTGTCGCGGTTTATTAATTACCCCGACACGCTCTCATAGTGAGTTAAAAAGGTCACAAGGCGAGATAAAGCTGCTTTTGATCCTTTAGTAAATATCAAGATATCATCAGCATAAGCAAGGTGACTAACCATTATACTACCTCCGGATATATATTGCATGAACGGATTTGCATGGAATAATTTGTCTAATCCCCTAGACAAATATTCAGCTGCAAGAATGAATAGAGCCGGAGATAGAGAATCTCCCTGACGAAGACCCCGAAGAGGATTTGAAAAAACCAACTCCCTCACCGTTTATCATAATAGAAAACCAACAATTTTCCAATGCATTTCTCACCCAGTTAATCCATTTTTTTGGGAATCCTAGTCTAGTCAAAACCGAATATAGAAAAGGCCATTGAACCCAATCATAAGCCTTTTGGTGGTCCCAAGTGGCATACGAAAGGGTCTAGAGGGGGGGGGGGTTGAATAGACCCTGAAGTCTTTTTCGACTTCACAAAATTTTCGTATCACTTTAGAAATTTGAACGATTGGAAAAACTGAGCGCTTGGGTCAGACGCTTCAGAATAGTTAACTTAGACTTAGTGATTTCAGCAGTTTACCAAAGTAGGGCAACGCTTAGATCGCTTAATCAGGGTTAGCACAGCGGAAATAATGTTTAGCGTTCTTTTAGTTGAATTAATCGCTTTGCAATTTTACTTGTCTTTTTCAGAATAATATGAAGTGAATAATATAAGACAATAAAATAAATGACACAATAATTTGTAAGGTTCACTGGGTGATGTAATCCCAGCTACGTCCTTCTTCTCCTTTTTCACTTGGAGGAAATTACTATGATGATTATCAAAGGATCACACAGAAACTTCTACAAAATAGTAATGGATGAAAATGATCTTGGGCTCCTTGATCACACAGACTTCAGCACTAATGAAGATCGTCTTCTTCAAGCTTCTCTCACTCAGAAATACTGCCTGAAAGGTTTCAACAATTTTTCTCACTCAGATGAAAGGTTGAGGTTTATCACTAGGGTTTTGTTTGTTTTAAAGAAGATCAAACAACTTGGAATATCTCAGTTGGAGTTTGGATTTCTTCTTTGGAAGATATTTGAGATATTTGTGACTGTCTGGAATGTAGATGGAAAGCTTGAAAGGTTTTGGCTATGAAATTTCTAAGCTTTTTCCAGAAAGAATGTATGTAGGATTTTTGGCAATAATTTCTCGTATATTCTTGATGTTGTTCTATCATTTTGATTTTCTGGAGTAAGGTATTTATAGGCAATTTCTTAGGATCTGTCCGTTGGACACATGTAGGAGCGTGCCTTTCACGTAGCGCGTGATTGTACCTAAAATCTGACATTCCTGAAAATTCGCTGGAACCGATTGGACGGGAGCAGCTAAAACTCTGAAAGTTCTGACAGTCTGGTCAAAAGGAGGCTTGTCCACAAGTCACAGTAGCTTATCACATTTAATGCTCTTATCAGGCATTTAATGCAATTTGAATTTATTTCCCGTTGGAAATAAATGCCCGTTGAATGATTGCATTTAAGTCCTTTATGACTTGAGGATTTATTTCAGGTGAATCTTCTATAAGTCGCTTGAGTATTTGAACGCTTGATTCATGAATCCTGAACTGCGGTCTCTTAGCGTTTGACAGGCGCTAAGAAGGAATCTTCATCTTCGGTTGACTTCAGACGCTGGTCTTCAACTTCTTTTCAAATAAACTCACCTAGAATTCTATTATTGATTCAGTTGCTAAGACTTAGTCTAAAATCTATGAGGATAAAAATTACAAGCCTAAACAAAATTACAAACTCTTTAAACGATTTATACAATGATCTATGAAAGTATAAACTTACATTTTATTTGGGGTCTAACATTGAATCCTATCTTGTCATCATCAAAACATCTAACATGAAATTTCCTAACACCTTTGCCATAGCCAACTTAATCATAGCATTCCCTCATCCTTGCTTCTAACTAATTTCGTGACATAACTCCTGCGCCATCAAAATATTATCCATAATATTTCGGCCTTTGATGAAGCCCGACTGTCTCGGAGAAATAATTCTGTTTAGAATCTTAGACAACCGAGTAGCCATAATTTTTGTAGTCAACATGTTACTTACATTGCAGAGGCTTATCCATTTAAAATCTTTCCATGTTTGAGGGGAATCAGTTTTCGGGATCAGAGAAATGGAAGTAGCTGTATAAGCCCGATGAAAAGGAGTTCCCGCAAAAAAATCAAGTACTGCGTCCATTAAGTCATCTTGAATAATATCCCAACATTTTTGATAGAACATAGAGGAGAATCTATCTAGGCCAGCAACATTATACGGGTCGATGCTGCACACTGCCGCCTTTAATTCCTCCAGTGTTGGATTGTCACACAGTTCCTTTTTTTCCGAATTCGTCAAAATCTCCGGGATGCAAGATAGGTCTGGATCATCTAACTGTGTATTAGGACCCGAAAAAAACTTTTCAAAGTATCTGACAGCTGAGTCTTTGACCTCCTTGGGATCCACAATGTCACGGTCTCCGTCCTGAATACTATGAATGCGGCCCTTTGTTCTTTTACGTTTTGCCCATGTATGATAGAATTTAATATTTCTATCCCCGTCCTTCAACCAATTACAAGCAGCCTTTTGGCACCAAAATCCTTCCTCCATGGACAATTTTTTAGCGTATATTGCGGCTGCTTTATTCATTTCACATATGTTTTCCTCCGTTGGATCATCTGCGTATTTTTGTTCAAGTCTCCGTGCTTCCTCTTCAGCTAAACTGACCGCTTCAAAGACATTACCGAACACTTCCTTGTTCCATACTTTTAAATAACATTTAAGCCTGACAAGTTTTCTTTGAAATTTCTCCAAGCCCCTACAGTACATCGGCTCCTTCCAAGATGTCGCAACCGTGTTCAAAAAATCATCATGTTGCGTCCAAAATATTGAGAAAGCGGAATGAGGATGGGTGCGTAAGGGTGTTATCTTTTAACGTTAATAGCAGAGGATTGTGATCTGAATACCGAGACCTTAGAAGATGATGGACTTTGGATATTGGAAATAACTCCTCCCAAGTTTTATTATAGAAAACACGATCAAGACGCTCAAAAACACCTCGTTTCGCAAACCAAGTGTAAGTTGATCCCCCATACCCCGCATCTATAAGTTTTCAATCAAGAGCCATGTTACAAAAATCCTCCACTGATCCACGCTTTGGAGATGTTCCCCCTTTTTTCTCATCCGCATGCATAATGACATTGAAGTCCCCTCCAACCATCCAAGGCGCTGCTAAAAAAGCTATGTCACGCAGGCTATCCCAAAGAACATGTCTCTCCATTCTAGTACATTTTGCATGTACCCAAGTACAGTAGATATGTCTCCGGATCAATGTTGAGCGGATACGTACATGAATGAATTGCACATACATTTGCACACATGAGCATCTTTTTGTTATTGTAATGTTGTGTGGTATTTCTGTTGTACAGTTTGCAAGTTGGTAATGAAACTCTAACTTTACATCGAAAAAACGAAAATGATTGCACATAAAAACATCTCAAATCAGCTTTGTCTCTATGAAATAAAAAAAATAACAACGAAAGATGTATTTAGTACCTTTTTAACATGCATATAAATACTTTAATTATATGAATATTTCATACTTGAATACACTAAAACTTTAAAAGAATTTTTTTTTATGGTGCTTTAATGTTCATGTTGTACAATTTTATGCTTTAATAAAAATATTTATTTTACAGCATTATGCAATTCATAAACATATTCTTAGACAAATTTATTAAAGAAAGAAGTTCCCTATTAATCCATAAAACAAAGTACATGGTGAGAAAAAATATACGAGATGCAAAGATTTAATTGATTACTAAAATATATATTTCTTTTACAAAATTTTAGTCTTATTTGTCATGGGTGTTATTTTCTTAGAAAAAGAAATAAAAATAGACGTAATTTGTGGAGGTCCAATATCAAATCCCTTTTATCTCTATCTAAAATAGATTGGATATCTACATGTATCAAAATATCTGAAGAAAAGAATATGGATCAATGTCACTTATAGTCCTCAAAATGTCAGGTTCGTATCACTTTGGTTCCTAAAGTAAAATTTGTTACGTTGTGGTCCTTAATGTTATATTTTGGTCTCACTTTCGTCCTTTCCGGTGGGTATTGTTAGAAATATTTAGTTTTTCAAGGGTAAAATGGTAAGACTTTATTTTTCATGTTACACTTAAGTCCTTAACGTTACATTTTGGTCTCACTTTCGTCCTTTTATATTGTTTTTGACTCTTTGATCCCCAAAAAAGTGGGAAAAATTATGTTTTATATAATTATCCTAAATAAAAAATAACTGCAATTTATGTTATTTAAATTGTTATTATTTAACTAATATAAAATTAGTATATACTAATAGATAATATTTAAGTAGAAGGATAAAAAATAATTTCTAATAAAAACAACTATCTTATTTTAATTGTTACTACTTACCTAATATAGAGTAATAGTTAATGTCTAAATAACATGATAAAAAATGAATTATGTTTTACTCATTAAATAAATAAATCATTATTTATTTAATTAATTTTAATAAATATTTTTTTACTGATTATAAAATAATTAAAATTGACTAATCTTAAATTCTAATACTAAAATAAGTATTTTAACAAAATAAGTGCAAATTTATTAACTAATAATTAATATCGCATTTATCACACAAAGAGATTAATTATTTATTGTACAATAAACACTTAAAATATATTTTTATTGAAAAAAATATAATTATGGTTAAATAATTGATTAATTAAAAAATATTCTATACGAAATGTCTGTATTGAAAACCTAACAAATTCAAATATATATATTTTTAATGGTATTAGTGAATACTTCATTTAAAATTTTTGATCTCATTTATTGTCATTTTTCTCCTTTCTTTTTCGTTCTCCACTCAGAAACCTAACCACCACATCACCACCACTCCCATGGCAGAACCCACTATGCTACCGCCAACATAGTCACTGCCAACCTCTAGGTACCGCACACATTTCCCTCATCTCCACCACCATAACCGACCAACATCCCCAACCATAGCCTCGTACTGAATCTCGTCCCTCTTCCATATTTAATCATAACTATTTTTTCCAATAAATATATAGTTTAAGTGTTATTATTATACAATAAATAATTAATCTATTACTATAATAAATATGTAATTAATTATTAGTTAATAAGTTTTTACTTATTTTGTTAAAAAACTTATCTTATTATTATAAATTAAAATAAGCCAATTTTAGTTATTTTGTAATTTATAAAAAAATGTTATTAATATTGATTAAACTCTTTTATGACTGATCAAGTAATTATTTAATGAGTAAAAAATAACTATTTTTTATCATTTTTTGGAGAATAACTATGAGTTTATATTATCTAAATAATAACAATTAAAATAAGGTAGGTATTTTTATTCTTTTATTTAGAAATTAATTAGATTATCTAAATAATAACAATTAAAATAAAGTAGGTCTTTTATTCTTTTATTTAGAAATTAATTATTAATATATATAAAAAATTTTATCCTTTTGTTTAGACATTACATGCTACTAGTATATACTAATTTTATATTAATTAAATAATAATAATTTCAATAAGATAAATTGTGTTTATTTTTTATTTTGAAAAATTGCCAAAAAACATAATTTTTCCTGCTTTTCTTGGGGCCAAAGAGTTAAAAACAACAAAAAGAAAAAAAAAGGACTAAAGTGAAACCAAAATGTAACATTAAGGACTAAAGTGCAACTTGAAAACATAATGTTGTCATTTTATCCTTGGAAAACCAACAATTCTGGCCAAAACCCGCCGAAAAGGACCAAAGGGAGACGAAAATTTAATATTTAAGGATTGTAGCGTAAATTTTTTTACTTAAGGGACCAAAGTGATACAGACTTGATTCTTTTGGGACTATTAGTGACATTAACCTAAATAAAATCTATTAATATTATAATAATACATAAGTACCCCCAAGACTTAGAATCTTTTGGAATCGCTCAATTTTTGCTTTTGATTTTTTTGTAACTCACCCTCTGCAATTCGATCTATAATGTTCTTATATTTTCACCAACTGAACTGTAAAAACTATAGAGAGCAAGATGACGTTTCATTTTGACTCACTCCATTTCAAAGATAAAAAGTTCAAAAAAATGGTAATATAAATTTTGGTCCCTCTACTTTCCAACTTAAAATCACTTTAGATCCCTCTACTTTCAATTATGTTGATTGAGTCCTTTAACTACAGATTAGTTTCAATGTGGTTCGTCTGGCTAGTTTTGACCGAAAAGTTGGTTACGTGTCACACACGTGACTAATTTTAAGGTAAAATTGTCAATTCACTTTTAAGTTCCACTGTAGTCCCTTAATTGTGCAAATTTTATCAGTTTAATCCCTCAACTTTATAAAATTTGTTACTTTGGTCCGTTGATGGGAAATGCACTGTACATTCCCGTCCCAATGCCATTATTGAGCTTATAAAGCTCAACAATGGCTTCATTTGTCTCATTTTCTCAATGCAACCATAGATAGCAAAAAATTGCTAATGTGACATGTTTTTGCGGGATACGGACTAAGTTTCGATGCTCTTGGACTGATGGAAATATGGGTAGAAGGTTTTTTGATTGTGAGAAAAATGTGGAAAGTTGCTTTTATTTTGATCATGTTCAAGTTTTATTTTTAGTTACCTTGTGATTTGATTAAATTCTTACATTGAAGGATGCAAAACTAGTGGGTATTTTTCTTGGTGCAATCCCCCATGTGTGATCATTCGAGGGATGTCATACCGGAATTCTTGAGGAATATCAGAACTCTTAATGCAAACTTGGAGAAGGTCCAAAAAAAAAAAAAAAAAAAAAACGAAGGTGGTTTTGGATGATCTTGGGTACTTTTGTTCCTCGTGTGGTTGCTGAAGTGAAGAAGGAATGAAGTACGAGATTTTAGTGTATGAGAAGGACTATGCAGTAAGCCCTTTGTATGAAATGTTTAGCATGAATATGAATAGACTTGGGATAATGACATTTTTAGTCACCGAAGTAGACCATTTGTGTCAGAGTAGTCCCTCAAGTGAAAAAATTAATATTACCGTCCCTAAAGTTCAAATTTTATTCCACTTAAGTCCCTAATGTGTATTATTTTTTGTACCACTTAAGTCCTATTCGGACATTTTTATCTTTATGCATAAGCATATATTCTGTAACAATCTAAGGGTAAAAATGACAAAGCAGGACTTAAGTGAAACAAAATTTGAACGTTAGGGACGGTAATGCTAATTTTTTTCACTTGAGGAACTAGTCTAACGCAAATGGTCTACTTCAAGGACTAAAAATGTCATTATCTCAATGGACCTTGAATGTTAATTTTTTTCACTTGAGGGACTACTCTAACGCAAATGGTTTACTTCAAGGACTAAAAATGTCATCATCTCAATGGACCTTGTTTAATGTTTTCAATATTTTCATTAGAACATAGTGTCAAAACATGCACAAATCGTTTACAAAAACCAACACAAATAATGTCAAAATATACACTAAGTAATGCACTAAACATATATCAAACAGTGTTTTAAAAGGCGAAGGCGCGGGGCGGGGCGTAAGCCCCGAGGCACGAGGCATATGCCCCGCAAATTTTGCTTTTTTAATATTACAAAAATATAATATAATATTAAGAATTAATTTAAATTAACGAAAAATTATAAAAATTGAAGGATAAATTAAGTAAAAAAATAAGATAGAGAAATTTAAAAATATTAATATATTCAACCATACAAACTAAAAGTCCAAGCTCAACCCTTGCAAAAAACAATCAAGATAGACAAATAATTGTTTCAAAGTCTAGTGTTACGCAAAATAAAGATTTAAAATAATAGTTAACGAGCATTAATTTACTCAATTACTATCAAAAGTCTCGTCATTAAGATCATTATCTTCATCTTCGACTCTCAATACTCGAGCATTAAGCTATGTTGCTCTTGCAACTTATTTTTTTTTAATGTTTGATTTAATTGAATAAGTGGGCCACAGGTTTTTACTAAAAGAATAAAACATGTAAAAAGTTTAAGTTGGTTTTAGATTGGAAATTGAAAAAAAAATCAATGTAGGCCTAAAATCATACCTTATGGACATGAAATACATTGGGCATACGCCCATGCACTGGGCGCGTTTTCGCCTGGAGCGTATGCCCTAATTGATTGGGCGCATGCCCATGAGGGGTTACGCCCCCCTCCTATTGCCCTGGGCGTTTCAACAACGCCCTGCCCTGGGTGTAAGAGTTTGTTTTGTGGTATGGCTAACATTTTGCCAAAAAAAAAAAGGTGAGAGAAATTGAAGTTAAAATGATTTTTTTGAGATTTAAGAAATTCATAATTGTTGTTTTTTTTTTAAATTGAGTTAACATGAGGTGAAAACTTCCTAAGAAATTGTCCCCTAAACCTTCAAACAAACATCTATGTGGAAATTGTGTTCTAAAACAATTTTTTGTGAAAATTTCTTACATACATCCACAACCATAATATTTCCATCAAGCGATGTTTTGTTCTCAAGGTACGTAACTGAAAAATAGAAAATACCACAACGACTACTATTTAAAAAATTAATAACCATGATCTGATAAATGGTAAAGTGTGACTTAGCAATCAACAACCACTTGGGAAGGTAAATGACTTTGTTCCCCCAGATGATGCTAGAATAATGTGACATTTATTTGTCTTCTCAAACACAAAATTGTTAGGAATCGTTCCTGGGGATGCGTGCAGCGAAAACAAAAACTAATAAAAAACGCATCCCCAAATTAAGGATAGGTTCATATGGTACCATCACATTCATAAATAATCAATAAATTAACTTTCGCGATTACCTCGTAGAAGAAATACTTAGGATAGATTTGCTTTTAGGCTTAAATCGGCACCTCCAAGTGCATCCACACCTTAGCTTGCACCCTCATCTTCTTCTACTAGTGGTAGCAAAGAAGATGACAAACTCTTGGTTTCTTGAGTAAAAGAAAAAGATTTCTTGATTTTCTTTTACTGTGAAAAGATGAGAGAGAGAAACTCCACTTTCCTCTAAGATGAAAGAGGTGTGTATTACTTAGTGGGAAAGAGATTGGAATTTCTTCCCTTCTAGTAGTGATTTCTGCCCACGTGAGGGTTTGCAGATGATATACCCAAAAAATCCAGTAGGTCTCCAATAACCTAGTGGGCCTTGTATTCTTTTATCTCCTCATTATAATTGGCCCTAAGTCAATTTAATATAAACAAGTCCATTGGTTTTATCAAATAGACTATGACCCAATTAATTAATTAAGTCCAACTTTATTAATCTTTTCTCACTAAATTAATTAGCCCACTCATTAATTTGTCTCAAACTTAATTCAATATCCCATTAATTAGAGACTATAATTAATTTCCCACTTCATTAATTTTAATTCCTTTTCTAAATTAATTAATTCTAATTAATTAATTGCTCCATTAATTCTCATAAAATTAATTAGCCAATAGGTACTTCACTAAGTCAAGTGTGTAACCCCTTCAGCTCATTAACAAGCTAGCAATAAGTCCTTTCTCATAGGCTAGATTAATTATCCAAATAATTAATTAGACGTTCAACTAATTTCACCATATTAATTCAAGGTACCTATTGGTCGTGGATCAATGTCTAGCAACATCGCCATAACTTCCTCGATGTTAATGATAGAAAGCAAAACCTATCCCACTTACGATCTTCATGTGAGTCAAATCCCTTCTTTTTTTTTCCCGTCTATGGTCTAAGGTATGGCGATGGTAGAAACCCTAATAACCTTAGAAGCTATGATTGTGTTGTGACATTTAATGATCCAGCCTTCTAAGACATTTTCTTTTATTAAAGGTTTTTATCGATCATTTAGATTCTCACAACAGCGTAGGAAATACCGGGTTTAATGTCCTGGATGAATTCCTTCCAATGTCATCTGTTCCTCTATACTACCAGACTATACAGAATATATGATGTCGTACGACTCTTCTGGAGTGCACGCACAATATAATGGGTAGTACCCTTTCCAGACATGACATCTCGGGTCAAAGGATTAACCTCACATTACAAAACCGAGGGAATCTAGGTTCCACACAGAACTAACTAGGTGTCCTTGCGGGGTTGTTCAATTCCACACTTCTCCAAAGTATGAATCTCCATATATGCACTGACCCGGCGGATCATTGTCTAAGGAACAAGACACTCTCCCATTTGAGAAAGACATATATAGACAAGTCTTAGCGAGACTATGATATCCCTTATCTCATTGTCTCTATGACTTAGAATGGGGTTTACGGATTACAGCCCTTGAGAGTGTTCCATAGTCACACAATACTCCCCTAGCTCTATGTAATCTAAAGGGATCTTTATCTAGATTATAGAAGCAATTATGATAAAGACAATACAAAATTATTATATATTCATAAAATAAGATTGTCATAGTGTTCACATACTTTTAAGGAAGCCGAACATTAGCTTGCCGGACACCTAACACTATCAATCTCTCACTTGCCTAGAGCTAATTGCCCATGTACTTTAGTCCAATCTTCTCAAGATGTCTTTGAAATACTTCTTGGCCTAGAGGTTTGGTGAAAGGGTATGCTATGCTTTTCGCTCAGTCAACTCATTCTATTTGAATGTCGTCTCTATTTACTATTTCTCTAATCAGATGAAATCATCTAAGGATATGCTTGGACCGATGGTGAGACCTCGGCTCCTTCGCAAGAGCTATAGCCCCATTGTTGTCACAATACATCTATACGTGATTCACAATGGATAGAACTACTTCCAGCTCTGGATAAAGTTTCTCATCCAAATAGCCTCCGTTGTTGCCTCTGTAGCTTGCTATAAACTCAGCTTCTGTGGTAGAGTCAGCTGTAGTCTCTTTCTTGGAGCTTTTCCAGCTTATTGTTCCTCCGTTGAGTATAAATACAAACCCTGAAATAGACTTCAGGTCATCAACATCCAATTGGAATCTAAAGTCCGTATAACACGCAAATTACAATTTTCCTCCACCGTATATCAAAAAGAGATCTTTAGTACGCCTCAGTCACTTAAGTATCGCCTTAACAGTGGTCCAGTGTTCTTGTACAGGGTTGGATTGAAAATGGCTTGTCACACTTAGCGCATAAGCTACATCTGGTCTTGTAGATAGCATAAAATACATTATGCTCTCTATTGAAGATTCATAAGGAATGTTGTTGGGCTTCGTTCGAAAAAGTATAAACGCAACGGAAGGGATTTCAAACATTAAAATGAAAACCCAATTGGTACTCTAATTCGCATAATTAAATCTAAAAGCGTATAACGAATAAAACTTACTCGTTAATATGAATATGATGATGGAGAAAAACTTCTTCTTCTCCAAACTCGAAATATTGAAGCTTCCAAATCTTCAATCCTTTGGTTTGATTCTTCAAACTTGAACTTGATCCGAACAACGAAAATACGTCGTCTCTAAATTGTCACGCACGGATCAACAAACGAAAAATCCTATTTCTTCTTTCTCTATGGTCGACTGCTAGGTATAGAGGAGGAGAGGAATATTTTTCTTTCTTTTGAGAGTTATGAGAGTTGTGTATTCTCTTCTTACTTGTTCTAAGTCAAAGAGTCCTTATATATCTCATGACTCATTGAACAAGTCACAACAAAAGAGCCTTAATATGTGGCCTCTCAAAGATGCCACATTGAGGACTAGTAGGAGTCCAATTGGATTCCTTATTTAGCCCCGGGATTTGTTTTGTTTAATTAATTTCTTATTTCAATTAATAATTTATTGTATCCAATAAATAAATTAATTAATTAAATAACCAAATTATTTAGATAAATTAATTCATTAATATATTTCACAAGGAAATTAATTAATAATTAATCTTATCATTACAATTAATTATTTCAGCTAATGAATAATTAATTATTTAGTTTATCCAATAAATTAAAACTCCCAGAAGAAATAATAGAAATTCTTTTTTCTTCATTTTTCTTTATCAATCCTTTAGCGCGACTCTTTAGGTTCGTTTCATTTGGCAATGAGAGAAAACCAAAGGAAGTGGGTAACACCTAGCTAGTCACGTGGCCTACTTCGTAACCCAAACGAAAATGAATGATAGGATCATTCTGAAACCTTCCAATCGTAAATACCGTATGTGTATAAACCCTTCGTTCACGTTCCCCAGTCAAGTGAGAGTCATGGTTATGTCAAACTCACTGGACTTGACCATATGTATAAATCATAATAAATACGAGATCATTGAGATCGATTTAGTGCCAAGCACAATCATCTCGTTTGCTTTGGCCAAAGACTTTGATCTCTATTTATCTATAATTACATAGGGTACATACTCATTCACTTATGAGAGAACAGATCTCATATTAGATATCTGCTAAGATTACCACTTGCCTATCAAGTTCGCATTTCGAGGTTGACCCCACCAAAGGATGAATTGGGTCTAACTACTCTAGTGAAAGACTTGACGTCACAAGTGCATCTTCAGCCTGATACTTCAGGTCAAAGGTTCACATATACCTATTACGCATAATCAGTTCCGTCATTGACAGTCACAGAGTGAAAACCCCTGTGACAGAACCGATGCGATTCGTGTTCGAACATATCAGTTCCACTGACGTGTCTACAATCTTAATCTCCTATCATCCCATGATACCAGACAGGCACTCCCATGTCGGAGCTAAGATTGTACAAGTATTTGAAGTCTTTATTTGTCCATTAAAGACTTCATATTACTAGCGAACTTATTTTAGTAATCAAGATCGATCTCCTAGTGCCAATCTTCCTATCCCATAGGAAGTAGAGGGATCGCACTAAAAACATGGATAAAACGTTTTACACAACTTATAGATGCAGATAAGAATTAAGTGAAAACTCAATAATGCCTTTTATTTAAGAAGAGTTTAAGTTCAATACAAGATATATGCCCTATACATTCTATCCTCTATGGCATCTGAGGGCATAATCCTAACAAATGCTTGACATGGATTTACTTTCCTCAGGTATCTTAGGGGACATAGACTTGGAAACCTGAAATCCATGTCTAACCGGAAGTAATCCTCTATTGGATTCTCCCATATTGAATTTTGTCAAGACTCAATCTATGCACGCAGATAGGGAGAGCCCCAGCAAACTATCACTTCTGTCCCGATATATTCTCATTCCGAGAACATAGGATTCTTCTCCCATATCTTTCATGAAAAATTGGGTTGACAACCACTCCTTACTTGACTGCACATTATGACGTCATTTCCAATGAGTAATATGTCGTCAACATAAAGAATCAAGAAACTTGTTGCACTCCCACTGACCTTTCAACACACACATGGTTCATAACCATTCTTGATGTACCCGTATCCTCTTATGGCGTCATCAAATCTTAAGTTCTAGCTTTGGGAAGCTTGCTTAAGACTGTAAATTGATCTTTGAATTTTACACACCTTCTGCTCACTCCCACTAGATGTAAAGCCCTCTGGCTACATATAGATTTCTTCTTCTATATTTCCATTCAGGAAAGTCATCTTTACATCCATCTGCCGTATCTCACAGTTAAGATATACAGATATGGCTAGAAGTATCTTAATGGATTTAGTCATCGTTACGGGCGAAAAAGTTTTCTCATAATCAGTTCCTTGTCTTTGAGTGTAATCTTTTGCTACTAAGCGAGCTTTGAAGGCTGCTATCTTTCCATCTACTCCAATTTTACGTTTATATATCCGCTTATAGCCAATGGCCTTAATGCCTGGCGGTGGATCCACTAAGGTCCAAACCTTATCGGAGTAAATGGACTACATATAGGATTCTATGGCTTCTAACCATTTGTTTGAGTCCTTATTGGATGCTGCCTCCCCAAAGGATCTTGGATCCTCATCCAATAGGGGCCCCTCCTCGTTATCCTTTAACAAGAGACCATAATATCTCTCAGGATGCCTTGGGATCCTTGTGGATCTCCTCAGAGGTAGAACTTGTGAATTTTCAGGTTGTGGTTCAGTTTGTCTTTTCTCTACTGCCGGTGGGACTTGTGCATATTGAGTTTCCCCAAGTTCTATTACCTTCCTACTTTCTTCCATCAAAAGTTCATTTTCTAGAAAAAAGGCATTCCTCGAAACAATTACTTTTTGCTCTGAGGGTTAATAAAGGTAGTGTCCATAGGATTCCTTATGGTATCCTATGAATCTACACAAAATGGACCTTGAGTCCAACTTATCTCCCACTTGTTGTTTGACATAAAAACTACACCCCCATATCTTAAGAAATTTATATGTGGGTGAATTACCATACCATATCTTATACGATATGTCAGGCACACTTTTAGACGATTGCCTATTCAGTAGAAAAGTAGCCGTTCTTAGAGCATATCCCCAAAGGAAAGATGGTAAATCTGTGGACATCATCATTGAATGAACCATGTTCATCAATGTTCGATTTCTTCACTCAGTTACTCCGTTTTGTTTTGGTATTCCAGGCGGCGTCCACTGTGAGAGAATCCTGTTCTCTTTCAAATAATCCAATAACTCATCAAGCAAGTATTCTCCTCCTCGATCAAATCGAAGAGTCTTAATACTTCTTCCAATTTGTTTCTCTACTTCATTTCTAAATTCCTTCAACTTATCAAAAGCTTCAGATTTATATCTCAGAAGATAAATATACCCATACCTATAATCATCGTAGGTAAAGGTTATGAAGTATGAGTAGCTACCCACTCACGACGAAAATCATAATTCCATATAAACTTTTATAACACAAAAGAAGGAAAAAAGTTGGACTCTTAAAAACCCTACGCCGACATCACATTAGCCACCATGGCTGTGCCGCCGCCGGACCCATCTGGTCAGGCCTCACACGCTGGAAAACTGAAGGGGACTATTTCCCTCAAAGAAACTGCTAAACGTTCGGCCAAGAAAGCATTTATTGAAGGGGTAGATTCCAAGGTCATTGGGACTTCAGCTATGGTTAATGGACGTCAAACAATTTTTGTTTCGAAGGAGGAAGATGATTATATGGCTGCTCCATATCAATATTCATTGGTGGGAAAGTTTTCACATGGATATCCTACAATGACACGTCTTCGTGCCAAGTTCGCTGCTTTGGATTAAATAAAGGTTTCAAGATTGGGGTGTTGGATCATAAGCATGTGTGGATTCGTTTGTTTGATCCCAACGACTATGCTAGGGTTTGGATAAAACAAACATGGTATTTTGACGGATTTCCAATGAGAGTTTTGAAGTGGACATCAGAATTTGATCCGACGGAGGAATCACCAATTATGCCGGTGTGGATTAAGGTTTCCAGGTTGAGACCACATTGGTTTCATAGGCAGTTTTTGTACCATGTTGCAAGTCTAATTGGAAATCCATTGAAGTTAGATGAAGCAACAATTGAGATTGCAAATCCGATGTTTGCTCGTATGTCTGTGGAGATCAATGTCCTTGATAAATTGGTGCCGCCAATATAGATAGATGGGAAATCTCGTTTCTTTAAGGTCACATATGAAGGAATCCCGGAATATTGCAAAATTTGTCGTCATTGAGGACATACCACGGCAGCCTGTTTCGAAAGGAATGAGAAAGATGAAGAAGAAGGGGAGGGGAAAATTAATATGGATAAAGAATCACAAAGTGTGAAGGAGGTTGACCTTAGAGAAATCTTGCAGCGGAAACGGGGCAAAGAACCTATGATTGGGCAAGACAATGGCTCCAAGGGTGGAGTCGTTAAGGAAAAATATTTCACAACAAGTTCAAGCAAAAATGATGTGGGGACTTCTAAATCCAACCGAAAATACATTCAGAAGGATAACACTTTAAACAGTGATGATGAAACTTCAAAGAATATACAAGACTCTCCAAGAATTGATCCGAAGGTAACAGGAGTTATTTAAGAATATGAGAAAATTGACCAAGAGTCTACGGACAATCATGATCTTCAAGTACCTGATGAGAATAAGAACCCAAGCAGCCTGGATAATATTGGATGTTATAAAGAAATAGAACGGGTAAGACGGGAACGGGATTTGGCTATTACGGAATCAATGGAGGGAGAAGATTTGAACAATCAGCTGGTCTTACTTGGTACTGAAGTAATGGCGCCGAAAATGATAGAATCCGAGGATGTAGGTGCACCAGATAATTCTGAAAACCCATGGGAGGAGGTCACGTCAAAGAAATTCAGGAGAACATCATCCGTGGGAGATTTGTCACCAACCGCTAACTCGATCTTACAACTCAAAGTTTCTACACGGATGCTCACAAGAAGGGCGAAACAAGTTGGTACTTTACACCGGTTTAATGATTAATACACTTATATGGAATATTAGAGGCATAGGAAACAAGAAATCGGTAAGTCGTGTGCGTAGACTTTGTAGACGTCATAACTTAAAATTTCTTGTTCTCCTTAAGCCTAAGGTTCAACTTGATAAAATTAAGATGCTTCGTGAATTTGGATACAATGATATGATGTGTAATTGTAATAATCATATTTGGTTTTTCTTTGATGATGATTTTGAGGTCGATTTAATTGTTGACAATGAGCAATTTTTGCATGTTCGCATTCATTCTACCTTGCTGAGGAGACCTATTTATTGTACATGGGTGCATGCGAAGTGTACTCGGGAAGAACGACAGTTTTTATGGGATAGTCTGAGAGACATCTCGCCTGGGGGTGATCCGTGGCTAGTTGGAGGAGATTTTAACATTATCATGCATGCAAATGAGAAGAAAGGAGGTGCTCCTCCTAAACGGTTATCTATGGAGGATTTTGGCAACTTTGCCATAGATTGTGATCTTAGTGACGCTGGTTATGAGGGAAGCCCATATACATGGTATGTTAAGTGAGGTGTGTTTAAGCGGCTGGATAGAATTTTATTTACACCGGCTTGGCATGATTTATTTTGTTCAACACATGTACAACATCTAGTTCGTTCGAAATATTCGGATCATAATCCACTACTTATCTCTATCAAGGACTCGTCTCAAACGAGACCATCTTCATTTCGGTTCCTTAATGTGTGGGTGAGTCATGCAGATTTCCATAAAATGGTTAATTAATCTTGGAATGAGCCAATGTTCAGCCACGGTTTGGAGAAATTCCATTGCAAGTTGGTTTGTCTCAAGGGAGTTCTAAAGGGCTGGAATAAGGAGGTTTTTGGAAATATTTTCTCAGCAGTGCAAAAGGCGGAGGATAAAGCCACAAGATGTGAATATGAGTATGATCTTGATCCCTCGGAGGAAAAGTTGTGTGCTATGAACCGGTCTTCAACTTTATTGGCACAAGCATTATCTATTGAGGAAGGTTTCTGGAGACAAAAATCCGCTTGCAAATGGATGATTGATGGGGAGAGAAACACAAAATTTTACCAGTCTTGGATTGCACGGAAAAGAAATAAGGGTAAAATACATCGGATACAAGAAGACGGGGTTGAATATTCGAACCTCGTGGATATTAGAAATTCGGCAGCAAAATATTTTGAAAATTTTTTCTCAGGACCAAACATGAATCTGGAGGATGCGAACTTTGAGTGTATTACCGAGATTTTGACAGAAGAGAACCGGGGTGATTTATGTTTGTCTCCTACGCTTGATGAAGTTAAGTCTGCAGTGTGGAGTATTGATTCTAATAGTGTGGCAAGTCCGGATGGTTTCTCATCAATGTTCTATCAAAAATGCTAGGAAATTAATAAAGATGATCTTATGGAAGTAGTCTTGGATTTCTTTTTCGGGCTCTAAGTTTCCAAGAAGGTTCACGGCTACATCGATTGCTCTCATTCCTAAGATTGACTCACCACAATCTTGGAAGGATTTCCGTCCTATAAGCCTATGTAATGATAGTAATAAGGTGATCACTAAAATATTGGAAAATAGAATATCTGGGATTCTTGATAATATCATTTCACCTAACCAATTGGGTTTCGTTAAAGGGAGGAATATTGTGGATAACATCCTTTTAGCTCAAGAGATGTGCCATGAAATGGAAGAGAAAAAAGGGGGTGGCAATGTGATGATAAAATTGGACTTGGCAAAGGCTTATGACAGAGTCCAGTGGAGTTTTATGTATGCGGTTCTTCAAAAATTGGGTTTTCCACCAAAATGGATTAATTGGGTTCGTAATGCAGTGGATAATTGCTGGTTTTCAGTATTGGTTAATGGGGAGGTAGCCGGTTTCTTCAAATCTTCTAGGGCTTTGAGACAAGGTGACTCTTTATCCCCCGCCTTATTTATTCTTGCAGCTGAATTTATGTCGACGGGGTTGGAAAAGTTGTTTAATAATCATCCTCAAATGCAATTCGATACAAAAGGCGGTTATCCGATCAGCCACTTAGCTTATGCAGATGATATCCTTATCTTCACAAAAGGATCAAGAGGTGCAATCAAGAGGTTGATGCGTTTTCTAGATAATTATGAGGTAGTGTCGGGACAACTTATAAATAGGGATAAATCCTATTTTATTATGGGAAGAAGGACTACGAGAGCACAAATTCATAGTATTAAAAGAGATATAGGATTCAAGCTGGAAAATCTACCTTTTACTTATCTAGGGGCGCCGTTGTTTAAAGGTCATAAGAAGGCTTCTTTATTTGAGGGTATAATAAGCAAGATAACGAAGAGGATTACAGGTTGGGAGAAATCGGTATTGTCTCAGGGTGGTAGGCTCACTTTGATTAAGAGTGTGTTTTTTTTTCTATTCCTCTTTATTTGATGCAAATGATTGAACCACCAAATAATGTTATACATCGTATTGAACAATTATTTAATCAATTTTTCTGGGGCTCTACAAGTGCGGAAAAGAAGACACATTGGACCTCATGGGAAACCGTATGTTATCCATATAATGAAGGTGGACTTGGCGTTAGAGGTCTGCATGACATGATTCAAGCCTTTGGTTTTAAGCTATGGTGGAAGTTAAGGGAATGAACATCGCTATGGGCTCATTTTATGATCGATAAATATTCTAAACAGGCTGCCCCAAGTGTGGTTCCTATTAAAAATTCGTCATCAGTCGTTTGGAAACGACTGGGGAGAATTCGGGACCAAGTTGAACCACATATTGGATGGAAATTGGGTGATGGAGCTGGCTCTTTTTGGTTTGATAATTGGATTGGAGAGGGTCCTCTATTCAAGATAGCAGCAGAACCACACAATTCTATGGAAAGAATCTCAGATTTTTGGAGTAATAGAAGATGGGATGAGGAAAAGCTGAAACAAGTGTTGTCAGATGATTTAGTTACACTGATTTTGGAAATACCAATTGATATAAACTCGATAGATGTAGCCATTTGGTGCCTCTCTCAAACTGGTATTTTTACAGTGGTTTCGACTTGGAATGAGGTTCGTGATGTCCTTACTCAGCGCAATACTCTTGGAGAGATATGGGGTAAGTCTATTCGTCCTTCAATTTCCTTTTTCATTTGGCGTTTAATGCATGGTTGGATACTGGTTGATACTATTATGCAAAATAAGGGCTTCAATATGGCATCTAAGTGTTTTTGCTGTCGGGAAGGGGGTCTTGAGTCGATTAACCATCTTTTTGTTAGCAGTAACTCGGCTAGGCATATAAGTTTTTATTTTGCAAATTTGTGTAACATAAAATTACCGAATACGAATAACTTTTTAACGTGGTGGCAAGCATGGAGAGTTGGGATTACTTATAAAACTAATGTTCAAATTCTTATCCCAATTCTTATTGTATGGTTTATTTGGCTTGATCGTAATAAGGCAAAGCATGAAAAAATTGATTTTAATTGCTTACGAATTCGTCTCAGAGTTGAACAATATTTAAGGTTGTTACATCAAAATGGAATTCTTCAATCCAAGAATTTAAGAAATGATCTTGTGTTAGCTCAGCATTTAGGAATAACCATTGGCAGGTCAGCTAGTCTAAAGTCCTTTTGTGTACAATGGCTCCCCTCTAATAATGGTTAGGTTAAACTAAATACGGTCGGAGCGTCTAGAGGAAACCCGGGGAAGGCAGGATCGGGAGGTCTTATTCTTGATTCTCAAGGGAAGATCTTATTAGCATTTTGTGATTATTTGAGTGTCTCGACTAACACATTTTTTCAGAGTTGTATGGCTTATGTAAGGGACTTGAGTTATGTGTAATGCATGGTTTTCAAAGAGTTTAGGCTGAGCTAGATGCAATGACGATTATACACATGGTTACTCGTAAAATACCTGGATGTTGGGCATTACAACATCTATTACAGAGAATACGTATTGCTATGTCCCACTTGGAGGTAAGGTTTACTCCCATCTTTAGAGAAGGCAATAGTTTAGCGGATTTAATGGCAAATATTGCGTGTAACAATAAAAATTCTTATATCTTATTAGAAAATGATATTCCTAGGGATATTTCTAAGATAGCTAGGTTAGATGTTATTTTACCCAATTTCAGGTTCAGATGGATGTAAGTTATGGTGGTGTTGTACTTTTAAAATTTTCACATGCCTTTAATCTGTTTCTTGTGATTGGACAGAGATTGATTTCGATATGGAGTGGTGAGGAAGGGTATACAACCGTGCCAAGGCTTATAAGAACATTTCATGGAAGTTGCATGCATGCATGTCTTTTACTAACCTATAGTTTAGCTTGTCTCGTGTGCAGGTTGATTCCTAAGGAAATGAAGTTTTTCGCATACGACATGAAGATTCTTTATGTGATTTTCTCTAAAATAGTTGGCTGGCTTTACAAAGTCTCTCTAAGTGTCCATAAAGCTTGTGCTCTTTTAGGCATCCTTCATTTGAGTTATCTCTTTTATTTCGATTTTGTAATAATTTCGGATAGACTCTATGTTATTTGATTCCTACGAGTTGAGCAAAATGACCTTCGTCATTCTGAACCCTACATCCCTCGAGTGACTGCCCAACGGGGTGTTCGACACCTGACTCTCTAAACCATCTGGTTAGAGATAATCGGCAATAACTCGATAAAAGGGTCGTGTAGTCGGTTTATTGTTGACATTGCACGGGTTATAGGGCTCAGCTCCTGGGATAAAATAACAAGAGTTTGTTTTCGGGTGGTTATTGTTGGCCTTGAAGCTTCGGTAGTTTGAATTTTTGAGGCAAGGTAGTACCTTGTGCTCTTCGATTGTAAGTTCGTTTCTCTAGTTTAATGGAATTTTGTTCGTTAAAAAAAAAAGAAAAGCTACCCACTCACGTTGAGTGGTCCACACACATCTGTATGGATCAAATCCAGAAGACCTTTGGCTCGCTCCATTTGTTCCCAAGTGGTAACTCATCATTTTGCCTTTCAGACAAGCTTCACAAGTTGGTAGTTTCTCTACTTCATCAAGCTCGAGATAACTTATCAACTTATGATTTCTATCTTTAGAGGCATGACCTAGTCTTGCGTGCCAAATTTTGTGCTGGGTGAATTATTATATTTACATTTTATTTGTTTATTTGTTGAACATTGAGTGCAGTAATATGCGGATAAATATAAAGATTGTTTTCTATACATGTCTTAACAATCAATTCAGAACCAAAAAACATGGAACATATTCCATTACTGATGTTACATAAATATCCTTCTTTGTCCAAAACAGACACAGAAATAAGGTTCTTAATTAATCCAAGAACATAATAAACATTTTTAAAAATAAATCTACTACTATCCTCTAGAACTAAAATGATGTTTCCAAAAACTTTAGCAGCAATAGATGCTCCATTGGCCATCTTCAGGACAATGTCCCCATCATCTAGCTCCGTGCTTCTGTTCAACATCTGCAAATCATTGCATAGGTGAGTACTACTAACACGAAAAATCCTTACGTGTATTAAACAGCAAGTGGACTGGTCGTGTGTAGTAATAAAGTGGACTTTAAGTCCGAGTTATCGATCCCACAGAGACAAGATTATTTAAAGCTAGGAATTTAAAAGCAATTAAAATTGAATTAAAAGATTGTGATTAATTTACAATAAAAATGTGAAAACGAGACTTAGCAAATAGATTTAGATTCTTATGAGATAAAACAACTAAGGCACATGCTTCAACCAAATTTACTTGTTAATATAAATATGAACTATTCTTCGTATTATTAGACTACTATTGCTTTGGTGAAAATTCCTTAATTAATTACTACCCGATGTCTCGGCTGTAATAATCCTATGATAAATTGACAGTTCTCTAAATATGTCTATCCGATAATTTAATCAATAATCATGCATTCAAGTTCTAGAATTTCCCCGAATAAATCCGGCTAACTGCACCCGGGAATCTCTACCTATCTCTAGGGGCAATTCCCTATTTTTTACGGATGATGTGATGATTTCTTTGAACCCTAACTTATATTCTTTCAAACTATTAAGTTAGGCAATATGACAAACATATGACGATCAAACATATGCAAGTAATTACGCACAAAATCAAAACACAAAGCAATTGTAGAATTAATACGAAGAATAATATCATATATATATACTCATAACTTTGGCCTTCACATGGCCCTAGTTAAGGGAAAATTAGTTCATAATTGAAATTGGGAAAACAATAAAAACATAGAATTACTCATAGATAAAGATGAATATCAAACTAAGAAACTCCCTATTTTGGATTGATGATCGATTCTTGATTGGAAGCTTGAATCCCTCCTTTTCCTCTTCTTAGCTCTTCAAGTATGATGATAGGATGACTCAAAACCAAGAGAATGCTCCCCCAAACCCTTGAATTTTCGTCCTCACACTCTCAAAGGATGATTTTTTGATGTCTTCAAGTGAGCTTCCTACTCCCCTTTAAATACCTAAAAATCCACCTACCAAGAATTTGAGCTACCCTTCTCTTTCTTTCCTCCTACCAAGAATTTCCACCTACCAAGAATTTGCACCTACCATTCTCTTGTTTTCCTCCTACCAAGAATTTCCACCTACCAAGAATTTGCACCTACCATTCTCTTGTTTTCCACCTAACAAGAACATGAGCTGCCACTTTCGTGTTTTCCAGCGCAGGGATAGTGTTTTATTCATAAACGTCTCCACAGATCTCCGAATTGGATGATTCAAGTTGCCATGTAAAGATAAGACATAGACCTAAACCGTTGTAGAAGAACACTTTATCCAATTCTGTCTCTAAAAATATCAAAATGGCGTTCCGTGGAGGTTGTTTCTGATTTGGCACCCAGGTGTGCGAAAATGGTACTAAAACATGATTTTGGCTAACTCCAGCTTATTTCTTGCTTGTTTGGTTGTAGAGGTGTGAAACATCTTGGCCTAAACTTGTTTTATACGTCATTTTTCCACCTTTTCTTCGATCGTATCCACTTAAGGCCTGAAATCACTTAATGCACGAATTAAACGCACAAGTGACAAAATCAATCGATAAATGAACCTAAAACATAAATGCAAAGGGGCTTAAAAACACGTAAAAACGCCTCTTATCAACACCCCCACACTTATCAATTGCTCGACCTCGAGCAATAAAAGGTCTAGGCACGAAAAGCATCATCAACCAAAAGGAGAAAACAAAAACAACAAACGAACTCACTTTCGTGGAGTAAACGATTGCACTTAGCATGTGCAACAAGCCTTTAAACCTTTGAGTTACCTCAAAGGACGAGTTATAGTCTCGTGAGGGTTTGCAGAAGATATACCCACAAAATCTAACAAACTTTCAATCCCAACCAAATGAATACATCTCAACATAATTAACAAGAATAAATGGCACAAAATCATCCTTTTATAGCTCACAAATATATATACATATCAACTACTTTTGCTCATGTGACACCAATACTCGAAAAGACTCCATAGAGTGTAGTGAAAATAAATCTAAGGTATTATAGTCGAAAGGCATCCTTACCAAATTTTGGACATTAATCCCATATCTATCAACTTTTGATCAAACACAAAGCATAAGAATCATAGAAAATCTCATAGCCATTTAAATTTCATTATCTCAACCATTCAAACTTTCAGTTCATATGAAACTTTCCAATTAACTTCATTAAGGCTAGATCATGTGCAATGTTTTATTCCATTAGGCTTTCTATGACGCCCATGTAACAAGCTTTAGATCAATGACTCCCAAACTAGATAGTTTTGGAGCATTAAGTGTAAAGACACTCTTAAGGATTTAATCACTCGAGTGTCAAAGGCCACGAAATAAAACTAGATCTTTTAAACAATTCGCTTCTTTTTGGCTTGAGCTTAGCTCAAATTAGCATAATAGTACAGTATATAGGCATGAAACTTTTCACCTCCAGTACATATTAGCCTGACCACTTGTGGTCATACCAAACTTCAACCTTTTTAATTCATTGTTTAGCATAAAAAAATTATTACTCAACTTATAACCTTATGAAAAATCTAAGTTAATTTTTCTGGGAAAAACTCCTTAAGTGTCTCAAGATGGTTATCCTCTGAACTCCTCTACCCTCGATTTATTGTGCAATGTGAATCATCTAAGAAATCAATCCTAGTCTAGGGTCTCCATGAGCAATTTTAAAGATATATATGTTCCATTAAATTCAAATTATTTCAAGAAATCATGCCATTTTTTTTTACAAGTTAATCAATTTTAATGCATCAATTGGAAAGATAAAAAAAAAAACAATTTATACTTGATTTTCTCAACAAAGAAGTATTTAAACATGATATCATACAAACTTTCCCCCAAACTCAAGCTAAAAATTAGCATTGCATTTTCAATGTTCAAAATAAGCACTCTTCTACCCCCAAACTCAAATCCAACATTGTCCTCAATGTTGTTACAACAAGTATACGCAACGGTAAAAGAACACTTACAACCAAGGATGTTGAAAAACATCCTTTAACTTCCAATGCATCATTACAAAGCTTCTTCTCCTCTCGAGTAAAATAAGCATCTCTAAACATGGGGTCCAAATGTCTATCATATCTAACACTTCAACTTTTCAAACCATCAAGCATAAGAAAACATACATGCCAAAAGTGCATGTTTGAACATAAACATAAACAAACAAACTAAACAAACAAAAACAAAAGAGAAAAAAAAAACTTACAAACTTGGGTTGCCTCCCAAGAAGCGCTTGTTTATAGTCAATAGCTCGACTATTCAGGATCGACTTAAGTCGATGGTTCTCGGAGCTTGACAGATAACGTGTCTGCGCTCCAGTCAGTGCCCGAGTAGTGTTTCAGCCTATGTCCATTGGTTAAAAATACTTGTCCATCCTCAGTGATAAGCTCCACAACTCCGGAAGAATACACTCGGGTGACTCGAAAGGGTCCCGACCAACGCGATTTGAGCTTGCCTGGGAAGAGCTTGAGTCTAGAGTTGTACATAAGAACTTTATCACCTTCCTCGAATTCCCGGGGTAGAATATGCTTGTCGTGCCACTTCTTGGTCCATTCTTTGTACAGTTTTGCATTCTCGTATGCTTCATGTCTCCACTCCTCGAGCTCATTCAGTTGAAGCAACCTCTTATTACCTATAACACTTGTATCGAAATTCAGGAATTTGATAGCCCAATAAGCACGATGTTCAAGTTCGACAGGTAAATGACAAGCTTTTCCAAATACAAGACGATATGGGGACATGCCAATAGGGGTTTTAAAAGCAGTACGGTAAGCCCACAATGCATCATCTAATTTCAGAGACCAATCAGTTCGATGGCTATTTACCGTTTTTCTAAAATCCATTTAATTTCCCTATTAGACACTTCGACTTGCCCACTAGTTTGAGGGTGGTAAGGGGTCGAGATTTTATGCTTAACACCATATTTGTTCAACAAGTTTTCAAATTGCTTGTTACGAAAATGTGTGCCTCCATCACTTATAATTGCTCTCGGGGTTCCAAATCGTGCAAAAATATGTTTTCTCAGAAATCTAAGAACAACCCTAGCATCATTAGTTTGCAAAGCCTCAGCTTCGACCCATTTAGACACATAATCAACAGCGACTAGAATATACCTATTGGAACAAGAACTAGGGAAAGGTCCCATAAAATCTATACCCCACACATCAAATAATTCACATTCAAGCACATTATTCATAGGCATTTCATGTCGTCTAGAGATATTACCTACTCTTTGGCATCTATCACATTTTTGAACATAAGCGTGTGCATCTTTAAATAAAGTAGGCCAAAAAAAACCTGATTGCCGAACCTTGGTAGCAGTCTTGGATGGGCCAAAGTGGCCACCTATCACCATGTCATGGCAATGAGCCAAGACGGAGGTCATTTCTTCCTCGGGTACACAACGCCTGATAATTCCCTCGACACCAATTTTAAACAAGCAGGGCTCTTCCCGCAGATAGTGCCTAACATCTTTCAAAAACTTCTTTCTTTGGTGAAATGTCAAATCAGGGGGTAAAATTCCAGCAACTATATAGTTAGCATAATCAGCATACCAGGGGATTGAAATAGAAGAAAGAGTAAAAAGCTGCTCATCGGGGAATTCATCTCCTATTGGGGTCTCATCCATTTTCTTATCCACTAATTCTAGTCTAGATAGGTGATCAGCTACTACATTTTCAGATCCTTTTTTATCTTTTATTTCTAAGTCAAACTCTTGTAGTAATAAGATCCACCTGAGTAGTCTAGGTTCTGCGTCTTTTTTAGCAAGCAAGTATTTCAAGGCCGAGTGATCAGTGTATACTATTACTTTGTTAAGCACAAGATAGGAGTGAAATTTGTCAAAAGCAAAAATGATAGCTAAAAGCTCTTTTTCAGTCATAGCATAATTGAGTTGGACCTCATTTAAGGTACGACTAGCATAGTAAATAGTATGAAAGATTTTACCGTTCCTTTGACCTAGTACGGCTCCAATGGCAATGTCACTCGCATCGCACATCAACTCGAATGGTAGGCTCCAATCTGGGGCGGACATCACAGGTGATGAGATTAATTTCTCCTTCAGGGTGAGGAAGGCCTGCATGCATGCATCATTAAAGTCAAACACTGCATTTTTCATGGTCAAGTTAGACAGGGGTTTAGCAATTTTAGAAAAATTTGAAATAAAACGCCTGTAAAACCCGACATGTCCCAAAAAGCTTCTCACGGCTTTAACCGTGGTGGGTGGTGGAAGATTAGCTATCACTTTAGTTTTCGCTCTATCCACCTCAATCCCCTTGTGGGAGATCTTATGACCCAGAACAATTCCTTCTTGTACCATGAAATGACACTTTTCCCAATTTAAGACTAGATCAGTCTCCTCGCACCTCTTCAAAACTAAGGTTAGATTGTGCAAACATCTATCATATGTAGAGCCAAAAACAGAAAAATCATCCATGAAGATTTCAAGAAATTGCTCGACCATGTCATGAAATATAGCCATCATGCATCTTTGAAAAGTAGCAGGTGCATTACATAAGCCAAAAGGCATACACCTATAAGCAAAAGTGCCGTAAGGACAAGTGAAAGTAGTTTTCTCATGATCCTCGGGTGTAATAGCAATTTGGTTATAGCCGGAGTACCCATCCAAAAAATAATAACATTCATGCCCGGCTAATCTTTCTAACATTTGATCGATAAAGGGTTGGGGAAAGTGGTCTTTTCGGGTATATTCATTCAATTTACGATAGTCTATGCAAACCCTAAAACCAGTGACAATTCTAGATTGAATTAACTCATTATTGTCATTACGAACTACTGTCGTACCTCCTTTCTTGAGCACTACCTGCGTTGGACTTACCCATGGACTATCAGAGATAGGGAAGATAATGCCGGCATCGAGTAACTTGATTACCTCTTTCTTCACCACTTCTTGAATTTGAGGATTAGACCTCCTTTGTGGTTGTATAGTGGGCCTTGAGCTTTTTTCCATTAAAATCTTATGCATGCAGATGGCTGGGCTGATCCCCTTGATATCAGCAATCTTCCATCCAAAGGCTTTTTTGTGATCTCTCAACACCTCCAGTAACCTGCTCTTGTTGATCTGTAAGAGAAGAAGAAATGATGAGTGGCAAGGTTTCATCGTCCTTTATAACATATTTAAGATGAGAGGGTAGAGTTTTAGGTCAGAGTTGGTGGCTCTTCAATAGAGGGTTGGAGTGCTAGACAGTGGGCTGTGATATCCAACTTCTCAATTTCTTTGGGGTATTGTGCACGCCTCTCTAAGCTATGAACAACTTCCAGTTGTTTATCACTGGCCGACTCAAACATCCGTGGATTCATTATGCATACCTCAAGTGGATCATCAGAGATGTTTTCCTGAAAGTGCTCAATAATCAAAGGATCAAAAGCCTATATTCTTAAACATGACGCATCATCACAACATGCTTCATAACCTTGTATACGTCAAAAGTAACTCTCTCCTCACCCACATTCAAAGTTAACTTACCATTGGCTATGTCGATCATAGCTTTACCTGTGGCTAGGAAGGGTCTTCCTAGAATGAGAGGAACTTCAACATCTTCTTCCATCTCCAGAACCACGAAGTCCACCGGAAGTAAAACTTGTCAACTTGCACGATGACATCCTCTATGATTCCCTTCGGTGTTTGATTGATCGATCTGCAAGTTGGAGGCTCATCGAGGTTGGCTTTGGATTCCCCAACCCAATTTCTGGAACAACGAGTAAGGAAAAGATTATGCTGGCGCCCGAATCACATAGCACTCGGTCGAATTTGAGTTGCCCAATAGTGCAAGGAATTGTGAGGCTCCCTGGATCCTTGAGTTTCTGTGGCAACTTGTTCAACACCACTGCTGAGCATGCTTCAGTCAAGCACACCGTTCCATTGCCTTCCCACTTCTGCTTATTGGATAGAATATCCTTGAAGAACTTGATGTAATTGGGCATCTACAAAATCGCATCAATAAAAGGAATATTAATTCGAACTTCTCGAAGAATTTCTAAAATCCTAAGAAAACTCTTATCCATATCTTTCTTATTCTTTTTATGTGCTAAAATCCTAAAACATAAATGCAAAGGGGCTTAAAAACACGTAAAAACTCCTCTTATCAACTACAACCAGTGTCAAACACCCAAGAAGCATGGTTAATTGACAAATTAACCTCAATAATAAACATACCTTCCCCGTGGTCAGTGGGAGGTCCAGGACAATCCTTGCTGTAGTGTCCAACAGGTGGGCAGTTAAGGCATTTCCTAATCAACGGCTCATCTTGGAAAGCATGAGCATATATGTTCTCTAACTCGAGCACGAAATCTCAGGCACGATCAATCATATCGAAGATATAGCAGTAGTCATCACACATGACACTCAAAATAAACTCTCGTGCCTTTCTCTCGTCTCTGTGACGAATCAAATACTCCAAAGTACAAGAACGAATAGCAAGTCTAGGGTAATCCGAAACATCATCTCTCCAGACATAGTTCAAACCCTTCATCTCAAAACAAAAATCAAGATATTGTTGACAATTTGGAAAATTCATTCCATGCAATTTGTTTACTTTCAAAGGATTAATCAGGGGTTCCATCAAATCCATAACGAACTGTGTATTTAAGACGAAAAGCGAAAAAACTTAATTATCATTCAGATATGACATATATATATATATATACACATGTTATCTTAGACGTTTTAGTAACATGCATTTTCCCACTATTTTTTGATTTTTCATCACTCACAGATGAACAAACGGGAAACTTAAAATTTCCAGTAGGCTCGAGCTGCCAAATACCTCTCTAACTATATCCCATGACTCATGGTAATGGTCGGTAGCATTTGATCAGGCACGACTGCCCCATCTACTCTCCAAGTGGTTCTCGAAATGTTTTGCCTCACATTTCATGTACGTCCCGAGAACACGATGCCACCATACACTAGTATGGTTAAGTCCGACCCATCAAACGTTAGGATTATGCCCTCAGATGCCATAGAGGATAGAATGTATAGGGCATATATCTTGTATTGAACTTAAACTCTTCTTAAATAAAAGGCATTATTGAGTTTTCACTTAATTCTTATCTGCATCTATAAGTTGTGTAAAACGTTTTGTCCATGTTTTCAGTGCGATCCCTCTACTTCCTATGGGATAGGAAGATTGGCACTAGAGAGATCGATCTTGATTACTAAAATAAGTTCGCAAGTAATATGAAGTCTTTAATGGACAAATAAAGACTTCGAATACTTGTACAATCTTAGCTCCGACATGGGAGTGCCTGTCTGGTATCATGGGATGATAGGAGATTAAGATTGTAGACACGTCAGTGGAACTGATATGTTCGAACACGACTCGCATCGGTTCTGTCACAGGGGTTTTCACTCTGTGACTGTCAATGACGGAACTGATTATGCGTAATAGGTATATGTGAACCTTTGACCTGAAGTATCAGGCTGAAGATGCACTTGTGACATCAAGTCTTTCACTAGAGTAGTTAGACCCAATTCACCCTTTGGTGGGGTCAACCTCGAAATGCGGACTTGATGGGCAAGTGGTAATCTTAGCAGATATCTAATATGGGATTTGTTCTCTCATAAGTGAATAAGTATGTAGCCTATGTAATTATAGATAAATAGAGATCAAAGTCTTTGGCCAAAGCAAACGAGATGATTGTGCTTGGCACTAATCGATCTCAATGATCTCGTATTTATTATGATTTATACTATGGTCAAGTCCAGTGAGTTTGACATAATCATGACTCTCACTTGATCGGGAACGTGAACAAAGGATACTCTACATATACGGGTATTTACGATTGGAAGGTTTCGGAATGGTCCTATCATTCGTTTTTGTTTGGGTTACGAAGTGGGCCACGTGACTGGCTAGGTGTTACCCACTTCCCTTGGTTTCCTCTCATTGCCAAACGAAACGAACCTAAAGAGTCGCGCTAAAAGATTGACAAAGAAAAATGAAGAAAAAGGAATTTCTATTATTTCTTCTGGGAGTTTTAATTTATTGGATAAATTAAATAATTAATAATTAATTATTCATTAGATGAAATAATTAATTATGATGATAAGATTAATTATTAATTAATTTCCTTATGAAATATATTAATGAATTAATTTATCTAATAAATATAGTTATTTATTTAATTAATTAATTAATTGGATACAATAAATTATTAATTGAAATAACAAATTAATTAAACAAAAAAAATCCCGGGGCTAAATAAGGAGTCCAATTGGACGCCTACTAGGCCTCAATGTGGCGTCTTTGAGAGGCCACATATTGGGGCTCTTTTGTTTTGACTTGTTCAATAAGTCATGAGGTATATATGGACTCTTTGACTTAGAACAAAAAAGAAGAAGAATACACAACGCACATAACTCTCAAAAGAAAGAAAAATATTCCTCCCCTCCTCTATACCTAGCTGTCGACCATAGAGAAAGAAGAAAGGAAATTTTTGTTTGTTGATCCGTGCGTGACGATTTAGAGACGACGTATTTTCGTTGTTCGGATCAAGTTCAAGTTTGAAGAATCAAACCAAAGGATTGAAGATTTGGAAGCTTCAATATTTCAAGTTTGGAGAAGAAGAAGTTTTTCTCCATCATCATATTCATATTAACGAGTAAGTTTTATTCGTTATACACTTTTAGATTCAATTATGCGAATTAGAGTACCAATTGGGTTTTCGTTTTAATTTTTGAAATCCCTCCCGCTGCGTTTATGCTTTTTTGAACGAAACCCAACATCAAATTCTCACAGCATAATAGTAGGCAGGTAGTCCCATGACACATGGTAACTCCTTAGCGAAACTGAAACTCATGTACTCTTCTAATTTGACTTCCTTATCATATAGAATGCCTAATTGTGAAATTAGTAAATTTGAACTTAACAAAGCATCACGTGACTCTTGGTAATGTTATCAAGCCATCGCCCATCGGCTATTCCCTCTCTCATCTGATGATGGAAGACTCTGGACCTGGTTGGGTTCACCCAAGCCTCCAACTTATCCATTTCTGGACTTAATATTTATTATGGGGTTGTTTACATTTTACAATCAAGGTCTGACCAAATTCAGTTTTTTATCTTTCTTTTAGGTGATCATGCAACGAGCATATCATACAAAAAGACGTAGCAGATAAATAAACAAGAGCATGATAAACAAAGCGGTAAATGTGATCCTAGTCAAGCTAATTTTATAACACCTCAAGCCGCCAAGGTACCAACCAATCTAATCTAAGGACACGGACCCTACACTAAGGTCTTCGAAGCTCGTCGATTGCAAATGCTTCCTTCTTCGTCTTCAAGATACAACATTACAATGAAAAAGAAACATCACTCTCTCATGTACATAAAATAAAAATATGGAACACAGGCCTTAAATCAAAACAACTAGGTTATGACTCGACCCCGATCACCACATAATCACATAATACATGTTTGCATCATGTAATGATAAACTTTAAATTACTGACTTTAATTAAGGAAAATCGATTTAATTAATGGATCAAAATTGACTTAATTTTAAAAGTACCAACTTTAGAAAATCCCATAAAAAAGGTCTCAACCCTTTTAATTAATCTAAAAATAATAATTTCAAAATCAATTTCCGATAATTGATTAAATATCCATATTTTTTATTCTCAAAACTTAAATGAAAACTTTAATTTTGAAAATATTTAAAATTTATAGGCATTATCTCAAATCATAAAATTTTATTTGATATTTTGAATAAAACTTAACTTTTTAAAATTACAAATAAAGCCCATATTTTTACGATAATTACAAAATCACCCGAGGCCTAAAATGCAATTTAACAAACTCGAAAAGGAAAAACACTACTGCAGCGCCTCCCGGTTGTTGCTGCCAGCAGCGACCGGACTGTTCTCCATCACAAACAAGTAGCGTCGTCGTTCTGATGGCGACGCATGGCTTTTCGAGCCATGCATTTTTCTTTTATTTTTTTAAAAAAATAAAAAAATACAGCCATATATTTTCAGATTATTATCAGTTAATTAGACCCAAAAATCAATCAGAAAATCCATCATATTCAAATATGCTAAAAAAATAAATTTAAAGCATAGATTCACCGAAAAGAATCCGATCCATGTTAAACATTGGCTCTGATAACTGTCAGGAATTGTCCCCGGGGATGCGCGTAGCGAAAATGAAAAACAATAAAAAACGCATCCCCAAATTAGAGATAGATTGATATGGTACCATCAGATTTATAAATAATCAATAAATTAACTTTCGCAATTACCTCGTAGAAGAAATACTTAGGATAGATTTGCTTTTAATGCTTGAATTGGCACCTCCAAGTGTATCCACACTTTAGCTTGCACCCTTATCTTCTTCTACTAGTGCTAGCAAAGAAGATGATGAACTCTTGGCTTCTTGAGTGAAAAAAAAAAAGATTTCTCTTTTACTGTGAAAAGATGAGAGAGAAAAAACTCCACCTTCCTCTAAGATGAAAAAGGCGTATATTACTTGGTGGGGAAGAGATTGAAATCTCTTCCTTCTACTAGTGGACGGCCACTAGGTCCTCAATGATCTAGTGGGCCTTGTATTCTCTTCTCTCCTCATTATAATTTGCTAGAGTTCCTAAGTTGACTGAGTCAAATTATGACTCATGGAAGGTCAAAGCGTTTACTTATTTGTGTTCGTGTGATGATGAAATGTGTGATATTATTTCAGATGGTCTGATTCAAATTCTAAAAGTCATCACTAGAGCGCCTGGAGCTACAAAAGCAACACCTATCGATTATGTAGAGAAACTTAAACATGAATGGTCCCCAAATGAGCGTCGAAGAGCTAATTTGGATAATGTTGGGAGGAACGCTCTATATACAGCCATTGGTGACAATGACAACTTATTCAACAAAGTTAAGTCTTGTAAAACGACTAAGGAAATATGGGATAAGTTGGCTATAATATGTGGTGGCTCAGCACAAATTAAGGAAAACAAGCTTTCGATTGCCAAGGAAAGATTTAATGGTATTAAGATGCAACCCAATGAGACGCTAGATCAATTAGATACGAGATTCACATCTCTTATATCAGAGTTAGCGTCATTAGGCATGGAGTTGACCAACAAGGAAATGGTCAACAAGATATTCAGAAGTCTTCCCAGTAGATTTTTGATGAAGACAACGGCTATAAGAGAATCACATATGTTGGAGAATCAAACTCCAGAGCATGTGTTTTCGGAGCTAAAGACTTTTGAATTCGAATTGGGTGCAATCAGCGACAAGTCGACTTCAGTGACTGAATCCGGAGCTTTAATCGCTAACATTAAAAACAAGGGAAAATCAGTCAGTGAGGCGGAAGCGACAGAATCGAGTGAAGAAAAGAAAATGGACTTATTGGTCAAGAAATTCAAGAAATTTCTAAGATATGAAAAGAGAAAATCCTGTTCTTCATTCCAAGACGAGGTATGAATAATTTAAACGCTTAATCATTATGCATCATATTTTCATTAAACATATAATGTAGGGGGAATTCACTTTATTATTTTGTCTAAAAGCGTTTTCAAAATTGTTACAAGTTATCAAATTTAGGGGGAACCTTAAAATTGTACTTGTACATATGTATAAGCGTCAATGATAAAAAAAAACTGTTTGCATATGCATCGGTAAACAACGCTTATCGTTATTTGTGCATGATATGTTGGACGCTCAAACATAAAAAGATTTAATTTCAAGCGTCAACATAAATCTTACAACAAGTGATATCATTTTAACAAGTAGGATATGTTAAGCGTTGAACATATTCCCTTCAACACTTAATATAAACTTTTATAAAAATCATGCATTAAAAAAAATATATATATATATATATATATATATATATTACAAGAGAACTAGAGGTAGACATAGTTGGTTGTTGATTTACCAACAAGTGGTATCATATCAATGGTGGTGGAAATCTCTAGAGAATTCTTTCACTGTCCGTCCAGACGTGGATGCGACTGTGGAATTCACTAGAAGATATTATTTTTCTTTCACTGTCCGTCCAGACGTGGATGTGACTGTGGACACTGAACGGTCGATAGAAGTGGTCGAGTTTTTCCCCACACCAACTGGTCCTCCTCTTCTAGTATATATCGCTTGAACTGCAGCCTTCCCTTGATGATGCCAAGAAGGGGGAAGAAGAGAAAGAAAAGCAGTTTAAGGAGACGAGAAGGAAAAGTTTTTTTTCAAAAGGAAGAAAGAGATAGAAAAACTTTTTTAAAAAAAGAAAGAGAAAGAAAAGGAAGGTAATCATTGTTTCACTATAAATCATATACGCTTTTAATTCTATATATATGAATGAATGATTTATTGCTAAAACATCTTGTTAAAGCTAATCTAACATTAGCTAACTTATCTAACTTTCCAAACGCTAACTTATATTATTTTGGGCTTTTCTTTGAACTCTTAAACTATAAAAGAGTTATAAGAGTTAAGGTCTTGACATCATCAAAAAGGGGGAAATTGTTAGGAATTTCATGTTAGATGTTTTGATGATGACAAGATAGGATTTTATGTTAGACCCCAAAAATGTAAGTTCATGTTTTCATAGAAATATTGTATAAGCGTTTGAAAGTTTACTTATTTGGTTAGGCTTGTAATTTTTGTCTTTATAGATTTTAGACTATGTGATACCAAATCACTAATAGAGTTCTGTGTGAGTCTATTAAGTGATGAAGTTGAAGATCAGCATCTGAAATCAAAAGAAGATGAAGATTTATTCCAAGCGCCCGTCAAGCGCTACTATTCAAGCGCTCACTATTCGCGCATACTATTCACGCGTAACTATTCAAGCGCTCAAGCGTCAAGCGCTCAAGCGTCCAGCGACTCAAGTGTGAAACGCTCACTTTTCAAGCGTCACTATTCAAGTGAACAGTATTCAAGCGTTCGGAGTTTCAAGCGTCACTATTCAAATGAACAGTGTTCAAGCGCTCAAAGTTCCAAGCGTTACTATTCAGATGAACAGTGTTCAAGCGCTCAAAACTTCAAGCGTTACTATTCGATAATGAACAGTATTTTCAAGCGCCAACTGAATAGTTTTCTATTCAAGCATCACTATTCAAGCGCCAGCTGAATAGTTCTACTATTCATGTGAACAGTCGGAATAAAGACAAGATGCATTAAAAGTTGGATAAAGTGCATTAAAGTATGAGCACTACAATATGGGCAAGCTACCTTTTTGACCAAGACTATTAGATTCCAAAAACCAAGAACAAGTCTGGCTATTTAATATTGCCAAATGTTTGGAATGTTAGAGACAAGGAATGTTTAGGGAACCGTGCTCCTAATTGTGTCCAACGGAAAAAATTCCAAGAAACACTTAAATAGTACCCTTTCAGCAAAAACAAAAGGTGGTGACAAACGTGACAATAGTGAAAAGAGACCGAGATCACACGCTCATATACACTGAAAAAGGTCCAAACTTTGCTGATATTATTTGAGAGAAAAAGCTTAGAAACTTCATAGCCGAAATCCTTCAAGCCTCTCAAATACATTCCAAAAACAGTCACCAATATCTCAATCTTTTTAGAAGAACCCTACACTATTACTGAGATATTCCAAGTTGTTTGAACTTCCCAAAACCAAACAAAACCGTTAAAAAAATTCTCAACATCTTTCATCTGAGTGAGAAAGTTTGTTGATTCACAAGCAGTATTTTTGTGTAAGAGAAGCTTGTTGAAGTTGATCTCTATTGGAGCTGAAATCTGTGTGACCAAGGAGTTCCGAGATCGGTTGTAACTTGCATTATTTCTGGTGAAAGAAGCAAGGGGATAGAGGATCTTTATTGGAGCTGAAATATGTGTGACCAAGGAGTTCCGAGATCTATATCCAATCTCTCTCTATTTTGTAGAAGTCTCTGTGTGACTCTTCGATAATCATCATAGTGGAAATCCTCCTTGATAAAAGGAGAAGAATGACGTAGTTAGGATTACATCACCCAGTGAACCTTACAAATATTTTGTGTCATTTATTGTTTTATTGCCTTACATTAAACTGTCATATTATATCTTGAAAAGGCATTTAAAACTAATAAGAAACTAATTGGTTAAAACGAACGCTAAGCTATAAAATCATTTCCGCTGTGCTAACCCTGATTTAGTGACTAAACTCTGCCCTACTTTGGTAAGCGTTGAAATCACCAAGTCTAAGTTAATTTTTCCTAAGCGCCTGAAACTAGCGCTTAAGTCATCATCTCTCAAGCGCCACACCCAGCGCTAAAAGCTTTCCGAGCGTTCAAATACTTCAAAGTGATACGAATTTTTAGAAGTCGAAAAAGACTTCAGGGTCTATTCAACCCCCCCCCCCCCCCTTCTAGACCCTTTCGTATACCACTTGGGACCAACACATGACATCTCAGGTCAAAGGATTAACCTCACACTACGAAACCAAAGGACTCCAAGTTCGGCACAGAACCAGCTAGGTGTCCTTGCGGGGTCATTCAATTCCACACTTCTCCAAAGTATGAGTCTTCATATATGCACCGACCCGGTGGGTCATTGTTTTAAGAGCCAGACACTCTCCCATTTGAGAATGACATATACGAACAAGTTTTGGCGAGACTATGATATTCCTTATCTCATTGTCTCTATGAATTAAAACGGGGTTTAAGGATTATAGCCTTTGAGAGTGTTCCTTAGTCACACACTGCTCCCCTAGCTCTATATAATTCAAAGAGATCTTTATCTAGACTATATAAGCAATTACGAAAAAGACAATACCAAATGATTATATATTCATAAAACAAGACTGTCATAGTGTTTACATACTTTTAAGCAAGCCGAACATTGGCTCGCCAGACACCTAACACTATCAAGAACACTCATACGTGAGGTATTATACTCTTAGGTTGGAGCCACGTGGTTCTATCCAAAAAAAGTATCTCGTTAGGAAGAGGGCAGTCTGCGAACTTATATGCTTCTCAAACCCCTTGTTTTCACCCAATTTGGGGCGATGGTTTCGTGTAAATCAAATAAATGTCTCCTTTCATTAAAGTCTTTTAATTTCTTATGTTTTCTATTTATTTTTTACTCCTTTAATGGTTGTAGCTAAATCGTGAATTAATGATTGACAATTTTGTCCATCAAAAATGAGTCAGAGCCCTTCAAATAAAACTTGTGTGAATCAATTTTTCATGTTAGATGTTTTGATGATGAGAATTAGGATATTTGTTAAACCCCAAAATATGTTAGTTTGATTTCATAAAAAAATGTATAGGCTTTGAAAATTAGATTGTATAGCAGATTTTGTTTAAACTTTAGCTTAGAACTTGAACGCTTGAAGTGTTGACAGAATTTTGAGTGAGCCAATCAAGATGAAGAAGAAGTTCGAGGCCTGAAATTTGAGTGAAGTCATCCAAGCATCGAAGAAGACTTCTCTATCTATGAAGATAGTTCAGCTTTGAAGACAAGCTTCGTAGGGACAAGTTTTCACCTGAATTTATTCTTAAGTCCAGAAGGAGTTAAATGCAATTAATAACGGGCATTTATCTCAATGAGAATAATTTTCAAATGCATTAAATATTGATACAAACATTAAATGTGACAAGTACTTCGGACATACGAAAAAGACTTCTCTAATTGAACGGTCAGAAATCACTAGTCTACCGCATTCCTTTAGCAGCATACTCTCAGGAAAAAAGACAAGAAAGAAGTCCACACTCCTTACATGTGTCAAACAAATATTTTATCCAAATCAACTATAAATAGGACCTCTCTAGCAACATGCAGACTACTAAAAACACAAGAGCCAAAACTCTGTTGCGATCAAGCTAGAACAATTTTAAAAAGCTCACGAAAACATCTTCAAATCTCTTAGAGCTATTCTTCCTTAGATAGTCAAACTATCTCATACACCTCCAAGAAGAAGAACCTCATTGCTAAAGGCGATAGATAATTTGTTTGATCATTCAAACACAAAACTTGAAGAAAAACAATCTTCCATCGTCGGCCTCTGAGTGAAGATGAGGCTGAGGATTTGCTATATATTTGGATGAAAGAAGCAAATATTCAAAAGGACCTTATAGCAGAAGTCTGAGTGACAAAGGAACTCAAGCTATCCTTTATTTATCCATTGTTTTGTGGAAGTGTTCTAAGTGAAGCTTTAAAGAACAATTTGTGGATTCCACAAGTGATAAAGGAGAAGAAGGAAGTAGTTGGGTTACAAAACCCCAACTAACCTTACAAACTCTTATTTTTATTTATTACCTTTTACTTTCCTTTATTCTCATTCATTTGAAAGCGTACAAGTTGAAAAACATTGCGTCAAACTAAGCAACTATGAGTAATCATTTCAACATTTCCATAACCTTTTAAAGAAGACGACTTTACCTTTTCGCTGCACAACTCATGATACAAGCGCGGTAACTTGATCCCACTTTGATCAAGCGACAAACCCTTGCACCTAAAATTATTCTTTCAAAACAGTCTTCAAGTCGACGCTTGTCAGTGTCGAGCTTTCTTCTAAGCGTCGACAATTTTTATATGATTTTTTTTAAAAGTATGAAAAATTCAGGGTCTATTCAACCCCTCTTTCAAAACTCATATGCCACTTGGGATCAAAAATAACCCTAATCATTAAGCAAAAGAGGAGAAATTCTTCGCCGAAGGTTGCAAGCATCCTTTCACAAGAACATTTCCAAAATATTAAAATGAAAATCTAAGACACTCAAAATTTTTGTGTCATCAAATGCTACTAGGAAAACATAAAATGTAGTTGATGTTTCAATCTTTTAGGATCTTAAACACATGTAATTTCTTGGAATAACATGATGTCGGTTACTAGGCTTGCGTCATGTGTTGATGCATATAACAAGTTACACAATTTCCAAATAACTCACTATGAGTTTGTTGCATAACTGCATGACTCTAACTAAGCGAACAATATTGAAACAAAAAGCATATGATAAAAGGAATATTATTGCAACTCCGGTCAAAATGAATTATACCTGATAATAAGATAGAATAGATTCTTTTTATTTATGAAAAGATACCATAGAAAAGACTTCAGTTAACTATTTTTTCCCTTTCAATTGAGCAAAATAATCCACCCTTTAAAATTTAAAATTAAAGGGATAATGGCAAACACCCCCCCTCAGTTATGAGGTGATGTGCACTTTGCCCCCTAACTTATTGAAATGTGCACTTTGCTCTCTCACTTATCATAAAATGTGCACTTCACCCTCTCGGACAGCTCAGGCAGAGGCAAAGTGCTACAAAACACATAAGTGTAGGGGCAAAATGCTACAAAAATACACAAGTCAGGGAGCAAAGTGCTACAAAGACACATAAGTCAGGGGGAGAAGTGCACATTTTATGATAAGTGAGGGGGCAAAGTGCACATTTCAATAAGTTAGGGGGCAAAGTGCACATCACCCCATAACTGAGAGGGTGTCTGCTATTATCCCAAAATCAAAATCCATTAATAAAACTATTATTAGGTCAAGTAGCATGTTAAACTTTAAACATAAAAATATTTATTTCAATATATATAAAATGTAAGCTCTAATTTAAACAATTTTATTACATTGAGAAATTTAAAAAAAAGTTATTATTAATAAGAAACAATTCATTCATATTAATTACCTAAAAGATCCAACTGTGATTATTTTAGGCACACAAATAATTATTTTTGTTGTTAAATTTTTTCGAAGGACAAGTTGATGGACTGAGTATTTTGGATTAAAAATATTTATGGAAAATAGGACTTTGTATTTATGAGGGTAAGAACTGGAAAATAGTGCTTTTTAAGGGTTCATATGAAAATTACCCAAAACTATTCAGATCACCAAACTAACAACCAGATTATTCTTATTCCTAAATCACTTGAAAAAATCTCCCCCCAAAATTCTTCTAATCAAACCCTAAAATTTCAAATACAAAGAATTTTGTAGATGAAGTATTGATCGAACCCTAATTTAATCAATTATGAGGAAACGGGAGAGAGAGAATCCTTGTGGTGTTTGTGGACACTACCAAAAGTACGAGGAGGGGGAGGTGTGTGGCATCTGCGGCCACCGCATGGCCGCCGTCTCCGATCAATCCACCGCCGCGTATTCCGTCCATTCCAGCGCCTTTCCGTCAGAGATCCTACCGTAGTTTCTATACTTGGGAAGCTACGACAATGCTGCCCACGCTAAGCTTCTCAAAACTCAAGGCATCTCGCGGATCCTCAATATCTCTGTTTTATGAGTGATGATATCTTTCTTTAGTTACTTGGTGTTATCAGTAGTCGAAAATCCATTTTTTTTTGTTGTTGTTGATAATTGATCTGAGTGCTTGAAACATTTCATTGTTGATAATTGATATAAGCACTTAGTAATCTTTGTTCGTGTGGTATCATATCTTGTTGTAGATTCCTGCCTAGTTTGGTCTTATACTCAATTAGGCTAGTTTTGAGCATATAGTACGTAAGTTTGTAATTCGGTTGTGAGGATCGGTGGGTTGTGTCATGGACCTTGTTCTTTTAAGGGGGTAGGTGCTGCTTTGCTTGAGATTTGCGATTTTAGAACAAATCTTAAATTGGTCAGTGCAGTTTATTGTGAAGAATCAAATATAGTAGTCTTAGAAATTCGTTTGCATGCTTTGTGGCATGGTACTGGTAGAGCGAAATATCTTATTGATTTTTTGAATTCTTTACAACCGGACATCTTATACAGATTTTGAGTTGGCAATCAAATTTGTTATATCCATATCCATCGGAAGAGAAAAGGTTTAACTGGTAGGTGTTCAATGTAAATCAGGCCTAATATAGAGTATCCAAGAATAGCTGCTCAAAGTAAGCTACAGGAAATTTTGTTACCATTTAGGCCACATGCAACTTTGGTCTCACCATCCATTTAGGTGACTCTTTTCTGGCTAGCAGGTCGAAGTCGAGGCTTAGGACTTGGCCTTTTAGAGTTTTTCCATGCATGTGATGATTTATTACGAAGGAAGGTTATGATTTATTAGGAAGGAAGGTTTATCTTAAAGATAAGTCATAAATGATCGTAAATTGCTTGCTCTTCCCGATGTTCTGTTTCGGAAATTTGATAGAGAAGGAAATTGTAATTATTTGTTTAATAACTTTTCCCAACTCACCATTGTCTATGTGTAACTAATAGACTAATGGGACCTGAGAGGTCATGCGTTATACGTTGATGTAGCTTTTTTGTTTAAGTTTTCCGTTCGTTGAAGGATCATGCATGTGTCAGAGAAGGGATAGAATTGAAAGTATCTTTTACTAAAATCTGAATTGAGCCAGTTAGTTCTTTTCTTTTCTGATTCTTCTAGCACTAATTTTCTGACAACTTTAACTTAAAGTTGAGCCTCACCCCTCTCCCTCTCAATCCTAAAGTTATACTAATATATCTGAAATGTCATAATTAAGTCTGTTATTGATGCAAATATTCTTATATTAAAGAGGTTTACTTTTAAAGCTAATAACAGTTTAGGATCCTAACCATACTCTGGGGTGGAAGGGGATGGGGCTGGCTGTTTTGGGATTACACAGTAACTCATGTTTATCAATGGAACTCATTTGTTGTCTTTACTTTCCTGAATGTGTTTGGTAATGTATTTACCTATTCTATTTTGTTTCCATATAAACCTTGTGATTTGGTCAAAAAGTTCTATCCGGTACTTTTTTGTTTGACCCCGAATTGTGTATTGGTTTTCTGTTACTCCTGAACCGTGGAAGAAAACACCTTTTATGATGTGAGGCTTAAATGTTCCTTTTTGTTATTAACTCGAATTTGCCTCGGTCATATAACAGTTTTGATGTGCTGAACCTTGAGATCTTATTTCTATCCACCCAATTTCCTACAATGTTGCAACATAGATTAAGCATTTTGAAGATCTTTTGATTCTTCTAACAGAAATTTGTCTACTTGCAGACTGTACCTGCTTGTCAAAATTTATACAGAAACTCTTTTACTTATCAATGCCTCCAAGATGATAAAGTATTGCCATTTGATGATGCAATTCAGTTTCTAGGTGAGTTCTTCCACTTTATTACTACACTGGTAGCAATTTTTTCTTCTTTCTTTAGAGTTTAATATCAATCTTTTTGGATAGTTTAAATTATCTTGTTAATGATTGGAAAGAGAAAATAAATGGCAGAACAAAAGTTTGTTTATTCTTTCTCTTCTTAAATGTTTGTTACTTTTGATGAAATACAGATAGTGGGGGGTTACTGTACTCTTGAATATAGTTTGTAGTGAAAGCGGCATAGATATTCCTATATGATGAATATACCCCTTGTTCTTTTCTTTCTTTCTTTCTTTTCTTCTTTTTTATCTCTTGCTTTTACATATTATTGAATGTCTATATCATTCTTTTGAATCTTTAAAAGTTAAATTATCATGTTAATGATTGGAAAGAGAGAAATAACTGGAAGAACAAAAGTTTGTTTATTCATACTCTTCTTAAATGTTTGTTACTTTTGATGAAATAGTGATAATACGGGGTTACCATATACTTGAATATAGTTCGTAGTAAAAGCAACGTATATATTCCTTTATGATGAATATACTCCATGTTCTTTTCTTTCTTTCTTTTTCTTCTTTTTTATCTCTTGCTTTTATTTATTATTGAATGTCGATATCATTCTTTTGCATCTTCTAAATATGCAGAATCTTGCGAGAGAGATTCTCAGTTTACTATCTTTATTTTTCATCAAATTATGGTGGATCAACGTCATTGAGGAATCTATACCTGGAATATAAAGGCTAACAGAGAGAGAATTAGTTTATCAAAAATAATAATACAACTTAAGATATTATGAACAATACCAAATGAATTATCAGTTTTTAATCGAATTTAAAGAAAACTGATAGAGAAAGACTCAAACTGGAAACAGTTGTCAATGACCGAAATTGAAAGGCTAAATATGATGCTGGCTTTATTGCTAAACTGATGTTTTTGTTTCCGTGCGGTGGCATTTGAACTTATGCATCATATATTCAGAAAGAAGTGATCAGTGTGGTATTGATGTAACGAATGATGATCGCAAGGACCCGATATTCGTTTCAGGAAACCTACTTCTTCATAAAATCAGGATAGTTGATACAATATATAATATATGCTTTTATCGAACTTATGTGCTTGCATGATTATGCAGAGCAATGTGAAAAGGATAGGGCTCGGGTCCTTGTGCACTGCATGTCAGGCAAAAACAGGTGATTTTTTTTTTAATTCAAAATGCTATAAATATGTTGATATCTATATTCTATCAGAATTGAACAGGTGCTTATAGAACCATTTCTTGGTTTGGCAAGAGGAGAAGTCTTAGACGAACTGGTTGTTCAAGCACCCTGTTGTTCTTATAGTGCCACTCGTGTGTTTTGGTAATGTGGGATAATGACAAATGCATGGTCCATTAAATCCAGTGCAGTAGTATTGTCTTGTTTTATTTTTATCCTTTTAATCGCGTTTATTTTATTGTTTCTCGTCTCTTTTCTCTCACCTTTTACTTAATTTTAGTTCAAAGATCTTCGTACCAATTCTTTTTGCTCATGCATCAAGTGGCGTTATTGACTAGTATATTTAACCTACTAGATGAGGTAATGACCCAAGGCTATGTTCGGATTGTTGGATTAGATTGGCTAAAGAATTTAGATGTAGGATTTCACATGACTCCATATTCGGTAGATTTAAAACCTACCACAATGTTTGATAAAATAGTTCAAAATGAGTGCCAAAGGATTTGAATTGCATTGCAACTTGAAATTATCCTGATCTCTTGTGAATGAAGATCAAGTTAATTTATTTTATGTTCCTTTCTCATGTTTTGACAGGTCGCCTGCCATTAATGGCTTATTTGATGAAAAGCAAAGGGTGGAAGCTTGGGCAGAGTTATGAATGGGTGAAAGAGCGCAGACCTTCAGTTGAACTAAATCAAGGTTTGGACAAACTCTGCCTATCTATTTTATATGAAAGAAAATATTTAACTTATAATATTAATCATTAAACTTAAGATAACATTCATTAAGTGTAGTAGTTCTTCTAATATAGTTATACGAGAGACTCTTATGGAAATGATTAACCTTCCAAATAATCGCAGTTCTTTTAAGGCTGGTGATAATGCCAGAGCAATAGTTTCTTAATGACACATTTGTTTCTCTACAACCCAGCGAGAAATAAAAAATAAAAGAATCTGACTCTCCTACCACCGCCGCTATTTTCTCTTTCAGACCTTTGTATGGATTATCTCATACCTGCACCGGGAAATCCTACATTGAGTAAAGACCTCTAAATACTTGATATTGCATGCTTCAAGTATTAATTGCATACATGGTCCATTAAATCAACTGCATGGTCCATTAAATCCACTGTAATATGTTATCTAAATCTTTCTTATGTATTAAAGATCAGGTGAGCCGATTAATTTCTCGAGTTTTTAGGCCCACAAACCCGAAAAATGGATCTAAACTTAAGTCGACTGTTTGTGTTTGGTGGCCTGTTTGTTGACCCAAATGGTGGTATGGTAGATGCCTCACTGGAGAGAATGAAGAATAAAGTATTGCCTCTAGAGTTGATTATCAATTTGAATGGTAGCCTTCGCCATTTAGTTCTCACCGGACATTATAAATGGCAGAGTACTCGTTTTCCGTTGATTCCATGACCATCGAGGTGAGGGGCTAGTGTTAGTGGAGAAATAAGACTTTTGTCTTTTTTATCTTTCAAAGTATAGCCTAGGGAAAATATATGAATTGAAGCATTTTGCGCTGTCATTAGGAAAGTTGCTCTGGCTGTATCATCAGCCTTTTTTTAATATAGTTATGTGAGGAACTTGTAAGAAAATGATTGAACTTGCAAATAACGCGATTAGTTGCTGAATTCCAAGGATCCGGATGGCTGGGCAACATTACTAACTAAATTTTACCATATCTTAGTTTGGATTCGTTTAATTTCACGTCTAACTTGTTTTAATTTTCTTGTATTTTAGTGGTCTACCAGAAATTACAGGAGTACGAGCAAAACATATATGGTTCGACCGAGAACATCAATGCTATCGCCACACCATGTTTTTCATCTTCCATTTCACCATCATTCAGCTTTGGCTTCTCAAAGTCAAACGACCGACCAACTCCACTTCCAGCTTTCAGTAACGCCACCGGGACTTCAATTTTTTCCCGCCCTTTTGACACCCCTCAGGAGTTCACCTTTGGAGCCGCCCCAACTCAGAAGGATGACACATCATATAATGCCAATACGAATATTACTTCTGCTATTAATGATATTACCATGGATGGTTCTTGACGGGTTGGCTTATGATTGGTCATTCTTAAGAGTCCAGGGACGATGATAACTATACATGTGGAATGGACCCTAAGAGTTGTTCTGATTATACAGAACTTGAAATTTTAGGAGCTTCTAAGAATCACTCGGTTTTTGATGATGACATTTTCTCATTAAACAGTAACTTATTGGTCCTATCAACTGGAGGCTAGGTTTGTGACACTATCAATTGATATTCCAATGGCGCCGTTGACAAAATACAGTGTGTCGGACTTTGCCACATGCCTCATGGCCTAGTCTATATGTGAGATTACTTGGAGAATATATTGGGGGTTTACATGTAGTAATGATATGACAATGAGAAAGAGTAGATTCTTATGCTTTCTGAACTAGTAACCAATCACATATCACTTGATCTTATGAGTTTAATTTAGTTTGTATGATTTTCCCTTTTAATGTTTATATTGTTTTTCGTTTTTGTTACCTGTATATTTTGAAGAGAGCGATCAATTGCTTTATGATGTGATTAGCTGAACGTGATAGGGACGATGGACATATGCAATAATCTCTCTTTTCCTTTTTCTGAACCAAAAAGAACCCCTAACCCCTACACCTATCCCAAAAAAGAAAAAAGAAAAAACACACCATAGGGGTGATCAACGAATTGAGCCGGCTCGAAAAAAAGCTCGACTCAAGCTCGAGAAAATTTGAGCTCATGTTGAGCCAAACGAGCGGAGCCAGAGCCCAAGCCCAAAAATGCCTGCTCAAAGGCTCGCTAGCCTAAATAAAAATTAAGATTTTATTTTATTTTATTTTCTAATATATATAATATAATATTTATTTATTTTTTAATATATACATATATATAATGTAATATCTTATAATATTATATATGTATAAATAATGACAAATTTAGTATTTATCATAATTATATTTAATTATACAAATTAAAAATATATATATTAATTAAAAAAATTATTTTTTTATTTTTTTCTAAACTCGAGCTCAGCTCGACTCGACTCATTTTTCTCAAGCTTGTCGAGCTCGAACTCGAAAATCTTGGTTCAATCTCGAGCCGAAAAGTTTGACTGGGCTCTTCTTGTGGGCAACCCTAACACAATGTTCAAAGCCAAAAAAAAATGGAAAAAAATAAGAAGACTTTCCACTATCATCATGAAACCAATAGTTATGAGTTTGTTTGAGAGTAGAGTTTTACCAAGCGATTAGGTAATGGCACAATTAACAGGGTTATAAATAATCAACATTAAAATAAAACACAACATATGCAAAAATATATGAATTAGAATTCAAGATTTGAGTGAATAAAATAATTAAATTATTGATCTCAGATAAATAAATGGTTGGTCGATGTTAATACAAGAAGTAGCACAATTGATTTAGACAATTTTTTACAATTATTAACATTTATGTTACCATTATTCTTATTGTTGTTATCCAATATTCTAATTAATTCAAGTTTGAGCAATTATTACACTATAAAAACAATTCGATCAATAATGAATATATATATTATCTCTTAGTGCCAATCTGCCCCTTTGAAAGAGATGTGGCATCCAACACCCTCCGGGGTAGGCGATAATGTCGTCTTGATCGGATGCATCTCCTCGTATAGTTGTTTGCGCGTTGGGGTGGCGAATATTGGTTTGGAATAACATTAGTTAGCAAAACGTCATAGCTGAGGACTTTGTTGCCCTCCGCTAACGCAGAAAGAAACGCGCACACCACAACTAGCATAGCGGAACACACCACCACCATCCTCGCCATCCTTACTATCTTCGATATCTCCTTCGATTTCACTCTTTTAACTTGCCAACATTTTTTAATTTCTTTTTCTTCAACATATATATGTTTTCTTCTTCTTCTTTTGTTTATATATGGAGGACGACTTGATTGGGCTACTAATTAAACAGGTGAGTTTTTTTTTGTTTTTTTCATCTTGAATATTGATGGACTATAATGAGTAGTTCAGGAAAACCATTCATTGATTAATTACCAAAAGAGAGCCTTATGGAAATTACAAGTTAATTTAATTTTGAGGTTCTTAGAGTTATCCTTCTTTAATTCCTTTTGACAGTTGACACGAAAAATTCGCGGTTTAGCCATGCATGCATGCACGTACATTACCAATTAATAATTTAGGGATAATTATTATAAAGATCTTTCAAGTTTCAAAATTAATAATAAAAGAATAGTGAGAATTATATTTATTGTTTTTTGCCCAATCATTTGGCACCCTTGGATGCAATTTTTTTTTTTATTTGTCATTATTTTTGTTATGCAATTGTGACACATTTGATTTGAAATAGAAACATTGTTTAAATTTAACATGGTTTACTCATACGTACTCTCTTCATATGAAAATATAACTTGTTTGCGAATAATTAGGAGCAACAAGAAGTAGAACCACAAAGATTTTCAACTAACAAAACTAATTTGACCTTAAAATTCTCAAAAGCACTATAAATTATGATTATCTTCAACATTTTTAATTCACCTCCTCAAAACACCCTAATTAACCAACATTAAAAGAAGCAAAACAATAAAATCAACAATGGCTGCATCGAGACCAAAGATAGTTGTTTTTTCGCTAATGACAATCTTATTTTGCTTTGTACTAGCAAGAGAAGTCCATGCAGATGCAGAAGGGCATTTGAAGAAATGCGATCCTTCGCAATCTCAAGAAAATTGTGTCGATGATCCAAAGCCTAAAAATGAAACGGTATCAGAGGAAGATGATCACGATGAAGATGAAGATGATGATCACCATGGAGACATCTTTAGAAGGTTCCGGAATCATGGCCGGGATTTTGATGATGACGATGACAAGCCAGATCTCATTGTTTTGGGACATTAAGACACACATAAACACCTCCACATTAATTATTTCTTATTTAATTACTGCCTTCGTGTACATATTTAATTTCGTATCATTTATAATTTTGGTTCAATTTTTCAATATTATACGATCCATTCTTTTCTTGCCGGGCTGAAGCTTGAGCTAGAACATTTTTGTAGTCTCGACCGAAGGTTGACTATTTTGGGTCGGAGCCTTATAATTTGATGTAAGCAACAGTTATATTTGTTCCTATATAGGTTACTCTTTGCTACTATTTGTAAATAATTGTCTCCAATTTTTCTATTTACTTGTTTAGAACAATTATTTGTGATTTTTACCACAAAAAAGCATTTCTATCCGTAATTAGAGTATATATTTTGGAACTTGTGGTTTTCGATGTTGAATATGATTCTTGAAAGCATGAAAATGTGAAGAACAAATCTTCAATCTTGAAAGTCGAAACAAGGCGATCCAATCCATCTTATTATTAAAATTTCTCGTTAAACGGATGAATGTGTTGTGGAACTCAGAGTCATATTCCACCAAATATAGAAATAGCGAGGGAAATATTGTACTAGAAAACCACACTAGATTTAATTCCCAGGAAAGATTGGAGGCGTCACAACGGTCGCGCTTAAAACCCAACCTCCTAGACAGAATTAACTAAACGAATTTAATAGCACAATATAACACTACAACTATAACTAACAATGGCTACTTGAAGAATAACACAAAATAAAGAACACCAAATATAACGAGATTCGGCTAATTTAGCCTACGTCCTCGGACCCCACCAAAATATTTCACTACACAAAAGAAAGGACCAAAAGTGAAATATACAAAACTATAGAGGAGGAAAGAAGAATAGCCAAAGATGAGAGGCTAAGGGATATCAAACAACTAAAGGGTGAATCCCCTTTTATAGGAAAAGGAATGGCCCTTTACAAAATTCTTCCTATGTGGGACAAATTGCTCTTTCATTATCAAAGGGAAATGAGCCATTTCTTCACCACAATTCAACAAATCTCCACCTTGGCGAATTTCCAAAATCTTCAATCTCCTTGTCAAACGGGGTCACAAAAAACCAATCTTCAAATTTTCCAATGTTCCTTTCCAGGATCATGCATATACCTGCTCACAACCCCCACTGCTTGGGAATATCAGGCCTCGTACACACCATAGCATACATCAAGCTACCAACAACATTTGCATACGGTACTTTTGACATGTATTCCCGTTCTGCTTCAGACTTAGGTGACAGTGGCGCTAAGCTTAAAATGAGGAGCAAACGGAGTACTAACTGGTTTTGACTTTTTATCAATGCCAAAACGCCTCAAGATCCTACTCAGATATTGTTTCTGAGTCAAACAAAGCCTCCTCAATTTTCTATCTCTGAAAATCTCCATGCCGAGAATTTTCTTCGCCTCACCTAGATCCTTCATCTCGAACTCCCTTTTCAAATGAGTCTTCAACTTCTCAATTTCTATTAGACTCGGGGAGGCAATCAACATATCATCAACATACAGAAGAAGATATATGAAGGATCCATCTTGTAGCTTGTGCAAATACACACAATGATCGTATTTGCTTCTTGTGTACCCAATTCCCATCATAAACTTGTCAAATCGCTAGTACCACTGCCTCGGAGATTGCTTCAATCCGTACAACGATTTTTGAAGTTTACAAACCAAATTTTCATTTTCAGCAACTTTGAATCCCTCTGGCTGAGTCATATAGATTTCCTCTTCCAAGTCTCCATGTAAAAATGCAGTTTTTACATCCAACTGAACTAGTTCAAAATCCAACTGTGCTACCAAAGCCAACAAAATTCTAATGGAGGAGTGTTTTACAACTGGAGAAAACACCTCATTATAATCAATGCCCTTCTTCTGAGCGTAACCTTTGGCCACCAATCTGGCTTTGTAGCGAACATCACCTTGGCTAGGAAATCCATCTTTCTTTGCAAATACACATTTGCATCCAATTGCCTTCTTTCCCTTCGGGAGACTGGCCAATTCCCATGTTTGATTCTTATGAAGGGACTGCATTTCTTCACTCATGGCAATCCTCCACTTATCTTTCTCTGGTCCTTTGACTGCTTCAATATAAGTGGTAGGAACATCATCAGCGGCAATTGCAGATGCACAAGCCACCATATCATCAAAGCGAGCAGGCTTTCTGATTGTCCTCTTTGGCTTACTAGTTGCAATTGATTCAAGTTGCTGTGGAAGTTCTTGGGGTTGAACTTCCTCTTCTTCAAAATCTCCTTCTACCGTAGGAAAATGATCAAGAGTTTCTTGATCTGCTGGGACAACAAACTTTTCAAACTCCACCTGTTTGGGAGTACCATCCTGCTGTTCTGCATTCACCTTTTCCAACACGGTAGATTCATCAAAGGTGACATCCCTGCTAAAGATTATTTTCTTTGTCTCTGGACACCAAAGGCGATAGCCTTTTATACCAGAGGTGATCCCCATGAACACTGCTTTCTTTGCTCTAGGATCCAACTTTGATTCCTTAACATGATAATATGCAGCGGAACCAAACACATGTAAGGAATCATAATCAGCAGCAGGCTTTCCAAACCATTTCTCAAATGGTGTTTTTCCATCAATAGCAGTAGATGGTAGACGATTAACGAGATGACACGCATACGTCACAGCCTCAGCCCAAAATTCTTTACCCAACCCAGCATTGGATAACAAACACCGAACTTTCTCCAGCAAAGTCCGGTTCATGCGTTCTGCCACTCCGTTCTGTTGTGGTGTATGTCTCACAGTGAAGTGTCTGACAATGCCTTCATCCTCACAAAATTTTTGAAATGGACCACTCCTAAATTCTCCACCATTGTCTGTACGGAGACGTTTGACCTTTTTATCAGTCTGAGTTTCCACCATCTTTTTCCATTTGAGGAATACCTCAAACACTTCATCCTTCGTCTTCATAGTATACACCCAAACTCTCCGGGAAAAATCATCAACAAAGGTTACAAAATAGTGTTTCCCTCCCAAAGAACTCGTTTTTGAGGGACCCCATACATCCGAATGAACATAATCCAAGATACCCTCAGTATTATGGATTGCTGTTCCAAATTTAACCCTTGTCTGTTTCCCACGAACACAATGTTCACAAAACTCCAATTTGGAGTATTTCACTCCTTTCAACAATCCTTGATTTATGAGGAGATTCAAGGATTTTCCACCTGCATGTCCCAAGCGCATATGCCATAGCCTAACTGCTTCTGAATTCCGATCATCAACAGTAACTGCTGCTACTGTACCCACAACTGTACCACCCATGTAGTGATACGTATTGTTGTTCTTCCGAATTCCCTTCATTACCACTAGTGCACCAGAGATGATCTTCATCACCCCATCCTTAGCTCTTACTTCAAAACCTTTCGATTCTAAAGTTCCAATGGAAATAAGGTTTTTCCTCACTTCTGGTGCATATCGAACACCCTTTAGGGTTATGATTGATCCATCGTGATTCTTTAAGCAAACTGAACCAACCCCAAGTGTAGTAAGAGGAGCTTCATTTGCTGTGAAGACAACGTCATTTTGTTCTTTGAAATCAAAGAACCAATCCAAATGTGGTGTCATATGATGACTACATGTTGAATCCAGCATCCATACTTCAGAAGCACCGCTGGATGATGTCGCCAATGAGAAGTCCGATTCGGCATCATCACACGCGGTTACATTTGATTCCGCCACGGCCTTAGAAATGCCCTTAGTTGTTAGCTTTGGGCAATCTCTCTTCCAATGTCCTGTTTCTCGACAGTAGGCACACTCGTCTTTGCTTAGTTTATGCCTGGACTTGGATCTCCCTTTCTTTCCTTTGTTTTTGTTTTGTGAACGACCTCTGACGAACAAAACCTCTGCATCTCCGCCTGAACTAACTTGCTTGTCCTTCTTTCTCAGTTCATAACTGTACAGGGCAGCACAAACTTCGCTAAGAGATACAGCAGCCTTCCCGTGAAGTAGAGTTGTTTCAAGAAACTCAAACTCCTCAGGAAGGGATCCCAGCAACATCAGAGCCAAATCCTCGTCTTTAAAAGTCTCATCCAAATTGATCAAATCGGTAACCAGTTGATTAAAACTGGTAATGTGACTATTCATAGTGGAACCCGAAACAAATGTGAAGCGAAAGAGCCGCTTCTTCAAATGGAGCTTATTCTGACAACTTTTCTTCAGAAACTTCTCCTCCAGTGCCATCCACAATTTATATGCCGAGTTTTCTTTCGAAAACGCATATCTCTGCTCTCTGGATAGACACGAACGAATTGTTCCACATGCCAACCGATTCATCATACTCCAATCTTTTTCCTCTATATCATTTGGTTTCTTCTCTTCAATAGCTAAGTATAGACCTTGTTGAAAGAGTGCGTCTACAACTTCGCTTTGCCACATACCAAAATGGCCTGTGCCATCAAAAGACTCCACTGCCAATCGCGTATTCGCCACAGTGGTTCTCGCCCAAATGGACGACGACGATGCTTTTGAGGTGTCTTCCATTTTTGGTTTACAAATTATTCTTCAATAGCCCTCCAAATGCGAAAGCCAAATAGCCCGGGAAAACTTTTCTGATGTGGAAGATCAGATTAAACTGCGACCACAGAGCATACTCAGAATACCCGAGCTCTGATACCACTTGTTGTGGAACTCAGAGTCATATTCCACCAAATATAGAAATAGCGAGGGAAATATTGTACTAGAAAACCACACTAGATTTAATTCCCAGGAAAGATTGGAGGCGTCACAACGGTCGCGCTTAAAACCCAACCTCCTAGACAGAATTAACTAGACGAATTTAATAGCACAATATAACACTACAACTATAACTAACAATGGCTACTTGAAGAATAGCACAAAATAAAGAACACCAAATATAACGAGGTTCGGCTAATTTAGCCTACGTCCTCGGACCCCACCAAAATATTTCACTACACAAAAGAAAGGACCAAAAGTGAAATATACAAAACTATAGAGGAGGAAAGAAGAATAGCCAAAGATGAGAGGATAATGGATATCAAACAACTAAAGTGTGGATCCCCATTTATAGGAAAATGAATGGCCCTTTACAAAATTCTTCCTATGTGGGACAAATTGCTCTTTCATTATCAAAGAGAAATGAGTCATTTCTTCACCACAATTCAACAGAATGTACATATTCTCACAATCATTCGCTTAAGTACGTATTGCACAATCCTGAAAATGAGATGTTACACAATTTTGTAACATATGATTTGAAAATATAAATAATATGTTATCATATGATTTACAATTAGTATTGACTAAACCTGTATTATTTATAAAATCCATGAGTGAAAAAGCTACTATCCGATCATTATTTTATTTATTTATTTAATCTTCACGCCTTTCTGTTTAGCGAATAAAAAATTATAATCATTCTCAGACAAAAATATTTGCTTTGGTTTTGAAATTTATTCATGAAATTAATATGGGCCTTTATTTTGGAGCTGGCTTGGATTGAGTTAGGCGTCAAACTTTTCCTTTTTAAACTTCTGGGTTGATTTCGGCCCGCGGGTCAATATATTTTTTTGGGAAAATTATTAAAACTCCCCCCAATTAAATTTTTTTTTATCAAAAACCCATTTTACAAACTTTTCATTCAAAAAATCCAAAATTTTGGATTAATTGATCTTTTTATCATATTTTTCTTTTAAAATTTTCAAATTGATAAATCATATAATACGGATTTATTTTTTAATTTTAAATATTTTTATACATTTTTATATAATTTATTTTTTATTTTAATATGGTATCTAAAAATATATTTTTCAAACTTTTTAAAAAGATTAAAAAAAATCTAAAAATTCAAGATTAAAATTAATTAGTATCAATCATCAATATAAAAGTTCTAAATAAATAAATTTCTAAACGAAACTACGTTTGATTAATTTTTAATCTAGAAGGTTAAGGGCGATTAAGTCCATAAATTTATTAACCCTAAATTTGGGGGTTTTGGAATGAAAAGATGGTGGAATAGGTTTTTTAGATAGAAAAATAATTTCTAGGGATTTTTGACACAAAATTTTATTGTAGGGTGGTTTTAATTAGTTCACAACCTCAAAAATGAAAAAGGTTGTGCAGAATGTGACAACATCTCAAATTCTCACTTTATTTTAGAGTTTAATTCTTTCGCAACAATATAATATAATATATTTTAATATTTTGCAGCTAATTTTAGGAAAAATATTAATATCTATGGAAAATATTCTGTCTGTACACCATAACAAAATATTTGTTTTCTTAGAAAAAATCTTTCAGCGGTAAAACTAAATTGTTAATAAGATGGCAAAGTCTCAACATATTTTTATTTTTTCCTGGATTTTTCGTGAATGCATAATTTATTTCTCAAAATCTATTCAGCTTTTTGCAAAACTAAAATTTGAGAAAATTTACCACTATATATATTTTTGGACTTATGATGTACAAACTAAATAATATAGCTATTAAAGTAATTGCCTGAGTTGGTGGGAAAGTTTCTAAAGTTTTAATTTGTTTATGAGAAAATTGCCAGGGGGTCCTATTTATACGTCTAAGCCAAGTGTGGTTCATCATATCTTACGCCCACTCGCCATCAAACACACATAAATGCGCGACAAATGTATATACGGGTGTTGAGATGTTGAGAAAGAAAAACATGTATTGTGGATAAAAGTCCGAGATTTCTCCCTCCACATCTGTGTGTAACAGAAAGTGTTACACAAATATATAACAGAAGATTTGAATTGCTTCTCGGAACACATGGGACACATGTACCCCAAGGAAGATCAAGAAGGTTTCTGATTTGCGAAATAATGTCAAGTCCTGGTGCAAAAATGTTGCCTCCCTAATTAAATCAACCACCTCCCAACTGTCCGTTTCAAGAGCGATATCATCTTATTTCGAATCCCTGACAAAGCTAAGTACTATTCCACTGCTCTCAACTAAGTGCATATTGTTTAGTTCGTTTCTAAGAGAAAGAGAAAATAATTGATTTGCATGTGGATCTCAATATTGATTATAGTGAAGAATTAAAATTCTGAGAGAGATGGGTAAACAATCCATTAATTGTTGTCTAAATATAGTTGTACTTTGAAAAGGGTAGATTGGCGCCATAAATAAATGCACAAGGCACCACGATATCGATCTATTTCAAGATTGTTTATATTGACTTTTATTTTATTGATGGAATGATTACATATTGTACCTATGTGAAACACTAAACTTGCACACATGCTCTTTGTATTAAAAAAAATAGTCTGAAATGCCCCTACGTTATTTTTAATTTGCAAAAATCGTCCAAACTTACTTCAAACACACTGTGTGTAAACGCCATCTTCTACGGATTTCTAACGGATTTGGGGTTTCGTGTAGGGTTTTGAAAGTCATATGGGTATATAAGGCTATATTTTTAATACAGAGGGAATGAGTGCAGGTTTTGTGTTTCACAGGGGTACGAAATATAATTTTCCTTTATTGATGTGACTTTTATATTGAGTTTCGTAATACACCAAACATTTCCTATTCATGCATACTAGGAGTGATTTTGGTGGAACTGTGAATGATGTAACAAAGGTGGTATACACTTTGTAGGGAGGGAAAATTTTTAAGTACCAACTTAGTTTGTTCAAATGAAAACATAACTTGCGCGCGAGGTGTGTGATTAATCATGATAAGATAAGTATATGTCACTCGCTTTGTAAATTATTAGGTTTCGCTTTGTAAATTATTAGGTTTCGCCAAGTGTTTGGGCTAGAATTTTTCAGAAAACTTTTGGACCGTCAAAATACTAAATGGAAGTGCATGGTTTAAAGGAGAAATTTCAAAGGACTATTACTTTTGATCTGATAAAGATTACAGGATGAGCCACATTCACAAACTCGTCTTTCCAATACAGAGCTACTATCTTATGCTATCATCAAAAGCAAATGTCAAAAAGAAAAAAAAAATGCAAATGTCATTCGTTACAAAGTTTCAGTGTTCTGCCCTGATCCCAACATTTTTTAAGCTTTTGTTCTCTCCAAATTTTAGTATTTTAATTTATTTTTAGTACTTTCTTTAGTTGTCTTTTAGATCAAATATTTTCGGACATACTTGCTTACCTTTTAGAGCAATAAATCGTGTATTTCATCTGATAAGTATACCCAAGTTCATATTTGGTCCCAATCTTTAGAAACTGAATCATCTAAATTTTAAGAACATCTCATATTTAATTTAAACCCTAATTTTCATCCAAAATTTAACGGCTACACGCACGTTGTGCATGCTGACTAGCTACACTGCCTGAGAGTGAATAAAAGAAAAAGAGGTAAGCACTTATATATTTCATTCTAAAAGGGAAAATTGATGGAAAAAATCGAATTTATGGGCCATCTTCTAAAGCAAAAGAGGGGAAAGAAGATTGTATGGCTCTTGCTTATCTATTGAAAGAGGAGAACTGGAGAAGTCAAATTAGAGCCATCCAAGAGCCCTAAAATCTAATTTCTCCTCTTTTAATTGAGAAGATGAGAGCTAAAATTCAATTTGCCCACTTTTACACCAATTTTCCATCTTAAAATGAATTCTAATGACCATGCACGCTGCACATACGTGTTTCACGTATAATATTTTTGGACTAAAGTTAAAGGTTGGGATTAAACATGAGATTTTTTAAACTTATGAGATACAATATGAGACATTCCTAAAGATTGGAATCAAAATTGAACATTATCATACTTGTTGGATGAGCAATTTTCCCGTCATAGAGTACTATTTTTGTGTTCAAATTCATATTTTTGCCCTTGGACTAGAATTGTGATACTTAAATGAATAAAATACTATGTTATTACTGCGAGTATTACTTACAAGTATAGCACTTCTACGTTGGTCAAGTATTGTTAACCAACGTATTAAATAAAAAATGCAAGAGACTTTTGAAAAAGAAAAGCTTCACCTACAAGAAGATTTGAAAACAACATAAATAAAAGTTTGAGGACCACTCGATGTTAACAATGCATCAGAAAACTAGGGTCAATAAATCGCCTCCAATTCAGGTGAGGTTTTAATTTTTTTTGTCACTATCACAAGAATTTGTGATACCATTTGTTATTGAGAACATTATTGTATTCTAACACTTAGGGAAATGATAGAATAAGGATTGGTATAAAATATGTGGCATCCAATTATGACACATGTTTGATAGTCCTGTAGATTACAAACAATTTTCAAAACATTAATATCAGGGAAAATTGTTGAATTAGTTTCACTTGAGTCTCATTTTGAGCTCATTATTTTCAATTTGGTGATAATAATAATAATATAATTATCTACTATTTTTAGTCAATCTAATCCTATTAGCTAACATTTTTGAAAATAGTGTCATATCTTCTAGCGTTTAAGTCAATTGATGAGACATCCTTCATTTGGTCTAAAAAATTAATAATTTAAATTGTTGCGTTTTTTCAAATGAAATATTAGTGGAATGGGTATTTTATATTGAGAAAAAAAATCATGATTATTTAGGATGTAAAATTAATTTTTAGGTTTCCCCCCACAAATTTCCCCTATTTTATTTTTTAAGGCATCAATATTAATTTATCATGAAGATAGATCCGTAAGTTTGTAACTGATGCAATAAATCGGACCTCTTCCGAAATCCTAAGGCCTTGTTTGTTTATGTTTTCAAATTCCATTTTCAATATCCTGGATCACAAAATTCTAAAAATACATAACACAATCCATTCTCATCTAAATTCTACTTTTTTCAACTTAACTTTTTCAATCCCTCATATAACTACTTATCAATCACTATAACACTCATTTCACACATTTATCAATCAACATCATTTCTTCCAATCATTACTTTTTTATACAATTTTTCACATTTTAATATATATTAATCATAAATTTCAAATTTTAAATTCCAAATTTTAAAATATATTAATAATAAATTAATTTTATATATCTATCTTATTCACATAATTATTACACAAATAACTAACTCAATTATTTAACTCATCATACATCAACCAATTATTATTGATTCGACACATTTTATAAATCTCAACCATTTTTAAAAACATAAACAAACACACCACACATCACATTAATTCTCATACGAATTCATGTAGTACGCATTTTCCAAAAAAATTTAGGATTTTATCTCAAAAACATAAATAAGCAAAGCTAACTAACCGGGAAACTTCCAACTAATCATGTCATAAATGCAATTGTTTACATGAATGTATTGTAATTTGTAATTCACTTGACTTGACTTTTATGCATTATTTGGCTCTTTCAGACTAGTTTGAGACAATTAAATTTGTAACAAATACTTTTCCTGGTTTGGCCAGATAATCCAAGTCATTAGATGACAATTTATATGATTATATACTCTATAAGTTGCGAATACTCTGAAAAATCATTACGTACAATATCGATCATGTGAAAGACATGGGAATGATTTTGATACAGCTTCGATACGTATCTTACATGGCATTTTGCTTGTTTAGAAATTAAAGAAAAAAACATAAATTCCAACATGACACGATATGATATGGGACAAAATCGATGATACGTTTGATATGTTTTTAAACACGACCGGATCTTTTGCAACATTTGAAAGTGTATGGATTATATGAAATTTCAGAATATAATGAAGATCCTACTTTTGTATTATTTTTAAAGTTGCAGGCTTGCAACACCTTAGAGGAATTACATTAATTTGGTGATAATTTTGATACGGCGTCAAGTCTAACGTAATTTCGCTTTCTTCTTCCTCCTTTCTATATTTTCTCACTTTTTCTCTCTTAATTTTCCTACTTTCTCTCGCATTCATTTCCAAGTTCCAACTAATTCCCATATTTAATACAAAATCTTAATATTTTATTTAGGATCATAGATAAAATAATATGTTTACTGCAATTTCAACTAAATCTATAGAATATATATAGTAAGAAAAGTTCACATTACAAACTAAGAATTAAATGTTATATTTATTTATAAATTCAAAATTATTAACTGCACGCGTCAAATATGCCACCGTGATTAGCTAGTACATAAGAAATAGTATTCAAATTACCAAAAATTCACTCTCTCTTTTTCAAAATATTTACTTCTAAATTTAGAATCTTCTTTTCTTTTTTTTCCTAAAAAAAAGAATAATTATATATAGTGTTGCACTTGTTTTGGTTTATAACCCCTTTTTCATATATATAAATACAAAAATGTATAAATAGGATTTAGCAACAGAAGCCAACAAAAAAAAAATTTCATTTAAGGGCATTTGTCATAATTAGTATTGTGGGTTTAATTTTATTAGAATTCATGCCTTGAATTGAGACCATTTTAGCGGTGAAATTTAGGGTGTGATAGAGTGGAATCAAAGCCGCTCACCAGTCAGAATATCAAGAGCTAAGTGCTACATGGGGCAAAGTGCTACATGTTGCGGAAACCATCTCTTGAGGCTGCGGCGCAAAGTGTTACGTGCGTAGGAGCCACCTCTTGAGCCCATGGGAGCCACCGTTAGAGTCCTGACGCCTTGTGATGGATCCCGCACTGAGTCACGCTGCAACGAGGACGTCACTCCTCGAAGGAGGGGTGATTGTAATGTCCCATATCGAGGAAATGTCAAAAATTGAAATAGTTTTTAAAAAGAACCCTAATATTCAAATGTAACAATAGATATCAATTTGGGATCGTGGTTTATATGCTCAACTCATGGTTACGTTCAGTGGGTTTAATGAGATTTCTCTAATTTTAACGGGCTCGTGAGCCCAGGGCGTGACATTCCACCCTTGTCCCCCCACCCCCAATTTTTTTTTCCCTATTTTATTTTTTAAGGCATCAATATGAATTATCATGAAGATAGATACGCTAGTTTGTTATTGATGCAATAAAGGGGACCTCTTCCGAAGTCCTAACTAACTGGGAAACCTCCAACTAACCATGTCATAAATGCAATTGTTTAAATTTATTTATTATAATTCACTTGACTTTAATTTTATGCATTATTTGGCTCTGTCAGACTAGTTTGAGACAATTAAATTTGTCACAGATGCTCCTCCTGGTTTGGCCAGACAATCCAAGTCTTAGATGACAATTTGTATAAATATAAACTCCATGATATTTCGAAAAATCATTACGTACAGTATCAAATATGTGATGGACATGAGAACGAATTTGATAAAGCTCTGGTATGTATCTTACATGGCATTTTGTGCCACGCTCCGGGCTCACAAGCCAGTTGAACAAGATAAGTCTCATCGAACCCACTGAACATTATAACTTGAAATTGGGTATTTAAACCACGGCTCAAATTAGATATATATTCATTTTTATATTTGAGTTCGTAGGCCTTTTCTATATAAACTATTCGATTTTTCTCTCTCTTTCCCACATGAGAGCATTACATTTTGGCATTTTGCTTGTTTAGAAATTAAAGAAACAACATAAATTCCAACATGGCACCGATATGATCTGAGAGAAGACTGATGATACGTTTTAAACGCGACTAGATCTTTTATATAATTTTGAAAGTGTATGGATCATATAAAATTACAAAAGATAAAATAAAGATCCTACATTTACTATTTTTAATGCCTCAGCACCTTAGACGAACTATATTGGTCTGGTGGTAATTTTGATATGGCATTTGACGATCTATAAAAAATCATCAAGTATAACTTTAATTTCTCTTTCTTCTTCCTCTTTTCTATATTATCTCACATTTTCCTTTTTCTCTTATGCTTTTTCATTTTCTCCCAATAACGTTTCCTATTTTCTCTAAACTTCATTTCCAACTACTTCTAATATACAATATATAAAATCTTAATATTTTATATATGATCATAGATAAAATACTATGTTTACTGCAATTTCAACTAAATCTATAGAATATAGTAAGAAAAGTTTATATTACAAACTACGAAATTGAAAAAACATTTTATTAATAATTTTAAAATCATTAACTACACGCGTCAAGTATGGCACTGTGGCTATTAAATAAGAATTAGTATTCAAATTTCCAAAAATCCACTTTCTCTCTTTTTTAAAAATATTTACTTTTTAAAATTAAACTTCTCTTTTTCCCTCGCAAGTCGCAACACCATAATTCACATGTCGCATTAGTCTAACATTTGAGTCCACACAGATATTTTTAATGAACTCTTTACAAAATGCTAATTATATTCATATATTTATGTATATACATATATATACATATTGGAAAGCAATGTCGTGTGATTTTAAGTTTCAAAATTGACGTATTCTTCATCATGTCACATCGTATCTGTGTTAGATGTTTTTGTATCCTTGCATACGCACTTGCCTTACCATTGATATCTTTTATCTATAAGTGCAAACCAATTACTTTACAAATATATGACTTGTATGAAAATTTTCCGCTAAATTATGTCATTTTACCTTAATAGATAGAAAAAAATATATAAAAATTAAATCCATCATATTTTCTTCTCTATTAGTCTGTCAATCAAGCCGAGCAAGTCGAGCCTGATCATGCTCATGCTCGACTTGATATTATGCGAGATTTTGTCGATAAGATTTGAATTTCTATGAGTATTTTTTTCCAAAGGCCGGCTCGGCTTGAAAATTTATACGAGCTTCGAGAAGAGCCCAAGAGGGCCCAATTTTTTTTTAAAACTATAAGTAATAAAGTAAATATAATATATAAATTGACAAAAAAAATAACAGTACACAAAACATTAAAAGAATTGACATCTCGATGCTCTAATGACAAACATAAAGCTTAAATTCGCAAAGTCGAAACATCTATAATAAATAAAGTAATCTATCACCTCTTGCTAGCTTTCCAATCCATTTCTCTTGCACCAAGACATAAATAAGAATTTATACATTAAAAAAGCCATCAACACTTGAAAAAAAGATTCCTTTAATAAATTATGAGTAATGAATTAACTATAAAGAAAAATAATCAAAGAATAATTATCTTACAAATTGTAAGGCTTATCTTACAGGAAAAAGAATCTCATTCAATTTTCAACTCGTCACAACAATAAGTTGAAATATCTCTCGAGATACATGTTCTATATATTATTTAAGATTGAAAAATATTATAGATAAATTTATATTTGGTTTACTTACAAGAAAATTGCTTGTGAGTGATAAGAACTATGATGAACAACAACCATTTGAAGACGAAACCTACCAAGAGCAGCCCATGACTTTCAATCTCAATTTATGTACGTGATTTATTGATTTGTATTAGAAAAGACATAGGACTCTTAGAGTTAGATATGTAATTTTTTACTTGTTTCAATTATTTATAGACTAATGCATTGTATATGGAAAGTTTTGGAATTACATGATTATTGATCATTTTAAGGATTATTTTCCTAATTTAAAATATTGAAATTCTCCATCCAATTTGAAATTATTGACATATTATTAAATATTACAATGTGTGTGTATATATATATATTTATGAGCCCGAACCTAATTCAAGCCGAGCGTACTTTTGCTCACGCTCGGCTTGAATTTGATTTCAAGCCTTAACTTTAGGCTCGTATAAGTTTGAAAATTATCAAACCGAGTTTATGAACTTCGAGTTGGTTTGGACTCATTAATAGTCCTATTCTCAACAAAGTAAATATTAATTGTAAATATTTTTTAAATCTAAGTAATGCTACAATTGATAAATATACATTAGGTAAATAGATATAATTATGATATACAATTGATAAATATACATTAGGTAAATAGATATAATTATGATATATGACAAGTATTTCTCAATTTTATAATTATTGAATGTATTATATAACCGAGGACTTCATTCACCTATGACCTCGGTAATTGACGAATTAGCTCGTGTGACAAATATAAAAGTTGTAGCCCCGGATGTTAGCTTTCCAAATTATTTTGAATTATAATTATGAGTAAAAATCCGTACACTGCCTAAGCTGCCACACAGGAACAGTATGCACCAGGGTGCACGTGAGTCACCCACACAGGATTAGTATCGATTTTAACATGCATGCATTTTACCTTTTTTTTGGTAAATAGTTGGGTTCAATATAGATGACGCATGACCATCATTAAAATACACATAAAAAACAAATATATAATAAATCAATAAATACATCACATACTTATTTACATTGAGACAAAATTGAATATATTAGATATAAATATTACTTGTTGGTAAAATAAAATTATACTACATATGACTACATAAGGACACATAAAATTATTTATTGCAAAATGATGTTTCATATTCTATTGCATTTATTTTTTCAGTGTATAAATTTATTCATTAAATATAGATGGCATTTAAATTTTATACACTTATCACTCATAAAAATAAATATAATACGAGATGCAACACCATTTGCAATTGAGAATCGGGACTGGTACGAGCAAGCATTTCATCACCCCGCCGACCCATGCACCAACCTGGTGAACACACACTGCAACATTCTCATTAATGCCCATAAAATCTCTCTTCTCCACCATTTAATAACCCCAACAAACTTCCCATGCATTAATTCATTTCATGATCATTTCATCTATAAATTACAAGTCTTTCACACCCAAAAACCCATATTCCACAAAAAATAAAAATAAAAATATGGCTCCTTATTTATTTATTTTATCGACTATACTACTAGTAATGATCACAAGCGGTGGCGCCACCGCGAAAGTTCCGGCGATCATAGTGTTCGGAGACTCCTCGGTGGATGCCGGAAACAACAACCAGATTTCGACTATGCTGAAGAGCAATTTCCGGCCATATGGCCGTGATTTCTTCGGTGGAAGGCCGACGGGGAGGTTCTCGAACGGGCGTATACCGCCGGATCTTATATCGGAGGCTTTCGGGCTGAGGCCGTTCGTTCCTGCTTACTTGGATCCGTCGTATAATATATCGGATTTTGCTGGTGGAGTTTGCTTTGCTTCTGCTGGCACTGGTTTTGATAATGCTACTTCTAATGTACTTGTAAGTACTTTACAACCATTATTGTTTATATATTTTTTTGGTTACACCACTATTATATATATGCATATTTGTTTAAGTAAGATTTCTCGGGTTTGAGTTTTTATGTTTATAAAAATTTTGTCCCCTGATAAATTAAAGATACCTGTAATTACATATGAGAATCTAAGATGAATTTTGGATATTCGCATTTGGATACTTGAGAAATCAAAGAATACATATAAACAACACACACATATATATAGATATAGATAGATAGATAGATATATTATTACTCCACTTACCAAAAAAATAAATATGTATCATTACTCCATAACGACCTATTAAAATTTGTGATTCACAGCTACCATGTGTAAAAATAGAATGTAGTATTTGAATTTTTCTTTTCAACTCCACCTTTATATATATATATAGTTATCTTCTTTTCTTTTTCTTTTAACTAAAGAGAAAAAGAATGAAAGAAAATAAACATAAAAATTTAAACATATACTTCGGAGAAAGAATTATAATTTAAAATATCTAATATGATATTAAATATAGACAATAAGATGCCTGAGTTAACCTCTTCAGTTTCCAATGACATCATCTACTTTAAGTCCGTCTATCGATTCGCAAGCAAAGAAAATACGAAAAATTATTCTTTCAATTTTTTATTTTTTGGAAAATTCAATTTTATTAAATAAAAAAAAACTATTACCAAAGTGATAGTTTATAGAAACATGCAAGTACAAGGTAGTAATATTAGAACACTCCCAAAAGTGATAAACACGCTCCAAATTCACTTTTTTTTTTTTTAAAACCAAATTACCAAAATGTTCATATATTATTTGAACACACTATTTCTATTAATATGTAAGACAAATATAACTTTTATTATACTATTAATCTTTTTTAAGGTTTATAGACAATATATATTTCAACTTTAGCATAATCTTTGTTCATTTTTTCTCCTATTAACTTATTTTACATTTTCATTTTGTAAGTTTTAAGACGTATATAGTTATTAAATATTAAGAAATTAAAATATAATATAATAGATCATTTTCCTCAAATTTTGGAAAATTTTTAAATCTTCTTTTCATTCACAAATTGTAAAATATAAGCTATTTTTCATAAAGAAATCTCTTATAAATCATAAGTTCATCATTTAGAATTCAACTCAAATCACTATTTTATGTGGTTTCTTTTGGCATCAACTTAAATACAAAAAAATAGAGATAAATAATACACACCACAAATACTAATTTACTGTTTTATTTTACTTTTTTATCTAATAGATACTGAACTTTATATGTGAAGTAAAAACTCGACCTCATATAAGAAAGCTAATGTTATTATTTTACACAAACATTATTAATAACTAATATTATTTTTTTGGCTATTATTTAACTTGATGTAAAAATATGAAGCAAAAATTTGACCTGATGTAAGAAAATTTGACCTAATTTTAACTAATGTATGTAAGAAGGCTGATATTATTATTTTAAATAATTACTAATGATGTCCAAATATTTAAAATGTGAAGATAAAACTTAAAAAGGATTAATATTGTACAGCAAATTGTATTTCTCTTACATATTAAGAGAAACTGTGTGTTCAAATAATACATGAGCACTTTGGTAATTTAATAAAAATAAAGTAAATTTGGAGTATGATTATCACTTTTGGGGATGCTAATTTCAGCTTCCTATTATAAATATATAAAGCTATAATTTTTTGGATACTACTAATTTATTAAAAATTTCATTAGAAATATTAAAGAAAGAATTCAAGATCCACATATGAACTTTATTTAAAACAAATTTAATCTATTGTTTGTTACAATTATTTCTAATTGAAAATAATTGTTTAACATTACTACATTTAATAAATATTTTCATGAGCATGATTTCTGTTAAAACGAAAGGAAGAAAAATTAAAAAAAATGGAAAGACAAAAACGAACAGAAAGAAAGAGAATATATGCAAATCTTTATACATGGGAGTGGAATAAAAATTTTAATTTTTTTTTAATTCAAGAAGAAGGGATACCTAAATATTGTCCGACAAATTCGGGTTAATAGTCATAATCTTGAGTCATAAAGACTCTATCTAGCTCCATAAAGGAAGGGAAAGCCACAATTTGTGGCAGTTTGGATTCGAACCTAGGACATCTCACATAAAATGGGAGGTGGATACCACTAAATTGACAGGTCTTAGATAAAATTTTAATATTTTAAGGGAAGTGCTGCTTAAAGTGCAATATCTTAAAAAATGTGGATGCAAATAATCGATTGTTACTTATCTACCATCTTTGGACATCCCAAATACTTTAGAAAAGTATATTACCCAATTTAATTAGTACAATGAGTTAATTTATATAGATTTCCTACCATGAAAAAAAGTGAAGGTTAGAAAATTATATAATTGGCAAGATTTACACGCATATCTATATATATATATATATATATGTGTGTGTGTGTGTGTGTGTGTATGCATAGTATATGTATGGATATTCGGTCATGCATGTCTCACAAAAGTTGTCTATAATATATTATTTGCCTAAAAATATTTGTTTTGTTCTATAAAGGCCATATTTATTGTGTGTTATATCCTTTTATTTTAATTTAAATATACTCCGAATTAAATTATTTTTGTTATAAAACATGTATGATGATAAAATGGACATAATATGTTGCACTTGGTGCGTCCGGACCCTTGGATCAAAGAGAGTGAAGGTAAAAAGAAAAAGAAAAAAAAAAAAAACCACCCCCTATTATTCAAGAATAGTTATTTATAGATTACCAAACAAAAAAAGAATAGTTATATATAATGTTGCACTTGTTTCGCTTTATAATCCCTTCTATATGTACAAAAATGTATAAATAGGATTTATCAACATAAGCCAACAAACAAAAATTTACATTTCATTTCTATAAATTTGAATGATAAGGATTATTTTATAAAATAGAATAAATCGACTTCTATAAGATAATACTCACCCATGAGTCTCTTCAATCTTCTTTTGTAGAATGTGATACCACTTTGGAAAGAAGTGGAATACTACAAAGACTATCAAAACAAACTCAAATCCTACTTAGGTGAAACAAAAGCTAAGGATGTAATAAGTGAGGCTCTATACATAATCAGCTTAGGCACAAATGACTTCTTGGAAAATTACTACACACTCCCAAACACAAGGTCTAAATACACACTGGATCAGTTCCAAGACTTCCTGGTCGGGCTTGCGGAGGCGTTTATTAAGGAAATTTACGGGTTGGGAGCCCGTAAAATGTCGTTCACTGGGCTCCCTCCTATGGGGTGTTTGCCTTTGGAGAGGACCACAAATTATGTGAATGGGAATGGAGATGGATGCATGGATGGGTATAATGTTGTCGCGTCACATTTTAACGTGAAGTTGAGCAATTTGGTGAAGAAGATGAACGAAGAGATGCCCGGAATTCGAGTCGTTTTCTCAAATCCTTATGGTCCTTTTATGCAGATCATAAGGAAGCCTTCTGCATTTGGTAAGTTTGGTTTCTTCATTTCTTATGCATTTATATTCTTGTGTTTCAATACACTACAACCAAAAGTATATTATTGACAAAATTTGAAATGACAATGTTAAAATTGTTACTATGTATACATAATGAATGACAATAATTATTTTTTTGTCATGATAAAGATTTTTAATTAATGACAAGAATTTTTTAAAGTTGTCACTATTTACAATAATGGACACATGTACAGTGACAACTTATTGACAACACAAATAGAGTAACAATTATAATTGTTATCATTAAAGGTATGTCACTAAATGTCAATAGTGACAACAAATTTCTTGTCACTAATTGTCAAGAATGATAATTTCTATACAAATCTTGTCTCTATTAAACATGTAGTACCACTTATTATGACAAAAGTTCTTGTCACTAATTAGTATAACTTTTACATTGTCACTTGACATTTTGTCACCAATTTAATTATTATATTTTTGTAGTGATATATATATATATATATATATGTATACGGTTTGACAGTTCGATCATTTGTTCTAAAATAATGTTTTATCGTATATTCAACTTCGAGAAAATTACAAAACTAGTCCCATAACTCAAGAAAAAAACTTTGGTACTAAACTTTTTAAAATGACAATAATAGTCCCATATCTCAATGTAATTTTACAAATTTAGTCCCACCGTGAATTATGGATGAAAAATAAAAGGATGTAGTTGTTTTCGGAGGAAAACCAAGTACCAAACAACTTATTTATATTTAAGGTCAAAAACACACACAAAAGTGGGCAGGCAAGTGGGAAGAAAGCAAATTAGAGCCATTTTATGTTTTGAATTGTATGTGTTTGACCTTAGATATAAATATAAGGAGTTAGTTACATGATTTTTCTCAAAAAGCAACTTCATCCTTTTATTTCCCTCCAAAAAATATTGCTATAGTTGGGTGGAGGGAGTCAGATTTAAAGACCAAAGTTGTTTTCACCATACATAATTGACGGTGTGACTAACTTTGAAAGATAAATTGAGTTATAGGATTATTATTGTCATTTTAAAAAATTTGGTACCAAAATTATTTTTTTCGTGAATTATAATTTAGTATTTTATCATCCAACTTCATACATGCAGTAGGTTTATAAAACGTGACATGAATTTATAGGCATGTCGTATAGATCTGAAAAGAAATATACAAGGTTAAACAGCCTAGTTGGAGTAGATCATCTCAAATCTTTTATTATACAATTGCGTAATTTTTTTGTTATACGCACATATGTCCAACAAGTGTATACATGAATGGTTGAAATATGAAGAGAGAAAATTCAATTTTTTTCTCCACACACTCTGTCTCATTATATATATTCTAACTACTAGTGTATACACTTGTAACACATTTATGCTCGTAACATGATGTGTTGCAAAATTGTGTGACGAAAGATTTAGACTTGAAATAGAGGATCCTAAGTAACAGTCCAAATTCTTAATTGCCTTATCTTCATATGTCTACATCGAAGAGAGAAGAGTTATCTAGAAAAATTAGGATTTTCATATACTTGCTATGTCACTTGAATTTTTGGACATTAAATGAAGATTTTGAGTGAATGGGGATTACAATTTGATAAGGGTTTCTTAATCTATTATTTTTACATAGGGGATTGTTTTGCATTTTCTCTATAACAAAGAAGTATAGAATGCATTTATCTAGACATTTTACAAGTTGAACCTAAGAGGTTTGAAAATCAGCTAAATTAATATTTTATCATTGACTAGGGGATCGGACCAGAATATATTTTAAGTGTTATTTTGTTATATTGTATGTAATATGATATGTGTTTTTTCTTAAATATATATATGATCAATATTAATTAATATTTCATTTTGTTCAATAAAAATGACAGGGTTTGAAGTAGCATCAGTTGCATGTTGTGCATCAGGAATGTTTGAGATGGGATACTTATGCGATCAGATGAATCCATTTACATGTACAGACGCAAATAAATATGTGTTTTGGGATTCTTTTCATCCAACAGAGAAAACAAGTCGGATCATAGTTGATTACTTACTGAAACATAGTTTGCATGAATTTTTATAAACTATAAATATTTATTTAATACTAGTCCTTTTACTATATATATATATTTTTTATTTTTCAAGAAGGGTTTCTGTAATTTTGTTTTATACTTTGTATGATGAACGTGCAAGTAGATACATACGTATTATGTATGTGAGTATTATTCTACAGTTTAATGAGTTTATCGATGTATAAATGATTATTCTAATACTATTGACTTTATATTATTGCATGCATACATATATTGTGTGTGTAATAAGAATCCACATATCACTAGGTTATATGATTCTATGGGTGCAAAGATTTAATAAAACCGTTTGTGATACTAATATCACTGTACAATTTCAACATAAATTCGGAACTATTGTGGATGTACTATATATAAGCCTTTGACTTGGTGGTTTCATGAGATAAAAGAGATGACAAAAGATAACTTGACGTTTATCATTTTAGATAAGTAATTTATCGTTGTTTTACAAAATTTGCGAGTATTAAGTTATAGATGTATTGTGGAAATTTACTTAGGAAAAAGAAAAAGTAGTTGAAAATTATTTATAAATAGACAGTTTTCTGAAAGTAGTATAAGATCAAAATTGAAGTAATTAAAGGGTTCAGTGCGTTTGTAATCATCATTCAAAAAAGAGAAGGGGCTGGGGCCCGGGGGGGGGGGGGGGGGGGGGGGGGGGGCGTTTGTAATTATAAAACTCTTAATTACTTGCTAACAGGCAGATTAACATTCACACGTAATTATAAAAATATTAAGCGAGACATTTTAAAATACATTATTTTAAGAACAAAGTGTTTGACCAAAATTTAATGGGATAATTGCATAAGATCCTCCTGTGATAAATGAAACTTGCGCCAAACTTTCATGTGTTACGTTTTTTGCGTAGCGCCCCCCTGTGTTCTATTTTATTCTGCATACTCTCCTTTTTTTTTTCTTTTTTTTTTGGTGTTTTTATCCGTCATATATGTACTAAATCCTATCCAAATTGAATTATTTATCTATTAGAAACATGTAGGTAGGGGGGGAAATGCATTTGGATTGATATTTATGATGAAAAAAAACCCAAAAAAAATCAAAAAAATGGAGAGTATGCAGAATAAAATAGAACACAAGGGGGCGCTATGCAAAAAATGTAACACAGGGTAGTTTGGCGCAGGTTTCCCTTATCTCAGGGGTATCTTATGCAATTATCCCATATTTAATTTATGATATCTTGATCAATAACAACAATATCATCTATGCGAAGAATAATATGTTTGAAATAACTCCGATTTTATTTGTTTACTTGTTGATATATTATCAAAGTTGAATTTTGTATAAATTTTGAGCATCTTGAATAAAAAATATAATTTAGGCCTATAGCTCTTTTAAAAATTAAACACTTGAAAAATTGTGGAGGATTTATAACATGAAAATATGACTCTTATGATAATACAAAGAGGTGCATATAAGTACATCTTTCCAGTTCGACCAAAATTTCAGGTACTTCAAATAGTTGGAATGTCAAAATGTATTGAGAAGTTTAAGATTTAAAGTGATTCAAAAGTACACCTAATAAATTTAAGGGTCAAGCATATATTTTACTACTTAGAGCAAAAAAAATAAATATATATGTATATATATATATATATATATATATATATTACTCAAGACATACTGAGTTACTAACTCTAGACTCCTCATACATACTAAATACTGGTCGACAATATGCTTTCGATGCGTGTGAGAAAAAAGTGAGGATTTAAATTAAAATATGTTTTTTTTAAATAAAAAGCACCAAGAATTAAAAAGTAAAAAAATAGGTACTGTGTTGAATAAAAATCAATGAAACAAAAGATAAGAGTACGTGACATTTCTAAATTGAACAATATCTTTATACATGAATTATTTTAACGAGGTTTTATGATTCACGTGCAACGCATTGTCATTTAATAGTATATTCAAAACGTCTCGAGTCTTCTTGACGCTAGGTTACCATCTTATTCTATTTGCATTTTCTCTATTCCCAATGAGTATTTGTGCAAGTAAAGGGTTCTTACATTTTTAGTTTCCAAAATTTTTCAGTTCATATTTTCACGGGAAAATTAAATAAATAATACAAATTTAAATGAAAAATCAAAAAATAGCATGGAAAGAACGGGGAATCAGGAAATAGCACGTTACGACATGTGATATGTCGTCTTAGTGCTGAGACGACATATCACATGTCGTCTCACATAAGTATATATATTTTTTTTAATTCTGCACTGAGACGACATGTGATATGTCGTCTTAGTGCTGAGACGACATATCACATGTCGTCTCAGCCTTTTCTTTTTTTCAAATTCAGTCAGCCGTGTCAGCTGACACGGCTGACAATCAACAGTGAGACGGCATGCAGCATGCCGTCTCACTGTTGAGGTTTTTTTTGTTTTTTTTTTCTGCTCCTCGGTTTCACCGAGGAGCCTTTCTTCTTCTTCCTCCTTTCTTTCCTTTCTTTCTTTCTTTCTTTCTATCTTCTTCTTCTTCGTTTTCTTCTTCTGCTCTCTCCCCTCTCTTCTATTCTAAATGCAAATTACACAAATTTTTCAGCGAAAATTTGTGTAATTTTAAGGCGAAAAGAGTTTGGAAAATCGAACACATTCTCCTCTCTATCTCTTTCTCAACCAAGAACGAAAGGTATAATTTTAATTTTGTTAATTTTAGAATGTATATATTTTTATTGTAATTTATAGTTGAAAAATTGAATTTGTAATAGTAAAATCGTTTTTTTGACTATAATTTTTGCATTATTTCGTATAATTCTGAAAATGTTCGTATAATTATTGTAATTTATGGTGTGTTTTTTGGTATAATGTTAGAATTTGTTTTGAATTGTTTGGTATAATGTTGTATAATTTTGGATCGTTGAGATTTATTTTTAATTTTTAGGTATAATGTCCATTTTTAATGTTCTTTTTGAATTAGACCAAATAATTCTTGTATTGTTATAATGTTGAAATTGGTTGGTATAATTGTTGAATTAGTAAATTGATTTTTTATTTTTAGTGTTATTTTGGAATTATTTAGTATAATATTTGAATTTTTGGTATAATGTTGAAAATGTTTGGTATAATTTGTATGTTTAGTGTTTAATTTTGAATTGTTAGGTTTTTTATTGTAGATGGTTGGTTTAATTTGGAATTATTTGGTATAAGTTCGAATTAATAAGCTTAATTTCGTGTAGTTAGATTTTTTTTCGAATAAGTAGGTATATTTTGTAATTGTTTAGTATAATGTTTGAATTTATAGTAATAATTTTGAATTTTTAGGTTCGATTTCGAGTTGCTAGGTTTAACTTAGAATTGTTGGGTATAAATACTTTGATTGGCTTAATTTGGAGTAGTTAACTTTAATTTTGGATTAATTGGTATATTTTGGAAATGTTTGATATAATGTTCGAATTAGTTGGAATAATTTTTGAATTGTTTGGTATAATATGAATGTATAGGTTTGATTTTGAATTGTTTGGTATATTTACGAGTGGTTAGGTTTAATTTCGAATTGGATTATTTGTTTTGTAAACTTTCAAATATTACGTTTAATTTAGAGTAGTTAAGTGCAGATTGGATTGGTAGTTTAAATTATTATGTTTAAATATTAAGTGTAACTTATATCGTACAATGTAAATTAACATTCTTGTGGATATATAAATGCAGGATGGCCGATCGTAATGTATATGGCCCAGTTGATGAGAGCGTATTATATGATCAGGACAATCATGTATCTGAGACAGTTGCTGATCATCCTGACTTAACTATTCGTGTCCGGCGAGCTGACCATGCATATTTCAAACAGGCCTTTAACTCTCATGTACATCCCCGCGTCAAGCAAAAGATTGATCAGATGGGATTTTATAGGCTATACCAGTTAGATCAGTTTATAAATGACCTAGGCCTCGTAAAAGCCCTTATTGAGAGATGGCGCCCAGAAACGAACACATTTCATTTTAGGACAGGAGAGGCTACGATAACTCTCCAGGATGTTGCTATTTTATATGGTCTACCAGTTGATGGTAGGGCTGTAGTTTCTTATCGGGCCTTCGTAGACACTGAAGATTATGTCTTGTACGTATTTCAACAATTAGGACTATTCTTAGCGCCGGAAGATTTAATTCACGGTTACAGAATTCCTGTCAGAAGGCTTGTTTCCCATGTTTTGAGTGAGCCAAACAGGATAACTAATCAAACTGAAGAAGCTGTAGTTGATCAAATAGCCCGTTGTTGGGGCCTTTTGTTTCTCGGGGGTGTGATGTGTGCCGACAGCACAGGAGATGTTGTTCCTATAGTATGGTTGGGGCTGTTTGAAGATATAAACTTAGCATCCACCTACAGTTGGGGGAGTGCGGTATTGGCACATTTGTACCGAGAATTATCAAAGGGGGCCCAAGTAGAATGCAAAAATTTGGGAGGTTTCATGCCATTATTACAGGTGCTCAAAAAATTTATTTACACGTTTTTATTTCTAATATGATAATTCCTGGTTATTGAATGAATATATTTATCATCCAATAGATATGGGCCTGGAGTAGGATTTCAATTTTAAGGCCTCATGGGCTACCAAGACAGATTGCGGGAGTTGACGTGAATGGCATTGCCCGAGCACCTCATGCTTCACGGTAATTTACTATTTGAATATTATGTTTAGTTAAGAAACGTTCCATTTTGTTTAATTATTTTCAATGATTGTTGTTTGAAGGTGGGATCGACCCATAACAAATACTGGTACAATCAGTCACAACGTTCGGGCAATTAGAGATGGGCTAGATCAGATGGCCGATGGACATGTGAGTTGGGATATTTTTTATTTTTATTTTTTGTAAATTATTATGAACGTATATCTATGTCCTACTAATATATTCTAAATTATTTTTTTGTATTTCAGTTTGTTTGGACACCGTACAATTTGAATGATGCAGACATTGCGGAGTTGCCACCTCAATGTATGAATGAGAACGTATGGCGAGCCGCAGTTCCAATGGTATTCTTTGCCATTGTAGAGCATCATCACCCTGAGCGTGTTCTTCGACAATTTGGAATCCGCCAATACATTCCACGCAATCCTGAACGTGTTCGAAAGGTTAGCCGAAAGGGTAACCCCAACAAAAATTGGGTAGAAAAACACGCTCGGCATATTGCAAAGTGGAATAATCGTGACCAGTTCGTTGTGCCTGGAATTTATATTGAGGGGGGAGCCCAGACAGACGAAGACTACGACCAGTGGTATGACCGAATCACTCGTCGTTATATTTCTCCCCGATTGACTAGGAGAGATGCGGGACACCAGGTTGGGTCAGCCGCTCTATTGCATGATGTGGTTAGTATTTGGAATTGTTTTTTCATTGATACTTATTTAACTGGTTTTTTACTCTGAAATATATTTTTGTTGATACTATTTGTTATTTACGTTGTGCAGTTCAATGAAATTGCGGAGGCCCAGACTACAGTGGAACAAATTGTCCAATCTGGTGATCTCACGGCACTTACGAAACTGCAATCCAGCATGAGGGGCATCCGGAATATAGTCACATTTGGTGGTAATCCCAGTGGTTCGAGCTCTGGTTATCATGGTCAGTTCAATGCCGAAGCATCGAGCTCGGCTTATCACCATCAATTCAATGCCGGTGATTCGAGCTCGGGTTATCATGGTCAAATCAATGTCGGGGCACCGAGTTCGGGTTATGGGACTCAATTCTATGTCGGAGGATCGAGCTCGGGCTTGGGCTTTCATGGTCAACATGTCGGGGGATCGAGCTCGGCTCAACCTCGTCCCAACCCCAACGACGTATACATTCCCAGTATGGCACATCCACCAGAGTATGGACAAGGTTTCAGTACGCCGACTTGGAATTTTCCCGAGCTCGGTACAAGCCAGTGGAGTGATGCTCCTCAACATCATGATATTGCACCTCCGCGTCATGTACAATTCAATGTATCACCAGTGCAGTACAATGATCATGAGGAAGACGCAAACAGGAGAAGGTCTACGAGAATGAGGCGATCTCCGGATTGTGGGACGGGGGGGCATCGTGGTTATCGGTCAAATAGATAGTTTATATAATCTTAGTTCGATGTATATATATGTAATGTAAATATGTTGTGTTTACTCTAAGATTTTTAATAATATAATGTTATAATTTTGTAGTGGAAGACATACCCCAAAACGAGATCCCTTTAAGAAAAAAAGTCATTTTTTCTTTAAAAAAATACTATTATTTTTTTTGCGTCGTCGTATTTTTTGAACCGGGCATCAAAACGACCCAATTCTTGGTCTGGTATGAAGTTTATGTACAATTCTACAAATGTTATGTTCAAGTCGACACCCGAAAACGCCCCGAAAAGGGAGAAAAACGAGATACAAACAAAAAATAGTCATTTTTTCTTTAAAAAAATACTATTATTTTTTTGGGCTCGTCGTATTTTTTGAACCGGGCATCAAAACGACTCAATTCTTGCTCTGGTATGAAGTTTATGTACAATTGTACAAATGTTATGTTCAAGTCCACACCCGAAAATGCCCCGAAAAGGGAGAAAAACGAGATACAAACAAAAAAAAGTCATTTTTTCTTAAAAAAAATACTATTATTTTTTTTGGGCTCGTCGTATTTTTTGAACCGGGCATCAAAACGACTCAATTCTTGCTCTGGTATGAAGTTTATGTACAATTGTACAAATGTTATGTTCAAGTCCAGACCCGAAAACGCCCCGAAAAGGGAGAAAAACGAGATACAAACAAAAGAAAGTCATTTTTTCTTAAAAAAAATACTATTATCTTTTTTGGGCTCGTCGTATTTTTTGAATCGGGCATCAAAACGACTCAATTCTTGCTCTGGTATGAAGTTTATGTACAATTGTACAAATGTTATGTTCAAGTCGAAACCCGAAAACGCCCCGAAAAGGGAGAAAAACGAGATACAAACAAAAAAAAGTCATTTTTTCTTTAAAAAAATACTATTTCGCATGGCCATATCTCTTCACTCGGGCATCCAAATCACCCAAAACTTACGTGTTTACAAATTTCATAACATGACCTGCAACTTTTGTGTTCAAGCCGCAGCCAAAAAATGCACAGAAACGTGCCAAACACAAGCCAGAAGATTAAAAAAAACAGTTTTTTTCAAAAAATGTCTCCAAACGGCCCTATTTCGCTTGGCCATATCTCTTCACTCGGGCATCCAAATCACCCAAAACTTACGTGTTTACAAAGTTCATAACATGGCCTGCAACTTTTGTGTTCAAGCCGCAGCCAAAAAATACACAGAAACGTGCCAAACACAAGCCAGAAGATTAAAAAAAACAGTTTTTTTATATCATAAAATTGTTTTCTTTGACTCTAATCTGAGTCTAAATCGGCCCAGTCCATCTCATTGTGAATGCGAGTGCTCCGTTGCCGGCCTACAGTAGGTGGCTTCCTCAGATCAGGGTCATGGACCAACTCAAAATTGGGAGTATCCCAATAATGTGATTCCAACAACGGGTAGAACCTCCCTTTGTAAGTTTTCAAATATTCGGAGGTCAGGTAATATTTTTCAACAAGCTCGGTTGACCTGCTCCCTAATTTTGTACATAATTTTATTGCATGTGAACACGGAATTCGATGAAGAGTCCATTTTCCACAAGAGCAATATTTAGCTTTGATGTCGACCGAGTAATGATGATTACCGGACCCGATCTGTCGTCCCGTTTTAACGTGACCCGTCTCATGCTGCCAAGAAAATACTTATGCCCAGTGATTTGCAGATTTTTTGTCCCACTCATTGTACATTGTATACGCATATGTGGTGAAAGGTTGTGCCCTCATTGCATGAGCCATTCGCACTCGATCAGCAAAATATTGAACAATACGATAAAATGTGCACTCAACAATTGATGTGGGTGGAAGATGTCGAGTACCTTTCAACACATTATTTAAGCTTTCTCCCATATTTGTCGTCATAATGCCTTCGCGCATTCCTCCATCATATGCCAGTGTCCACTTTTCTCGTGGGATATCTTTCAGATAATTCAACGCAACTGGATCCTTATTGCCAATAAGTTCTATTGCTTTGTCAAACTTTCGTTGGTTATGTGCCATACCTGCCGCATAACAGAGTTCCTTCATGGATTTACTTTTGAATTGTGCATTAAAGTTTGAAGTCACATGTCGGAGGCAATATCTATGCGCTCCCAGTGGAGGGGTAAACGCGGGCATATATCGAGTAGCATTTAATAACCCCTTATGACGATCTGAAATAAGGCAAACACCTTCATCAGGCATCAAAAAATGTTTGTAGATCAATTGCAGAAACCATAACCAAGACTCATTTGACTCATTATCAACAATAGCGAATGCTAGAGGCAAAATGTTCTGATTTCCATCCAGAGTTGACACGCATAACAACTTCGCCTTGTGGCGTGTGTACACATGAGTCCCATCAACACATATGACTCGTCGACAATGTCGGAATCCATCTATACATGGCTTGAACGCCCAAAACATAAATTTCAACATTTTTGGATTTTGATCGGGATTTTTGTGCCGCCATTCAACAACTGTCCCCGGATTCCACTTCTTTATTGCTCCCAAAAATTTAGGCAACCTAGTAATGGACTCTTCCCACGTCCTGTATATAATCTCATTTGCACGACGCAAACTGTACCAAGCTTTCCCATATGAAATATCAAATTTCCATTTTTTCTGCACTGCTAGTACAATTAGACTGACTTTGTATGACGGATCCTTCCTCACTTCAGGTAGAATTTCATTTGCAATCGTGTTTATGTCTAAGTTAAAGTGGTTCTTAGAACAATCTTCTGCAAAACATGTGTGTGTCCCTTCATACCTTGTAATTTTCCAAAAGTTAGTATTCTTCAACAAAGCTCCCCGCAGTTTAAAAGGGCATCCATTTTTACATTCTACAGCATACACCCTCGGATTACTAATTATGACCTTAAACTCACGCCGTGCATGCTGCACGTGGTAGTTTTTTACCGCTGCTTGCAAGCTGAGTTTGTTGTCAAAGACTTGGCCCTTACAAAGATTACCTTTCGCTTCATCATAAATTATTCTCCTGCTCAAACCTGAACTTTGTCGATAAAGTGAATCTCCTTCTACTTCTGGGTAGCTGGTGGAATAGAATGGGAGCACTTCATGAAGTCTTTCTTCAGCTCTTGTGGGAGGGACATCTTCATTCATCGGTACATTATTATCATGATCATCTTCATCCTCATCCATTGTTGCATTGTTGCGCCTTTGTTCCAACTCGGCGTCTGTATGATGATGGATCGAACAATCAGAATCACGACTGTCATTGTCACTTCCATTATCATCATTCCCAATGTCTGCAAAATCACTAAACCCGAAATTGGGTTGCTCAAAGTCATGAAGGCTTGGTCTAGACGGACCTGCAATTAAAGATAAATACGATGATAATATGCAAAAATAAGAATAACAAGTCATGAATTAAATGATACAACAATTATGAAACTTATTAGAAGATTCATAATTACCTGCTTCCACGTCAGGAACTACAAAATTCGTCAAATGACGATTCTCCAAAGGGAAATTTTGTACATTTTCAAAATTACCAAACGAATGACCCGATGTAGAAGCACCTAAAAATGCAAATCACAAAAAGGTAAACTCATTTTATAATTCTGCAAAGAAAAGTACACAAATATGCAATTTAAAAATAAACTACATAATGTAAACGAAAGAATAAACTACCTTGATGCAAATCGTGAATTGTAGAACTTCCCAAACCACTTGAAAAAAATTCATGATACTCACGATTTCCCAACACATGTGATTGCGAATGCGTATTTAAATCGGGTATTGTGGGCTGTGTAAAATACGACATGAATGGGGCTTGTGACTGCATATTCAAATCGGGCACTGCGGGCTGTGTAAAGTACGACATGCACTGGGGCGGCATTAACGACGTCACTTGGGTTAACAACGAGATATTTTGACTCTGTTGTTCGATTGGTTCTTTCTCAATATAAAGCTCGATCAATCTATCAACATTGTTAGGATCCAAGAAAAGCGCTAAAGTTTCATCATCTTTGATCTCCATTGTGCCCTCCCTCGTCACGTTTCTCTTTTCAAATTCAAACTTTATAATTACTTTCAATGAAAAATGATTCTGATCAATTCTTGTTCTCGCGTATAACTTCTCCAACAATTTCGCGTATGTGATCGTACGAGATATTCTCATACTAGTGCTTGGACGAGTGCTATATCTTACTGAATTTGACTCTTCAATAATTTGACCATCCGTGTATACCAAAACATCAACTGTGTTCGCCCTCGACATTTTCTATATAATATCAAAAATCAAACCATAATTAAGCACTAAATTTAAAATTATAGTAAAAAAATAAAATAATACCTACAAATTATACATAAAATTCGAAATTGTGTACCTACAAAATTAGAATTTATATATGCAAACTATACTTCTATATTACAAATTAAACCTAAAAATTATAACTACTCATTCGAAATTATACATACTATGTAAACCTAAACATTTGAAATTTCAATTGCAACTTATATGAAAATTTAAACCCTAACAATAAATTCAAAATTATATTTCTGAAATTATACTTAAATTTCTACACAATTACAAACTAACACTTATATCAAATTTTAAGCCATAAAAAACAAACACACTAAAAATCTACATTATACCTTAATATCAAAATTTAACCTAAAAGCCATAATAAAACCTATTAATTCAACAATAATACCAACATATTCGAGAATTATACCTAAAAATTAAAAATAAATCTCAACAATCAATGATTATACAACATTATACCAACCAATTCAAAAAAAATCCCAACATTATACCAAAAAGTACACCAAAAACTCATAAAAATCATACTAAAAATTATGTCAATAATTATACGAAATAATGCAAAAATTATAGTTAAAAAATCGATTTTATCACTACAAATTCAATTTTTGAACCATAACTTACAATAAAAATATATACACTCGAAAATTTACAAAATTAAAATTATACCTTACGTTTTTGGTTGGGAATAGATAGAGACGAGAATGTGTTCGATTTTTTCAAGCTCTTTTCGCCTAAAATTTTGCTTAAAATGGTGGAGAAATTTGAAGCAGAACAAGAAGAAGAAGAAATGGAAGAGCTCTCGGTTATTTGTAGCAAGAAAACGGAAAAAAAAAAACTAGTTAACAGTGAGACGGCATGCAGCATGCCATCTCACTGTTCATAGTCAGCCGTGTCAGCAGCTTTGCTGACACGGCTGACAAAAATTACAAAAAAAAAAATTGAGACGACATGTAGCATGTCGTCTCAGCCAGAGACGACATGTGACATGTCGTCTCAGTACAGAATTAAAAAATATATATATAATTATGTGAGACGACATGTGATATGTCGTCTCAGCACTAAGACGACATATCACATGTCGTCTCAGTGCAGAATTAAAAAATATATATATAATTATGTGAGACGACATGTGATATGTCGTCTCAGCACTAAGACGACATATCACATGTCGTCTCAGTGCAGAATTAAAAAAAATATATACTTATGTGAGACGACATGTGATATGTCGTCTCAGCACTAAGACGACATATCACATGTCGTAACGTGCTATTTCCTGATTCCCCATTTTTTCATGCTATTTTCTGATTTTTCATTTAAATTTGTATTATTTATTTAATTTTCCCATATTTTCACACTCATAATGCTTTGGATTTGTCCTTCCTGTTCTGTTTCCGACCATTAAGCCCCTAACACTACGTAGCCCATACACTATTCATTTAATTATTTGTATATTTATATTTTTGATTGTGATAATATCTAAGTATCTAACCTTATAATTTAACATTAACATAAATTATTCTCAAATACAAAATATTAAGAAATAATTTTCTAAGTTTAAAAACCACTATTCGTGCAATGCACGGGTTAAAAACTAGCTTATTGTTAATAATTAAACATTCAAAATCATAAATATTGTAAATGTGGAAAACAGTTTATGTGGAAGAATAATGAAATTAAAAGAAGTTACCCAGTAGCTGATCATATACACATAGAATAGGGATAGATTCATTTCTTGGTATTCATTTTAAATTATATTATATGATATTCTATATATGCTGTTACACATATCAAATTTTAGAATGAATTACATCTATATCCCTAACGATGTGTTAAATTACGTATCAACATGTATATTTTGGGAAACGCATCCACACGCACAGTAATTTAACACAATTGTGAAGCCCAAGCAAATATGCGGGGAAAAAAAACGTTATGCCCATAATAATTATGGCAAAAAAATTCAAAAGTTTTTAAAATTAATTAAATAAACAAGTTGAACTGTAATTACATTAAATAAGAGGGTTGGTTATTGTAATTAACCCTTTGTAATTAACCCTATAAATAATTAATATTCTCCAAATTGTATGACTCCAGTTACTGATGTACTTACTAACATGTGTAACTTTTAACTGATGTAGGTCTCTCGTTCATACAACTCACACAATAGGCGGCATCTTACTTATACCGCCTTTCTCATAATTATTCCAAGGCTTCCAGATTTTCTATGAGGCATGGCCCTCAACCTTGATATTTTTGAATTTTAGGGAGGGCAAAATTTCATATTTCAAAAGTCTATAAGGCAAAAATATAAGTTTTTCAAAGTTGAGGGGAGAGGGGAAGGGGGGGGGGGGGGTTGCCCCCATGTGGCTTCGTCTATGAGCCCACTATTCCTCTCACTCATGATTTTTTTAGTCAGGGGTGACTTTGGAGCTCATGGTTGGTTGGTCGACTAGGTTAGTTGGTCTGTCATGTTCTCGTTGTGGCTATTGAGTATGGAGCCAGTACGAGTGACACCATTTGGAGCTGGCAGGCGCCTCTTATATGTAGTTCGCTTATCGGTATCTTTTTGTATGTGGTGGGTTATTTCGATCACTGCTTAGAGAGTTTCATGACTCGTGGTTGGCTGGTCAACTAGGTTAGTTGGTCTGTCACAGTCTCGAACTAGCCATTGGGTATGGAGCCAGAATGAGTGGCACACTTTGGACTGGAGTAGGCAGGTGCCTCTTATATGTGGCTCACTTATTTGTGTGTTTTTGCATGGTGAGTTATTTCAGCCACGTGGATCATGTTGTTAGGATTTATCATCACGTTCAAAGCATGGATGGTTACAAATGAACTCCTTCCTCCTATTTATACTAGGCCACTCCTAAATGGATGGTGGAGATTAATCCAAGCTAAGGGCTAAGATGGATTATCTAGAGTATTCCTATCTAGATATTTACAAGGACTATTCTACACTCTTTCTAGATACATTTAGAATGTCTACACACTTCCTACACTTTTAGGAATCTTCTACACATCTGCTGGAGAAGCTTCTACAAGACTCTGATGCTACTATAAATACAAGTGATATGATGCGGTGATGAGTTCTTGGAACCTCTAAGTGGGAGAGAGGGTTCAAAAATGCCAGTGTGTGACATTATGCTTACTAGCGGACTTTCTGGCCAACAGTGTCACTACAAAAAAATATATTAGTGAAAAAATGTCAAGTGACAATGTCAAAGTTGCCACTGTTTATAAATATTAAGTGACAAGAGTATTTGTTTTGTCACAAAAATAGTTTTCACAAATTTAATAGTGGCAAAAATTGTATGTAAGTTGTCATTTTTGATAATTATCGATAAAGAAATTGTCGTCACTATTCACAATTAATGACACATATATAGTGATAACTTAGGGAGATAACAAATATAGTTCTCACTCTATTTGTGTTGTTACTAAAAACATGGGTCACTAATTGTCAATATTGACAACTTAAAAAGAATGTTGTCACTCAAAATTATTATTGTGACAAAGTAAAAAACGTATTACTACTAATTATGTATATCTAATGACAACTTTTATATTGTTACTCTAACTTTTGTTACTGATTTAGGTCCAAAATGAACACGATCATGAAGCTCCCAAGACGGAAAGAACATGAAATCAAAGGACCCTCGTTAATGTCAAGCTGGGGTTGATCCCAGCGTAGACCCTCCACTGATCAAGTTAGTAAAGACTTAAAAGATCAAGATCGTTTTATTAAATGTAGAGTAATAAATGTCATGCCTCAGTGTAATAAATGGACTGGGGTATTTGTGGTGGAGAATATGGTGTACGGATTAGGGCCAGTCACGTGGTGCAATCTCCGCCTGCCAGGTGCAGCTGACCAACAACTCTGATTCGGGGTTGGTGGGGTCGGACTGATTGGATCGACACAGACCCGAATTCAAAAGCGCGGAACTTGGACTGTTTTGTGATTATATTCAAGTTTTGAGGTCAACATAGTCAGTAAGTCATTTATGACCTATATCAATCACTATTATTACTTTTTATTGCAGTAAAAATAAATAGAAGAGATGAGAAATGATTTACATCAAACTAAGTTTTACGATAAAAAGAAAGAAGAGAAGATAAGGTAGTGGGAAGTGAAGCAGCGAAAAAATAAGAAATACACGAGAGAAAATAAAATAAGACCTGCCTATAACTCGTATCGTACCAAAACTACATGACTATGATGCACGGATACTCCTAAAATTGGACTCGTGCAATATTGTACTCGTATTGGATACGATACTCTGCGGATACCACCAGGATACATACCGGATACCACCACGATACATACCGGATACCCTAATTACATATCCAAAAATTAAATAAAAAAGAAAATTTCGGATAGCGTATCCGATACTTCCGGACGCCGTATCCCATACAAAATTTGAATTATTTGACATGTCTTGAATATTAGACATAATATTTTTGAATATTATATAATACTTTATAGGTTAAAATTGAAAAATAATAATGACTTTGACCGTACGTTAAAAGGTTAAACAAACAATAAGGAAATTTAAAGAAGTAAAAAACTGTTTCGGTTTCACCTCTTAATATATTTTTTGTTCTCTTGCTTCATGTGAAATCTATCATTTACAGTTTATTACTAAAAATTTTGGATAAGAAGATAAATTTTGGTATCAATGAAATGACATTCTTACACTGCCGCAAATGATGAAATATTATGGTTAATTTTGAAATTTTTTGAACTTATAAACAATAAACCTGTGTCAGTATTGCACTTTTATTTATGTTAATGAACATACTGACTCAAGCTTATTTTTAAATATTATTTACATATATATATATTCGCATCCCCAACGTATCGTATCTGGAAAAATTGCAATTTTCGGCCCGTAAGTTGCCCACTTTTCGATTTTGGTCCCATTGGATAGGGATGTGCCACATTTAGTCCCATAAGTCAAATAAAATCTCAATATTGGTCCCATTGGATAGGGATGTGCCACATTTAGTCTCATAAGTCAAATAAAATCTCAATGTTGGTCCCATGGGCAATCTGATTTTTCATCTTTTGTAAGCCAATTTTCCAGCTCATTTCAGTCCAAAACGTGTATTTTTCCCTCTAGTTACTATTCCTAACTGAAGTATGCAATGCACGCGCCTTGTTCTGTTTAATTTTAGACGGCAACTTGCCCATGAGACCAACATTGAGATTTTATTTGACTTATGTGACTAAATGTGGCACATCCCAATCCAATGAGACCAAAATCGAAATGAAAACAACTTACGGGATGAAAATTGCAATTTTCCCTATCGTATCCTATAATATTAAAGTTTGTCGTAGTTTGTATCCGTGTCGTATCGTATTCGTATCCGTGCATCATAGCTACATGACAAACAAAATTATTTTCCTTTTACCCCTCCCTTTTTTGTTTTTTGATAATTCCTTTTACCCCTCTTTACTTCTTATGATGAAACTCAACCGTTGGCATTGTCAAGATTTAAAGTTTAAATGTTATTCCTATGGATTTTCACACCATCATAATGCGGCAAGTCAAAAGCTGCTGCCATTTGCTTTCACACACCGGCAAATTCATTAATTTTCTTCAATTTTGTCATGTGAAGATATTAATGCACTCGTATCATTATTTTGTCCAATGCACTTTCTCGAAACGTTGTTATTGCATGCAACTCTTTTTTTTAAACTCATATTTTATCCAATATTTCATATGATGTTAGATGTCACATACATAAAATATTCCTAAAATATATGTTGTCACACCCTGGGTTCATGAGTCCGTTGAACGGAATGTGTACCTCTAAACTCACTGAGTATAAGCTGAAATTAGACACTTAAAATACAGCCTAAAAGAAATATCTAATGTTAGACTTGAATTTCTAGACAACGAGTATAAACCATTTCATTTTCTCTTAATTTACTCAAGTAGGACGGAGCACTACTTATGCATGGATCTGAATAAACAAGTCGGGACATGTACCTATGCAATATTACACAAGATGAAACATCAATTGCTTTAGAGAATTCCAAATTATGTTATTTCACCTCGAGCAGTCCCGAATTTGACTCCAGATGGTCTCATAAGTTTGTACCTAGGTCCCTCCATGACAATCGCTAAAGTATTTGTTTGTCGTGTGTTCCTCAACTTGTGTTGGACCGAGTTTGGCTTTTGTAAATTATACTCGATCTCAAATGGTGCACACTGACAAGGACTGTTCTTTGCGTTGGTTATTCAATTTAACTGACATGTTTACGGAAACATAATAAGGAGAGTGAAGGTGCTATTGCAACACGCTTTTTACTTGTGAAAACCAAAAGAAAATCGTAGAGGTATTTAGTATCAAGTTCTAATCTTACCTCTTTTGATGTCATTTTGAATCCTATATTTTAAGTATCTAAAAAATATATATATAATATTTAGAAAATATTAAAAATTATTTCTTAAATTAGAAATTTGTTTTTGCCAATTTTTTTTTCCATTGACAAAAATAAATTAATTAAGACTTAAAAAAAAGTAAAAGAAAAAAAGAAATTCAGGAAAAAAATAAAAAGAAAAATATTTTTTTTTGAAAAATTCTGTAAAATCAAAATATCATATGAAAATATTAAAAACATTTAAAAATCAAAATTAGAAACATTTAAGAATTATATCTTAAACTAATTTTTTTAATTTAAATAAAATTTCTTTTTAATGACGGTTTTCATTGACAAAAAAAATTAATTAAAACTCAAAAAAATTAAAAATCATAAACAAAAGAGAAATCAAGTAAAAAGCTAGAAAAAAACCTTAAAAATAAATACAATTTTGAAAATCAGAAAAAATAGTATAAATTAGAATATAATATTATAATTTTTAAATTGAATTATTTTACAATTTAATATTATTTATCGATATGTTAATTATAGAAATTTTATTTAAAATAAATAAAAGAAAAGATATCTTAGATAAATATTTGAATTAAAAATTTCATTAACATTAAATAACATAAATGAAAAAAGAAACGAAAAGAAAAGAAAATGAAAGTATTTGAATCAATTCCCCAATTAGAAATCAACTTTCCCTCAACATGCAAAAACCCCCCACATTGAAGGTTAATTTTCCAACACAAATGAAAAAAATTCTCAAATTCAAGTTATTTTTCCCGCCAAATGACATTTTCCGATGGATTTGAAATTTTCTAACGTGATTTGTACTAAAATTGTCAAAAATCTAAATTTTCTATACTACAACTTAAAAAATCATCTTTAATTGTATGGAAAAAGCGTTCACTCCCCTTTAGCGTACCAAAAATGCAATTTTTCCCGGGACATTAGGACTATTGTCAATCAAACCATACAAATCGAGCTTGCTTAGGCTCACACTTTTTCGTAATGAGCCATTGTATTCATCATACTTTTGTAATTATACTCCCCGTTAATTGTATTTTGGAGGTGTATCATGGAATTAGCGTTTGGAGTTGGACCGATATAAATACACCCATATATATATATATATATATATATACACATATATATACCTAGAATTGTACATTATAATTATGTTATATTTATTCGCTCAAAGAGTGACGTTATCTACTACAATTATTTTTTATTATTATGTCATTTCTTTTAATTTTAATTAGAAATGAATGTGATATATGCATTTGATTGGATTTTCGTAATTTATGTTTACCATAATAAATAAGTACTTTACATATCGAGGATCGCATTTTCTCGTTAAGAATTGGATGTCCCTTTTGATCAATCAACATTAACATTCGAAATACGGACATAAAATGGTATTTTCATAGAATGTCAAAATAAAATTACCTTGTAATTTTATTTTTTAAAATGAAAAGATATACGAATTAGTACTTTAGTAGTTGGAAAATTTGACCAACTACATATTGGTTTATGATTTTATATAAAAAGAGAATCAAGTTTGATTTGTAAATTTCATACATATTCTAAGTTATAATTGTATTTTCGGCAAAAGGATACATTTTCGTAAAACAAATGCAACTAATAAAACGTTACGATTAATGTTAATATGATTATATATATGTAGAGAATAAAGTAGACTTTTTCTAGAGAAAATTAAAACGGCTTGAGAGTTTATTCGATTGAAAAAACCTTCTCATAAACTTTTAGACGGTTTATGGAACCCGTGCATCACCGCTATGGAGACTCATTAATAATTGGATTCCCGTTGACACCAAAATGTGAAGTAAAGGGTGTTCTCTTACCTTGAGATGTTAGTGTTGCCAAACACTGAAATGGTTGATCATTATCTTTATAAATAGCCGAAAACTCCGTTTGGTTTGAAATTTCTTTGCGCAATGGTTTTGCATCTCCGTGCCATCGACAAACAATGTCAATCTACTCATTCACCATTGGCGGACCTCTTCGCCAACTTGCTCTAATGTGCACATTTGGGATCTTCTTCCTCTCATCATCCTTTGGGTTGAAGTTGATGCCAAAGTGATCAACAATGTGATCACATCTAAGAGACAATGCCATTGGAAGCAGCTGATCAATCTGATTAATGACATCAAGGCAATTATGCATCAGATCAATATCCAACTCACTCATATCTATAGACCATAGAGAAGGTAATAACGCATCCGACCTCTTCGCTAATGAGGCTTGTTCATCTAAAGTGTAGAGGACTTTCTTGCCTCACAAACTCCATGGACCTGTTATTGGTCTTATTCGTATGGACAAAATTCTCATGAAAAAAACATATCACATCAGTCATAATCATTACATATTTTTTTCCAAAAAACAACTCATTCAAATACACTTTTAACAACACTTTTTTTATTACTAAAAAAAATATTTTTTTCACTTTTCTATGAATTTTTTTTCTTTGAAATGATTATGCCGTCCAATTAAAGCCTCACTCTATATCCTAATTACCAATATATATACTTATCAACTTATCAGTTATCAGTTCTCACTTATGCATGCTAAAAAAAATATTACAAGGTTAATGTTTAAAATGAAAGAAAAAATTACTGATTGTGCAATTACCAAACCCCCTCACTTATTAGAAATAATCAACACACCCCTAGGAGTCTATTTTGTAAAGTCTACATAGATAAAATTATAAGAATTTTTAAACACAAAAAGTGCGATTGTAAGAAATTCTTAATATGAGAGGATCCACTGATAATTACCAATAAGTTTGGAGGAGGAGTTTTGGTGATTACACAATGAAAGTTGTTAAAGGCACTCCAACTACTGTTATTGGCACTTCAACTTTAATTTTATTTTATCAAAAGGACAAAAGAGCCCTTCATTGTTTATGAGAAAATTATTAAGGATAATTTCTTCTACTCATATCAAATATATTTAGTTTAAACATATTAAAATCAATTCTATGTAGAAACATAAATGAGATAATGATTGTTATTGAAATTTACATTTTGACATCAAACTTCATCCTACAATATTTAGATAACTTTATAGAAACATAATAAGAAATTTATTTTTATATGTACTTTATTACAAAAAAAAATCAGAAATATTTTTATTCATTGTCATTCATTTCAATTGAAGACACTACAAATCACATATAAGCACAAAATAATATTACAAATGGTAGAAAATATATAATCAACTATTTTTTTTAGAAAAACTAATATCTTATATTATTTCAAAGCAACTGAGAACCAAATATTTTTGTTTTGTGAGGTAATTTATAAAGTATATTATTTTTTAATAAATTTATCTAAGTATTGCAGGATGAAGTTTGAGATAATATGTAAATACCAATAACATTCTTTACATTATCTCAATTCATGTTTCTACATAAAATTGATTTTAATATGTTTATAATAAATAAATCTGATATGAGTAAAAGAAATTGTCTTTAATAATTTTCTCCTAAACAATGAAGGGCAATTTTGTTCTTTTGGCCAAATGAAACAAAAAATTGGAGTGCCAATAATAAAAATTGGAGTATCTTTAACAACTCTCTTACACAATAAATGAGTTGGTGCGTGCATTATTTTCCCAAAAAAAAATAAAAAAGGAAACATGGCCTAAAATTTTCTAACTAGTTCACATTTACAAGATTCCTAGCCTGAAATGGAAAATTCTATGCTAAATCGAGTCAATTGGTCCTGTTTTTTATATAGCAAAGTTGTTAAGTGTAATGTGTGACACCATCCTGAAACCCTCTTATTATCCGGTGGAGACTAGCCCACAGTCGATACAGTGGGGTCGACTCTCCAGATGGACGCCCTCTTCAACACCATCAACGTCCGAGATCTTCTCTCCTCGCCGGAATCTCCTTCCTCCCCTCTCTCGCCGCCGGATCTCCGCCTCCTCATCTCCCGCCTCGACGCCCACTCCCTCCGGATCAAATCCACCGTTCAATCATACCTTCTCTCCCACAACGCCGACTTCTCCTCCCTTTTCTCCCACTGCTCCGACGTCGTTTCGAAGTCCGAACACCTCTCCGACGACGTCGTCGCTCTGCTCAATCTCATATCCGATCAGCCGATCGAGGCGGACGTCGGAGGTATTGTTAGAGAGATTGTGGAGAAGAGGCGTGAGGTTAGGGAGAAGAGGGAGATTTTGGAGTTCGTTGGGGTCGTTTTGGAATTAGATCGAAAGTTTGGGGTGGTTAAGGATGATTTGGAGAATGGGAGGATTGTGGAGGCTGCGGAGGGGTTGAGGGAGCTGAAGAAAGCGCTTGGAGTGAAAGGCAATGGTGATGCTGACGTGGCGGTGGCAGGTGAGCCGGTGGTGTATGCGATCCTCAGGAAGCAATGGAGTGAATGTTTTGAGGAGGTAATTAAAATTCTCTTCTTTTGTAATAGTTTGTTGATTGATTAATCAATTGCGGAGTAATTAGCTTTATATTTTAGTCAATTAATGTTAATCATTCAAGTCGTTTCATGCATAATTCTACCATCTGTAATAGTTGCTATGATTGAAGAATTCGTTTCCTCTATGTGTTGGTTTAAGCACTGGAATTTGTGACAAGTTAATAGTATATAAAAATGCTACTACCATATTGGCCTTTCCCATTGACATGCTTTCTTTCATTTCTTAGCATGGTAAATAGCTTACAGAGGTATTGCATTGTTTAGTTGTGGTTAGCTTTATATTTTAGTGAATGAATGTTAATCATTTAAGTCGTTTCAGGCATAATTCTACCAAATCCGTGTATTGGTTTAAGCACTGGAATTTGTGACAAGTTAAACTATGCTTATTTTTCAATTTACTAGCAATAACCTTTCCCATTTACATGCTCTCTTTCATTTCTTAGCAGGGTAAGTAACTTACAGAGGTTTGCATTGTTTATTGTAGTATCGTACATTGATGCTAGCGTTATACAAGAATGCTACTTCAGCTTATCAAAATTATAATGAAGGAAATATGTAAATCTACTTGTTTATTTCTCCGTTTTTGTATCCAAATTAGAAACTAAAAGAGTTCCTATGTGATGGATATTGTTCGCTTTATAAGTTAAATAGAAGGATGAAGATAGAACAGAGTAAGCATCTCCAGGTATCTTGCATCTTACAAATAAAATATTCTCTTTGAAACTAAGAAGAAAGTTTATCATTGGTAGTTTTAAAATATGAATGGTTTTTCTTTTTCACATCCCCTGAAAAATCCTTAAGATTATAGGAGAATGTGTTTCTCTTACAGCTGAATGGATCTTGGTTTTTGTACTTGATTATTTAGGAGTTCTGCTTACCTTGCAGGAAGACAACTGCTCCAGTTGGACTTAAGCAGTTCATAGTTGCGATTGTTATCACTTGCCTTGAGCTAAGAGTTTACTCATGTATTTTGAGTTTTTTTCTGTGTTGTACGACATAAATTAATTTCAAGGTCTTTATATTTTGGGTCAATGGGAGAGTGATGCAATGGTGATTTTATCGAATTTTATGATTGTTCTTTACCGGAATTCAATTTGTATGTAGATTCAAGAGCTGCTTTTGAGGTTTATAGAGAATGCGGTGCGATTTGAGCAGGAAGATAATGCCGTTCATGTAAAGCTTCGGGGAACTATGAATGGAACTGATGGGCTTGAGCTTTACACTGTTTTGAAAGCAATGGATGTGAGTTAATGTTAAATCTGTTCCAACTGAAACGTCATTCTTGAATTTCAGAAAAGATATCAATTCTCCGTTCTCATTTACGAATTTCTCAGTGATTAGTAATTACGTTGTGTTTGTGTAGGTTGCTGACATTCTCAATTATGGACTTGCAAAAATTGCAGATTTGTTTACTAAATATGTCATAACTCCAGTAGTGAGTTGTAAGGCAACTCCTTCATTTATAGAAGAAATCAATCTGGACTCAGAGCAAATCCCAGAAGCAGTTCTTAAAATGGTTCTGATTGTTGACCCAAAGGTAAAGCTTATGAATGTTGCTTCTATGATTAGTATTATCAGAGAACATGGATATTTGTACTACTTGCATGCTTCGTTGAATACGACATATGCTTATATCTCTGAAATTCTGATGTTTTTGTGTCCATTCAATCTTCTCCAACTGCAGGGAAATGAGGTGGATGGTGAAATTATGTACTCAAACATTGTTCAGGTCGTTAAGTTTATCAACATATTCTTATGCTTTCACAATGTATCTTGGATGCACTGTTTTGGAAGATTGACTTGGCCAAGGATGTCAGATCTGATAATTTCGAATTTCCTATCCAAGGTTTGTTATTAATTTTATTGCATCGCTTATTCGCTTCATAATGTTCAATATTATGATCTCTCTAAAGAACTGTCTCTAGAAGATTTGTGGCTTCTCTATATGCGTTTTCCATTGGTGAGAAGTAATAGTATCTCAAAAGCATCAAGTAGTATGTTGAATGAGAAACGCAAAGAACCTGATTGTATATTATCCACACTTCACAAATGTTGCGCATGTTTATTTTATTGTGATTCTTGTGTCTTTAATTGGTTTATTCAAGCATGCATAAAAATCCTGTTTGTCGAGACTAACAGAAGTGACATATTTATTTATATTATAACTGAAACAAAATACTGCTACTTTACTAATAAATAAATAAATACAATGAGAATAAAGATAAGCACATCGAAGGTTTACATGCTTTGTCTAAATTCTGCAAATGTCTTCAGGTGGTGTTCTGCAATATGACGCAAAATACCCTTACAAGTACAAAACTACATCATGTTAATTCTGAAACCCAATTGAACAGATCCTCTCTACACCCTTTTTTGACCTCCAAAAGGACTTGTACCATCTCCTTGAGAATTGGGCATCCTTCGATGTCATTCCTACATTTCTGTAACTTCCCAGGTCATTTCTATGATGCTCCGCATGCGAGTTTCTTCGTAGTTCCACCATTTTCCAAATTGCAAATAAATGTAATCATCCATTCTTTCTTAAAGGTTTTTATCACATGATGAGGTGGACAAAGATTTAACTTGTATAATTTTCAATTCAACCTGCTCAAGTGCTTGCGTGGTTTTACCAGATATCATACAAGCAGTCCCATTTTAACATTTCTTGACCACATGATTTGTGATCTCCGTAGAGTTTGAATCATTGATCTCACAGACTGAAGCAACCAGTTGGCTATACGCTAAAGCATGCAATTCAAGAGGTGATAAATGTGAAGGAAGTTTTCCCTATACTATCTTTTGCTAGTGAATTAGAATTCTTCACTTTAAACCAGTCGGATTTGCAAAAAAGCTAAAGAGAACTCATAACCGATCATCTCACTCATGTTTCTTGTTCAGAAGCTGGGCTTTCTGCCCCCAGGGAACACATCCAGGAAAGTAAGATAAAAGGGAAATAATTTTAGAAATATCAGTTCTAATACCATTTCCAAGTAATTAAATTGATCTCTTTCTCTGGCTAGTTAAAGATTTACTTAATTATAAAGTTTTTCCAAAGAATCGTCTGCTTCAGTAGAGACCATCCTTCCGGTAGTGTCTTTGTTGTTCTCTACTTATGGCAATCCATCTTCAGATTTTACAGTCTAGATTCTTGCTTGTTCTGCGTCATAGTTACGAAGACAACATGTTTGAATAGGCAAAGAGTTAACCAGTCTTTAGTTGTCAACTAAAATACATTGTAGGACTACGAAGTTCAAATGCTATGTTCAAACTAGTGGTATTAGCTTATAGCATATAGCAATACTAGTAATGTGAGGTGTTTTGATGCTGATAAAATGGCTTTAGTTATTGAACTATAATAATCTTCAAAAGTGTTTATATACAGTGTCCTCTTATAGATTGTTGTTGGTAAGAATGTAAATCATTGCTGTTAATGTTTTTATTAAGAAATGCTTGTATTTGCTGAACACTTTTGTGGTATTGCCTTTGTTTGGAAAAAATAGTTAAAGACGCATGAAGATTTTCTCATTGGAATGCAATCAACAATTCCGCCATTTTGAGTTCAGGTTGTACCGGATGACGCTTCCAAGCTGGCTGAGTTTCAGGAGACCAGGAAACTGACAGTTGCTTTTGAGTCAAATTTAAAAGAACTTATGTTCATATCTCCATCTGACGTCAAAGATGAGAAGCTGAGCAAATTTGCTGACAATGTTGAGGTACACTTTGCAGCAAGAAAGAAAGTTCAGATTTTGGCGAAGGCCAGAAATATGCTTCTACAATCTAATTTCAGCCTTCCTCAAGTGAGTTCATAATTGTGTTATTGTATTATCTTCTCCGTGGACATCTATCTTTTTTTTGCCGTGCAACTGACATATTTTCCAACAGGACTATATTCCGAGATTTTCGGGGTCAAGTAGGGAAGGAATTGCTGAAGATTTCTCTAATCATGTGGTTTTGCTGTTTTCATCTGAGAAATGTGTGGTGTCTGAAGCTGCTAAACAACTAATGGAGCTTGTGCATCATACCCTTAAGGTCGGTTGACTATATAAGTGCTTATTTCGCTGATGCTTCCACCTTGGTGTTATTTTGTCTTCCAAGAATCTAATTCTGCTTCTGTTTTTTTGGTTTTTCACTTTTCTCATCACCTTATGTTTTACACTTCATATTTCCAGTCATATGCTCCCAACATATTCTCATAACCTTGTGTTTTAAGACTCCTTTCCTGTCTCCCTTTTACCCAACCCTTCTCTCTCTCTCTCTATATATATATATATGTATAAAACGTGTGTGTTCTTATATCTATATCCATAGGTATATCTTGGTATTTTTGTTTTTCACATACATTCTGAGAATATGATAATGATGAGAGTGGCTGATGCAGGATGTGTGCTTGTTACCTCCAAAAGTGGGGTTGGAATTCTATCATACTGCTAGAAATGCTCTAGTTCTGTATGAAGCTGTTATACCAGTGAAGGTTAGTGCAGAAGTCATTTGAATTAAAGGTTACAAAATCTTAAAGTTTCTTTAAGCTGCTTGTTTGCTAGATTTTGTTGAGTCCCTCGATCCATTCTCTGAGAATCCTAGAGAAGATTGTGCATCTTATAATGTTTTTAAATTTTTAATGAAACATGTGAATAATTTTCATGACACATTTCCTTCAATTTCTGAAGCTTGAAAGACAGCTTGATTCCATAAACCAGGCTGCTGTTCTCATTCACAACGACTGTCTTTATCTATCACAGGAGATTCTTGGGCTTGCTTTTGAGGTATGCATGAGTGGGGTTTATGTCTTTTGAAGTAGTTATTATTTAATTAGAATTATGGGTGGTGAAGATTCGTAGTTAAACTTCCTTTTTGTTTCATTTGGTCAAAGTCTCCATGGTCTTTTCACGCCCCTGTACTAAGAGTGCACCATGTTGTTGCATATTATTTTGAAATCACATGAACTGCATTCTGCTATAGGAATTGCGTATTTGTGAAAACAAATGTGTATATTATTGGTCAATCTGTGATGGCATTGAACTAAAGGAGTGTAATTAGCCATTTGATTCAGAAGCACCATGTTTCTAGTTTGCGAGAAATAGTCATAATATACTTATCTTCCAATCTGAAATAACCTTTTCATTGGCCCAAATCTATTTTTTCATTTTTTTTTGACGACCCACGTTGATGTTCAATTCGCTCAAAGTGACACCTTTTATCAGTTCTTCCAAAATTACCATTACAGATCCATTTTGTTTGATGAAGATAGGAAAACATATTTGTAGGCTTATAGTGCAGGAGATCAAAAGGATCAAAGATACCTTTGCATTGTAGCCCTTTTTTCCATTAACCCAATACGGTCGACTTCTTCATTGAGTGTAAATGCTGAAACATGTTGATAAAAAGAAATAGCTGAGAAGGATTAGTAAAGAGAGAAGCAGCAATAATTTGATGAAGGAGCTTCAATGTAATTTATATTGTGGCATCGAAATGTTAATGGGCTTATTGTTCCGGAACCAGAATCTTGTTCTCTTGCTATGCTTCCTTTTAACTTCTTCCTGTTTCTCTTAGGTACTTTAATTTTGATTATATGTATTGGAGTTTGTGAAGCATTGTATTGCAGTACCTTTTTTCCTTTTAGCAAATTCATATTGCACTTAGCTAACTTTGATAGTGTTTTTATGCCTAAAGTAATTTACGAGTCCTGTGACCAATTTTAGGTGAAGGCTATAGATTAATTCGAAGCTTAGTGGTTCCTTGACCATATCCGTTTCTTTTCTTGGTCAGTTGAGATGCTGAAATAAAACTGACTTGTTATTACAAAGTAAAATCAAATGTGTGTTAAATACATAGTAACACCTCCCATATTCTAATATTGCAGTACCGCACATACTTTCCTAGTTCTGTGAAGGAACATGCTGTATTTATCGATTTGGGTCCAAGATTTCATCTCATGGCTGAAGAAGTTTTACAACGGCAAATTCATCTTGTTATTTACAACTTGAAACAGGTACATTTGTCAAACAAGAAATGTAGAGGTGATTTCACGTTGTATCATCTTTGCCAAGGCAAACATTTTATTTAAATCTGAGTAGGCTTCAATTTTGTGATTTACTAGGCTATTGACGGAGCTGATGGATTTCAAAATACCCACCAGATTAAACAATTTGAGTCTGCCAAGTTTTGTATTGACCAGGTATCATCACAAAATGTGCGAGTCTGTCCTACCCCACCACCCCACCTGAGGCCCTTTTTGTTTCCCATTTCTTCTCGACCTTTTTGAGTTACTCTTTGAGACATTGCCTAATTTTGTTTCAGGTTGCATTCATTGTTGAGAAAGTACACATCATTTGGGAACCTCTATTGCTTCCTTCAGTCTACGAGAAGAGTATGACCATGATTCTAGAGTTTGTCTTCTCGAGAATTGTGAAGGAAATACTTCTTTTAGATGATATGGCAGCAGAAGAAACATTGCAGGTGCAGTACGTGAACATGTGTACAAAATTTACTCCCCTCGTCCCAATATTATATTTCTAGTTTGACCAGACAGTTTTAGATCAGATTCGAAACTTAAGTGTTTTTTCAGTATTGCCATTAAAGTAGTTGCTGAGAGTAAATGGTGTCACAATACTACTTGAAGTGAAAGTATTTTTGAAAACAAAAATTACTTTAGGAATTTTGGTCTTATTTTGCAACATCCCGAAAAGAAAATGGAACTTATTGATTTTGGATAGAGGGAGTGGTTGACAGATGTAACTATTTAGCTAAAGCTTCGTATCACCGCCCTTTTTAATACAGCTTCAGAGACTGATCCAGTTGCTGTTCGAGCATCTGTCATCTTTACTGGAGTCCCTGTTGGTTGTTCACCAAAGAGGGAAGTCACAAGAGGCTCTTAAGGACAAGGATTATTTTATACTATCCATTCGGAAGTTGCGAAAATTGGCAGGTATCGTGTTTGTACCATTCTCTAGTTCCTCGTAATATAGTTAATTATTTAAATGTCTTGGGAAACCTTGTTTTAATTTTCTCCCCATGCCATTAGAACTTTTGGACATGCCTTTGAAGTCGATCACTGCTGCCTGGGAGAGCGGTGAACTTGCTGAATGCAATCTTACATTACCAGAGGTATGAAGAATTCATTGGAATATGTAACTTGTTTTGAAATTTTCCCGTAGTGCTGTTAACTACACAGAAAAGGAGAAAAATAATTAAAGAGATAAAAGAGAAGAAAACTTCAACATTCAACGGGCAATAATTATATTTTAATGTTTTCTGGAAATTTGACAGGGAGGCACTCTTGCTTTTGATTGAACTGAAAGAAGAATTTGTTGACACAATTTGCTATTAATTACTAGCTCCTTTCATTTGCAGGTGGAAGATTTCATTAGAGCCATCTTCACAGATTCGGCTTTGAGAAAAGAATGCTTATTCAGAATAGAAAATGCAAACATCAGATAAAACAAACAAAAGGGAAAATTTAGTTTGAAATATAAAATTGAATTGGGGTGCGGTGGGGAGGGGGGAGAAAGCAGCTCTAGCAAAAAATGGAAGCTGTTGTTACTTCAGCAGTTTGTTTGGTGGGTACTAAGACCACTAACGTTGGATCATTCTTAGGAGCTCTCACATGAGATCCACCAAAAACAGATGATTGTGATTATATCATGACTTAAAATCAAGAACTCTCTAAGAATGACAATCTCTTTTTTCATTCTGCTACAAAGTAGGTGATACGGTAAATTATTTGTAGATAATTGCAGATAGAATAGAATGTCTTTCTTTGGATAGAGTTTCTTTTTTGTCTCTTTGGTACAGGGACAACAGATATAAGTTAGTATTGATCATGGTGTTCTTGCAAAATAGGCCTTACATATGTTTCCAGTTTATGCATTTAATTTTACCGAGTGAGATACCTTATTTGTGTAAGATGTTGCAGGTTTTGTATCAACTCCATATTGTATCTATTTGAACCAGTGAACATGGCAAGGCTAAATAATGAAAGTACATATAGAGAAGCTGTGGATTAAAGGTGGTAAATTAGGGTTGCCCACAGTTAGTTCCAGAACATTTTGGCTATTGGTCGGCTCACACTATATATATATATATATATATATATATATATTTAGAGAGAGAGAGAGAGGATTGAGTCGATTCACTTTTATAGTGGGTGTGGTTTTCATCGATCAGAATCCTATAATGTTAATGATTATGAGGGGATCTCTTTTGTTACACCTGGTTCAATACAAAAGTGAGTGTATTCTATAGTTGGGTTTTTAATTTTTGTCAATATAAAACCCAACTAAACATGTTCTATGAAAAGTTCTCAACTAGAATTCGAATTAAAAAAAAAAAAAGAAGAGAAGAAGATTGAAATTGGAACCAGGTCCATATGTATATCAGTATATGTATCATATAAAGTGTAAACAGCAATTTTCAATTCTGTAAAAAGAAAAGGACACATAAAATATAAATGAACCAAAACCAATGCCATTATGTATATATATGGTAGGTTTTATATTCGAGTTAGTATCATTATTTATTCAGAAGTATACGTTATCTACAAAAAAAACACACTTGAGGTTGTACTACTTTTTTAATATTTATAATAGTTTGTTCTTAATTCGGTTTCAGATCTTTTTAATAGCTTAGAGCCCCATAACGCCCAAACACTATTTCTCACATGCCAGAAGCTCCATTTTAAAACCTTTTATTTATGTTTACACCCCATTGCTCAAAGTGACACTTAACAAGTTTCAAGGTCACGAGTTTCGGTACACTCACTACAATATGACTCTACACATATTTCTCTATAAAGATGCACGTGATTATTCCTAAAACTGACCCGTGATCGGCAACTTTGGAAAACAATGCATACCATAAATGAACCGATTTAAGGGGAGTAAAATTTTACTCTAGCCCGCTTGTATTTGATTTAATCGTTAATTGGACTGAACTCTATCGAACTTTAGTTGAGGCTAACATAAATTGAGCTTGAGTAACTTCATTCTTTTGCATATGTTTGTCAGTTTTTGACTAATCGAGCCGAATTTCAAAATTTATTGAAACAGAAAAATACAGTTCGGCTTGTCAACAAAACTTTTTCACAATCAATCTCGAACTGAGCATCAAATGACTTGGTTATTTTTCAGCCTCATAGTCGTTCTAACATAATCATGACGAGTGTACGCAGCACTCAGTTTGATTAATTTATGAACTTAATTCAAGTATATTAGAACTGAAGAAGCCAGAAATTTTGATGACAATGTCTACAGTTGATCATGAGCAATTACAGAACCAAGACAAATCAAAACCGATGGCTCAAATTCGTATTCCCTCAACAAAAAAATTAAAACTCATCCTTGCTAATGTTGTCGTCTCCCATAAGTTCGTCGAGGGAGAATTCATCTTCTTCGATGATTTGTCCGTCTTTTCCATCCCACGGCTCAGTCTTCAAAATCTCGGGGCTGCCTTCTAAAGGCAGATTTCCTTTTCCACCGCGTCCAGCTTCTTTCACAAACTCTCTGACAGAACAAACGGATATTGGCTAAGTCAGAGACTCTTAAAAACAATGATTTGTGTTAACACGCCTAGAAGATTGTGTTTATATTTATACTATTAAGAAATGAAGAATGGCTTAGAAAACGGTTTTCGGACTGATAAAACAATTTTGATGAGACAATCATTTGTCACTGCCACCTCATATGTTGTGATGACTGATGATGTGGCTTAATGACAATTATATGGTCCATACAAACTGATATGATAATTTTTTTCTAGAATTATTTTTTTTAACCACATTAATTTTATTTCTCATTTTTTTTCTTTCTATTTTTCCTTTACTTCTCTCGCCTTTATTTAAACTCTATTAATTTTGATTCAAAAATCTTCTTTATCAAATTTAAATTTTTGCCACACATCGAGTGTGCGTTATCGACTAGTCTGAAGAAGTGAAAGCGACAGGAAAGCGGAACCAAAGGATAAAAAGGAAAACACGAGAGGGTGAAGCACTTACATAATTTGGTCACGTTGAAAAGCGCTTTTAAGTGGGGCATAAGCTTTCTTCTTCAGATTAAGGGCGACCAAAGCCGGATATCCATACCCGCCAACTCCAACGTGCTTTTCAAGATCTGGCTGCTTACCTGCAGCAGCCCAGAGGTAACTGCAGCAACATATATCGAACTCAAGTTCAGTCGTGTTCGACAGAATAATTCCTTAAGACCTTGCCATTTATATAGAGAGCTTTTTAAGGATGTTGATGAAATTAAGTAGCTTATCTTGCCTGTATGGGCTCTTTCTGAACTTCTCTGCAACTGATAATAAAAGCTCGAGGTACTTGTTTCTACCCTCTGCCTTGGAGTCCAAAATGTCGGGGAGGAAGGCGACAAAGCAGATAGCAGCTGTACCACACTTCTCTTCCACAACGTCCTACATGGTAAACATATCATTATAGTTCTATCAGTAGAATTCACAGCAAATTCACGTGGAATGTATACTTTGTGTGGGATAGATTATAGGGATAATTACATGCACACCCTTATTTATTGGGTAATTACCAAGAGCCCCCTAAGGTTTTGCAAATTACCAAGACACTCCTATCAGATCCAACAACGACGGGGTGAAATTGTAACATGCTATTTACTATGTGCTAGTTACTTTGAAGTGAAATTGTAAAATGTTCTTACTGACCAGGGGAGGTTATGGTAATTTTTCAAATCTTGAAGTGATTTCGTAATTAAGATGTAGAATGTTTATGTAATTTACACTTATTTATAAGAGGTCCCGGAACCACAAGTCCCTGAACAATCAAAACATGTACTGTTTCGTGGGGTCTACATGAGTCCACCATAACAAATAGGTGTGACAGACTTGACAGTTCATTCTTAGGAGCTAATGGGAGCCAGAGTTGTGTTGCAATGACGACTATTAATTTGGTGGTACCCACGTGTGATCCACCGTACGAATAGTTGTGATGATATCAGGCTTAGAGTCACATGGCTCCCTAAGAATTACTCATTATCCAATGCTCCAGAATCCCTAGACCTCTTAAAAAACTCTTTTGCGCATATGGTGTGTGTGTGAAGGAGAGAAGAATAATGGGAGGGATCTAACCGAGCTCGTCAATTCAGTAACTTCAGGAGGAGCAGCATTTGTTTCGAGCTGCTCCAAAGCAAATGATTCAATTGCTGATGCTGATCTTGCACCTTCATATGGCAATGGGCTTTCTTTGTCGGCACCAAACACCAAGATAGTAGGAAATCCTTGCACATTGAACCTGCTCATCAAAGACTGGCAACTCATATTGGTTAGATACATATCGCCTGATCAGCAATCATCACAAGAAACAAAAAGGATCAAGATCTAGAAACCTTCAAAATCAGAACTAACAATGCTAGATCAAAATATAATCAATATGTATCCACAGTTCAGAACATATAAGAGAAATAAGAGAATTTTAGAATTATTCCAGCGTATGTGTACTATATAAGTAATATGCAAGTTTTCAAAAACAGAGGAAATTAATACACTGAAATTACATGCACAAACATGTAAAATCTAGGATAAATGGCTAAATAAGAAAAAAAAAAAAAGATGACTTGACCAATATTGAAAGGGACTAATGTCTGGTATACTTACTTTTTCTGCGTCACAGTCTACATGACCCAACTTCACTTGGCCCTTGAGACTATTTGCTGCCTTCTTCCACTCGGGAGCAAGCTTCTTGCAGTGTCCGCACCTTCAAAGATAACAGAATGGATGACAAGACAAAAGTTAATAAACAACAAAAGTATGAAATGATACTGACAAATATGCTAATATATTAAGACAAGAAATTATATTTCGGAAAAGCTAATAATAATCAATGCTATATAATTAATTGGAGAGTCATTTAATTTGTTAATCAGCCACCATGCCCATCCTTGATTTTGTAATGCCTATAAAGCCCTTTACCCATTTAAACATGCTTTACACTTCAACGTAAAAGCGACCAACGCACCAACCACGACTTTGTTCTCTTCACTGCCCCCAAACTCCAACAAAGACTTATTATCTTCTTGGGTTTCTTTATTTTGACAGAATAAATAACAATTTGCGAATTTCTAAAAGTAAATGAATATCATGAAAAATGAAAATAAATTGAAGTTGTACCATACTGAATTCCCTCATAGATATATTTAAACAAAATCCAAACAATTGAAAATATCCTAACTCAAATTCAGATCTAAGAGCTTGCCACTAACTTAGACTTCATGCATTTCAATTTCGTGAAGATACACTTACCTGTAGCAACAGGTTGTCAACATTTGCGAACCATCCTGTTTTAAGTTCCTTTTTTCTTTTCTTTTTGGTTTCAGTTTTAAGTTCTTTTTACTAAGACTTAGTTTCATTATGATTTCATTCTCATATGCATAAACAGAAATTTATCATTAATTCTACCAACAGATAACAACAGAAAATACAATGCCTTAGCAAAGACTTCTACATGAAAATGCAGTCCAAAACAAAGATTTGTGCTGATTGTCATTAGATTATCCTTTAAGAGAATTTTGATCAAGGGTCATTCAAAGTCACAAGTTTTAGAAGGCAACTTACCAAGGAGCAAAGAACTCCACAATCCAGAGATCTTTGCTTTTTGTTACCAATTCATCAAAATTACGTGAGTTCAGTTCCACTGATGCACTAGGTTCCGACTTCTGATTGGACCCTCCTGCTGATTTCCCATTCAGACGTTCCTTCAGGAGCGCTTTGACCTGTATGAAAAAGGAAAAATATGATATACTTTCCCCCTCTTGTATCCATACGTGTAAGGAATAATTACTCACTAGCAAAAGCATATAGTGCAACATCTATGACTCCGCAGCTCGAACAATTCACAAGCGTTTATATGATTTTTTTGACCCAATGGACTCGCAAACACAATTATTAGTGGCAATACAAATAGAAAATGCTTCGCCAAAAGAATGACGGACAATTATCTGTTTACTGGTATAAAGATCTAATAAATGCTTCTTAATAACTGTTTTCTTGAAATGTCTTGAGATATGATTATAACAATGTCCAAAAACCTTGCACCAGAAACTAATATGCTTATTTTGCATATTCAATTCAAGATAGATGAATGATGTGTCATATATATTGCACAATCTGGTTGACCTATGCAACAACCATAAATTATCCAGCGAAAAGAGCCAAAAGGAAAAAGAAAACAATAAGTATGAAGTTTTGAGTCAAATCATAAATATGTCATAAGAAAATCTTTTCACCTGTTGCAGTGCAAATTCAGCTATGGGCTTGACTTCCCTAGCTCCTTGATAATCGACAGGGGGTTTTCCCGGTACGAAGACCTTAATGGTAGGAAAACCTCTAATTCCGTATTCCTGAATAACACAATAATGAAATAAGAAAACACTTAGAAAAAATAGTATTATTTATGCGGGTCTAGTCATATGTGTACAGAAAAGACATCAACTGAGGATACAGAAATGTACAGAAAATAAATATTATATCAAGCAAAAATCCAAATACTCACAACACTAGATCTTATGTGGCAGTTGGGTAAAAAGGGGTAACTGAATGTTGTTTAACTTATAATCCAGAAATATAAACACAGAAAATAACTAAAATGATGCACTAAAATATGTCCCACGCTTCATTATTTAGTGGTATAATATGCATAACATAATCATGGCATCCCAGTAACGTTTGGTTGGAAACATATGGATTTGAGGGAAGGATTTGGAACTTCAGTGTTAGGTGGACTCGGAATCCATCATCCATCATAAAAATCGAAAAAGAGCTCCAGATGAGCGCCAAAAGAATTTTAAAATCCATTGTGAAGCTCAATGGATTTGTTATTATGGATTCAATCTAAACCAAACCTAACTGTCAATAAGTGCCCACAATATTAGTAAGTGTACATCTCTACATGCTCCATACTCCTAAAATAAACTGAAATACATTTCTTGATGTTAAACCAGGATTAAATGATAAAGATACTTTTTCATGGGCTCGAGTTCCTCAAATAAGCAAATGACGTGTATTAGACATACAAAGATATTAAACAAGAAACACACCTGTGCAAGTGACTGGTGGGCATCAGCGTCAAGCGCCGCCACAGTTGCTACACCTTTCAAGACATTGGAAGCCTTCTCCCATACAGGCGTCAATGCTTGACAATGACCACACCATGGTGCGAAGAACTCAACTAAAACTACTCCATTTGAATTTAGGACCTGATTCCAAAAGAAGGAAAAGAAAAAAGCGAAAAAAAAAATATTACAGTTTCAGAACACAAGGCCATCCAATGAGACCCACAACAATAGAAATCTATAAATTTAACAATCATACAACAGCTGCAGGGTGATAATATTTATCCTCCAAAATTACATTAGGCGCTTCAACCCCATTTACTGAAATGCCTTAGTTTTGGAGAGCCTAGCTAATTCAACAGTGATGATATTAGCACACAGCAAATTTGCAAGAAACAAGAGACCTCACTCCCTGAAATCAAATTTGAAGCGTATATCTAATGAATGCAATAAACAAGAGATGAATATATAAGCAATGAATTTGGCATTACTTCGCCCAGTTCACTTTCATTTAGAGTGCACTACATTGAGCGGCTCAAGTAAAATTATGCAGCAAGCACAGGTAGGTTTGAAAGACGAACCAAGCTACTCGATTCACGACTCGAGATCAATCGCTAAAAGCTGGGTTGGTTAACATTTCAAACCAAACTTCAACAAGTATGTGTTTGAAAAGTTTTAAAGCTCGACTCGACCAGTAGTAGATCATATATTAGAAAATCAAGTTACCGGAGCTCAACTTGTGTTGGACTCAATCAGAGCTCCCAAACTAAGCTCAAACAAAAATTCAAAAACTCAGATAATTATTCAAATAAACAAGCTTGAACAACAATCTGTTCGGCTCGACTTGACTCATTTACATTTACAGCCCTAACCACAGGTTTAAGCTCAGACCAATCAAGAACAACAAAAAAATGCGAAATCCACATACATATACGATCTTATTTGATCTATAACATTGAATCGAAATTACAACATTATTCAAAGTACACGAGCGAGGGCGTTTGTTCAGGAAATTGGGATCACAAATAGTAATCAAACACACACACACACACAAAATGGAATAATAACAACAAATAGGTACCTTGGACTTGAAATTGTTAGGGTTTAACTGAAGAACGGGGGATGATGGCCCGTACAATGCACAAACGCCACCTAAATTTCCAATAAGCTCTAAAATTACAAGTGAAGAAAATAAGAGTGGGATGAGTGAAGATTTATGCATTCTTCTCTATTTTTACAACAATGAAATTACGAAAAGATATTAATATATCTATATATATATATGTATGTATGTATGTGCCTTTTGTTTTCTTTGATTTCTTCTCTTGATTTGATTCTTGAGAATTTTGAGTTTCACAGTAGAGAAGGAGAAATAGCTTTGTTGGGGTTCTGCTGTGTTTGGAGCTACGTGTATCTAGCCAATACGAATCGTACACGTCAGATTTCTGTTGTCATGATTGTTGGTCGAAATATGATTTCTTATGTTTGTATATGTATTATAATTATAATATAAAGTCTCATATTTTTTTAATTAATGTATAAAGATAAAGTTATATAGGCATTTATCGTATATTCAACCATCCAATAAAAATATAAAATATTCACCAGCAATAACATAGAATATTTCGGTAGGGTTCATGCCACTTCATATTTCTTCTAAATGTTTCTTTTTTTTTTGGTAATATATTTCTTCTAAATGTTAATTTAAATAAATTAGTTACGTTAAAATATTTTCATACTATTTATTAGTACCAAAACTCTGAAGTTTGAATTTTTTTTTGGGAAATTACTAAAAAACTCTTAAATAAATTTTTATATCCAAAAAATTCATGATAATATTTGTCAATCCAAAAAACTCATTCCATCAACTTTTCATTTCAAAAAATCCAATATTTAGGGTTAACAAATTTATGAAGTTAATTGCCCTTAGCCTTCTAGATTAAAAGTTAATCTATTGTTGTTATGCAATAAAATTTATTTATTTTAAAATTTTGTATTGATAATTGATACTAATTATGATTTTAGTTTTTAATTTTTAGATTTTTTAATCTTTTTAAAAAATTTAAAGCGTATATTTATAGATAATTACCATATTAAAATCAAAATAAATTATATACAAATATTAAAAAAATTAATATTACAAAAGAAAATCCGTATTTTATGATTCATCAATTTGAAAGAATCAAAACAAAACGATACATTAAGAAAAATTAATTGATCAATAATTAACTTAATAAATGAAGGGGTAGTTTAGTCCAAAAAGTTGTTAATCCTGACTTTTGGGGTTTTCGGAATGAAAAGTTTGTAAAATGGATTTTTAAGATTGAAAAATATTTTCATAGGTTTTTTGGATATGAAAAATTATTTTAGGGGGTTTTGAGTAATTTTCCTTCTTTTTTTTTGAATAAACGATTACAATATCATAATAAATCGGTTGTAAGAGAATTTATTACAAGTAAGCAGTATAAGCAAATACAATCATAAGTTACAAACTAATACAAACAAACTACTAATACAAGTAGAGAGAAAATCCACATGCATCCAATGGGAGTCGAACCTATAACCTCTTGGTTATGAGGCCTCAACCTTAACCAACTAGGCTAGGCATCATTGGCTTGAAGTTTGAATTTGATATGCTAAATGTGTATTTTCTAAAACACCTTTCCCTAATGACAATGGTGTAGATTTAAAGCCTAGACGAGTAAATGTCTCACACAAAAGTTGAAGGTGGGTCTTAATAATACTATAATTGGATGATTACCCCGTTTTTTAAGAAAGAAATTTAGATATTTTTCAAGAAAAACACGCTTGATCAATTATCTTCTAAAGCGAAATTCAAAAAAATTACTTTTCAATCAAAATTGAATAGGACTAGGAAATCATGGTCAATTTTTGAAAAGGGATATATTAAACAAAATGAGAAGAAGAAATTTCTTTACTATTCAAAATTAACAATCCTCTCATACACTAAAATGAATGCATCTGGCAATAGTTCATTGACATGCGTAAAATTAATCAAATTAAGAAGCAAAACACAATAAAAAAACTATTTTGCACCCACCCATGGCGATAAAGATAATCATGCATCGAAGTAGTCGTTAATTTATGATATAGATCTACACAGAATAAGGATAAAAAAATTATGGCAAAGTAGCTGTTGATCATGATATTCTTGTCTAAATTGAATTTGACCTCACCGAACCAATCACAATACAAGTATTATGATATTTGTCTCGTGATTTCTCACTTTTTTGCAAACTATACACCGATCCTATAAAAATTATGATATACTACTCACAGGTCACAACATAATTAGCTTAGATTTTACTAAACTCACCCCGACTCTTGAACTTTCAGATTCATATCTTCATCTGGGTTTCTTTTCTTTTGTTGTAAGAAGTATGGTCTTAAATTTCAGTCAAAATACCAAGATTTCAAGTTTCCCAGAGTTCTGAAGCGAGATTTCACTTTCAATCCAATTTTGTAGAATATTCATAAAACTTTTGATCGACACCCGTAATTTACTGAAATTTTCATCGAAATCTGAAAATTTCCAAAATTTTTACGAAAACGCTCACTATATATACATCATATTTATAGATATACAACATTGTTAATGTAAAAAAAAAAAAAAAAACCATAACAGTGTTAAAAAATTATATCCAAAGATTCCATGCTTCATCTGAAATTTCAAATTACTTCTACAAATTTCCATGCTTTCTCTAGATTTGAAATCGAAATTATGGATATCCCTGATATTTTAATTGGAATTTTCCAGCTCCCAAAACTACGATGCTGGCATGTAATCCCTTGGTAGGGAGCAACCTAAATATTGAGCCGAAACTCAATCAACAAGCTACATTGTAACATTAGGTAAGTGCATCTTTGTGACTTGCACAGAGACAAAGTTAGTTTCTCTAAAATAAGTAAGTAGGACAAAGACAAAATTAGTTACCTTAAAAGTACAAACAAGAGAGAATTTGATGAGCTATGTCATTTATTTCATGCTTTCTCCTCCTCATAAAACATGAACAACACCCAATTCCACAACTTCACAAGGGAAAGATTACACATCTTCCATGTGATCCCATTTTTCTAAATCTTCATTTCACCAATATATATAGTTGCTAGAAGCATCAAATTGGAGTAGAGATAGCCATGGCGACAAATATCCTTAAGAAATGTTGTCAAAAGTTGAAAAAGATGATACGGCCGCACACGAAGCGCATTGAGAAAGGAAATTCAAACTCAACTCAAGCAGTTCAATGTGATGAGCTTTTCTTACCATCTAAGAGGAAACGTAGTTGCTCGAAGCGTGGTCTTCATGGTGATAGTCTTATCATAAACTATCACATTGCAGCACAAAATCATTTTGCCATGAGGCCGAATATCTATATTTGAGAAATGAAGTTGTATTCAACCTTTTTTTTTGGCTATCTTAGATCTTGGATTAATCCCATGTCTTTTTTATATTTTTGGGTATTTCATAAATTCTATAATTTCTCCAAAAGTTTATCATCTATTTCTTAGCCTCTATAGATGACTTTTGAAGAAACAATCTTCTTGTATTGTTGTAGACTCAAATTTCAATTTATTATCAATTAGTTAAAGAGTAATGATATATTTCAGTGTTATTAATTTCACCGATTCTTATTTTGGAAAGATTTTATTGAATAATACATATTTAAGAATTTTTTAACCAAAAAAAAAAGAAGGATAAAAGAATTGGTGATGTGTATCATTTTTCTTAGTCAAAGCCACATTTTTTTACATCCCGTTAAGTTGCTACAAGTTTGTTACTTGATGTGAGTATTTAAATCTTCACACATGTCACCTCAAATCTCTCTCGTCTTTTCTAGATTCTTCTTGAAGTGTATCCAAAAGCTTCTTTTTACCTTTTTAATAGTCCTTGTCCTTGGACATGACTTTATTGTCTCACCTTTACGTCCCACAACCAATCCGTTGTAAAAGTTTGTGAATCCATCAACTATGTAGCAAAGAGGCTTAGTTATGAAACATGCTGCAATCATTTCAAATCTAGAACACCTATTTTATCAAAATGAGACTCACATCAATAACTTTTGCTATGATGTTTCACTAATTTAAAAATAATTTCAATTCAGTTTTTGCTTAAATAAGAATTTATTTTCCATTTCCACAATGTAATCAGATCCATAATATATTGAATAACAACATAATTTGATTGATGTCACATAAAAGAATAACGTAACTCGAGATGAATTAAATAGAGACTTCATAACCAAACATTTTGACTAAGAGCATCTCCAACCTATAAATACAAAAATAGTGCAATTTTCCCACCATTTTAGTGTTATACATTAAATTTACTCCAACCCACAACTCTATTTTTAACATCAAAAATAATATCTCTAGAATATTCCTTTTTACATTTATTTTTATATTATTATTCATATTTCAACAAATAAAAAAAGATGGACTTGCACCAAATTTGGTGCAAATGAACAATTACACGCCAAATATAGCGTGCTACTGTTTATTTGCACCAAATTTGGTGCAAATAATGGCGTGGGTTGGAGAGCCCGACGTACGCCAAAATGGCCATCTCCAACTCAAAATGGCGTGGGTTGGAGATGGTCTTAACATAAAGAAAACCACTAGTCACACAAATTTCTACTCTTATTTATTTGTAATGCAATCAAATCAAGATTTTGACCAACTAATCCAATCACATTTTCATACACTATATTTGTATTACATAGAATTAAGAAGGTGAATTACTCAAAGAGTGAATTACGAAAATCAGACATGTTCACGTATATGAATTTGCTCAAAAAGTGAACTAAACATTTTTGCTAAGCCAAATAAAATGAATCTTTAACAACTCAAAATTCACATGTTTTTTCACAAACTGATCAGTATTTCTTGTCTTATTACATGTGCCATCTACAATACACGTAATTTAATTTTGCCCAAAGAAAGCCATCAAAGGATCGTACACTTCTTGCTTAGCATTTTACCTATAAACAAAGTCTAATGAGCATAGTTTTTCCTGTATAGCAACACAAACTTATATGGCTCATGGTTTGCATGCTTATCAATCAACGTCTACACGTCTTTAACATCTGAAAGAAAATCTCTCCCTTCATAGCTAAGGAAGAGAGGAAGGTCATTTGGAATCCTTGTCATGTTGTACTCTGGAGGAGTCAGTTGCCCGTAATATTTGTTGTTCTCATCATCACTACCATAATAGTACATCTCTATGGTCCCTTGTCTAACCACTGTTGAAAAAGCGCATGAGACATTTTAGTTATAAAATTTGCATTTTGATTTTATCCATGACATGACAGTAAATATAATAAACAAGTTGAGAAGAAATTCTTTTACTTACTATTCAAGATTAACAATCCTCTCATATACTAAAATGAATATCATCTGTCAATATCTTATCGTCTTGTATAAAGTTAATCAGATTAAAAAAGAAAATGCAATAAAAGATTGTTTTGCACATAAGATGCATAGATACTCTTCAAAAAAGTCCCATGCAATATCGTACTCGTATTGGATACGGATACGAGTAGGATACTGGATGGATATGTATTAGATATGTTTTTGAAGTATCCGAAATGGAAAAAAAAATTCGGATCCGTGGTGGATATGTCCTGGATACGGGGTGGATACAACCTAGATACAATGGATACATCCTAGATTTGGATACGATTCGGATACGAAAAATTGAAGTATCCGATATGAGTTGTGTATTATTTAATATTGTGCAATACTTTTATGGCCAAAATAAAACAAAGTAATCTTTTGACGATGATCCTCCTTTAATGAACAAAGTTTATTAGAGTTTTTCATATATATTTATTATTTAGTTTGACTAATTGCTCAAACTTATGGATGATTTTATTGCTTGTGACTACTAATTAGAAGATTTATTTGTATAATAATTATTATAATAACATGTTTCTTAAGTATGCAATTTTTATGTGGCCTCATTCAGTGGATTACACAAAAATTCGAGTTTCTGCAGCTATTTTTGTCATGAAATCCTCATAAAATAAAATTTAATTGTGGATTCAAAGAACTTCAATATGTACGAACATGTATAGGTTATAGTTTATAACTTTATATAAATATAAATATAAACATAATCATATATATATATATATATATCATATCTCCGGCGTATCGTATCCTAGAATTTTAAAAAACTGCGAATCCCGTATCCGTGTTGTATCATATTCTATCCCTATATCCGTATCAGTGCATCATAGTTTTGCACCCATGCACCTATTTCGATAAAGATTATCATGCATCAAAGTAGTTGTTAGTTTATTGAATTGATCAACACAAAATATAAGGATAAAAACTGAGCAAAGTATTTGTTGATCATGATATTCTTGTCCAAATTGGGTTTAACCTCACCGAATCAATCATAATGCAAGTATTATAATATGTGTCTCGTAATTTGTCACTCTCTGCAAACGATACACCAATCCTATAAAAAATTTAATACTCACAACATCATTAGCTTAAATTTTACTAAACTCACGCTGACTCTTGAACTTTCAGTTTCATATCTTCATTCGGGTTTATTTTCTTTTGTTGTAAGGAGCATGGTCTTATCTGTAGGTTGAAATATCAAAATTTAGGGTTTCATAGGGTTCTGAAACGACATTTAACTTTCAATCCAATTTGGCAGAATATCCATGAAAATTTCAATAGAAACCTAGAATTTCCTGAAATTTTCACCAAAATTTGAAACTTCCCAAAATTTAAATACAATATTAATGTATTTTGAAAAATATCCACCAAACCAAAATTTCCCAAATTTTCAAATTAGAAACTCACGATATATACACATCATATATATACAATATTATTAATATAAAAAATTCATAATTGTATTAATTAAATATATACAGAGTTTCATCTACAATTTTCAATTATTTCTACAAATTTCCATGTTTTTTCTAGAATTAAAATTGAAATTTTGGATATCCCAATACTTTCATTGGAATTTTTGCAAATTTACTGCTCCAGAATTTATAACGATGCCAATATTTAATTCCTTGGTAAGGAGAAACTTATATATTGAGACAACAATCAATCAACAAGCTTTGTAACATTAGGTAAGTGCATCTTTGTGACTTGAACAAATTAAAAACAAAGTTAGTTTCTTTAAAATTAATTAGTAGGACAAAGACATCTTTGTGCACATGCTTTCTCCTCATAAAACATGAACAACACCCAATTCCACAACTTCTCAAGGCAAAGATTACACATGTTATTGTAAATAATGTTTTGTTTATTGTATTTTAGTCCTTTAGGTAACTTACCTTGTATAGGGGTCTTTAGTATATATATCTCTTAGCAGCTTGTATTAGGGTTAATAACATTTTTGAGGCAATATAGAACATCCTTTCCCATCTCTGTGTTCTTATGTTGCTTCTTTATGGTATCTAGAGAGGTTTGAGAATTAAAATCCAAAGTTTCACTACACCACAACAATCTCGATTCGTGAACATATTTGTTATCTCTTGATTCGTTTTCCCCACCATCGAAACCATGAATGAAAAGAAGAATATCGCTATGTCTTTGATAAGCTCATATTTTACGCCTTATCGGGTGTCTCTTTTCTTAGATTTGGCTCGTCTTCTAATGAATTTTATCCAACATTATACCTTGATTTATTTTATTTGTGTGTATCAGGTATAAAGCATCATTTGATCCAGAAGATGAGAGAAAAATCAAGAAAAGTGTTGACAAAGGTGTGATGCCACAACATCACATTAAGGATGTTGCAGCATCATTGTCTTAAACGGTTGTCCGGTTTGAATTCCGGATGCCGCAGTATCCTAAATCTGATGCCGTAGCATTCTGTCCGCGACAGGAGCCTATAAATACCCATTTGAAGTTAGTTTTGAGGGATTCCACACTTTTTACAACACACGTATTGAGAGAAAAAACCTAGGGAAGCAAGAGAAACCCATAGGAATCAAAGGAGAAATCTTGAAGACTCAGAATTAGTCTACGAAAACAGAGAATTCAAGCAACAACGAGGAATTCAAGATTGTATTAGGGAGTTTTTCATCTTCATTTGAGATTAGTTCATTGAACATGTCTTTTGAGGACTGTTATTTCTCTTTCTTTTAGATCATGAACTAAATTCGTTTGACTAAGGCTGTGTGAAGTTCAAACTATGAATTATCGTTTATAAAATTTGTGTTTTTGATTATTGCTTGGCATGCTATGTGTTCAATTTGTTGTGTTTAATGCTTATGAGTGTTTGATCACCACTTGTTCGATAAATTGCTTAGCTTAGATTCCGAGAGGATATAGGTTAAGGATGCTTGGGCAAATTGAACATCACATCTTAGAATTGACTAGGGATAGATTCGATTCATTTATGTAGCCTTCCGGTAATGGGGAATCTCATAAATCATGTTAATGCATGTTTATTAATTGAATTCTCATATAGGGATATAGGGAATCTTTAATGAACATATACGCACTATACCAAGGGATTGGGTAGTGTATAATTTGGAGTTTCCGCCATAGCATGATAAGTCATAATTGAATAACACGCTTAATAATCGATAACGAGTAGTTTGGTTGGTTCACGTGTCTTAGTTATCTCTCTCCCTCTGATTTTTCAATCTCTACGTGTTGTACACAGTTAATTTGCTTTATTTTAATTAAACAATCATACCTTTAATAATTGATTTAACTTGGATTTAGATAATATAGTAGTTTCAATAATTAAATACGTTTTTCCCTTGGGTTGATAATTCGGACAAAAAATCCACTATATTACTTGCACGATCTAGTGCACTTGCCCGGTTTTTGCGTGTCAAATTTTTGGCGCCGTTGCTGGGGACAATTGTTTTATTTAATATGAGATTCTCTTATCTTTTCTAAGCTTACGTTTTTTTTATTCTTTTTAATTTTGATGTTCGAAGAGATGAATGATAATAACTTTTATTGGTCACAACAAGGATGGAGTGCAGGAGCTTGTGAGAGTCATGTTCAAGAATTTTGTTCGTGGTGTGGAGGCATTCATCAGAGTGACTACTACCAGCAAAGATGGAGAAATCAGCAGGAACCATTGAGATATTATGCAATGAGAGCTTCACCAACATATCTGCAACAAGATAGTCCCACCTTTCTGATATAAGAAGAATTTTAATCAATTCACTTTCAAAACCAAGGGGATTGTCAGCAAGAAAGCGATAGGAACCCAAGTTTTGAAGAGTTGGTCAACTAGTGGATGAAGTCGAACGATGAGCGGTCTCAAAATATCGTGACATCTATCCTGGGTGTGCAAATACAATTGAATCAGCTTTCTAACTTATTGGTAGAGAGATCATCAGACACTATGCAAAATAGCATAGAAGAGGATGATGAGGCTCCGGATACTAAAGCACCCGAATGTATACAGCCAATGGCTACACTAACACTACCTCCAGAATCTATGTGTGGTGAAGCGGAGACAACATCACATAAGGACCCTCAATTCAGCACAAAGGCTCCAAAATCCACTCCATCACGTGGCCATGAAAGGACATTAGCAATCTTCAAGAACCCAATACCACCTACCATCATCTTTCTCGAATTTCTAAAAGAGTGCATCAATCACCAAAGAGATAGAGTGGAGGAGGTTGAGGCTAAGGTTTACGACTTTTTTGATCCATTCGAGGCATATGTTGCAAACTCAAGTGATACCACGGTCGAGAATGAGGAGATCCGAAGATATAAAAGTCATTGGGATATATCACCACTAAAGTTGTCACAACCAAGGGTCAGGAAGTTAGGGTTAGCCACATACTTATTGAAGCCATCAATGGAAAATTCTCCATCTTTAGAATTCACTTTTAGTTTTTTGCAATTTTATTACATTTTTATAAAGGTGAACTTGAGCTCATATCTTAGTTTTTTAGGATTTGTGACTGTGATGGGGCATGAAAAGCCTTTACGCAACTGGAAAAGGCACAAAAAGGCTCGTCCATATAAGGTTGGCGTTGTTCCTTATGATCCACCATGAGCAGTGCAAAAGAGTCAAGCTAATGACTTTAAACAAGTGCTTCTTGGGAGGCAACCCAAGCTTTTTATCTTTTTACTTGCTTTTGCTTCTGTTAGTTTAGTTTTTTTTATCGTGTTTGTTTTCTTTTTCTTTCGTTGTTGAGTTGGTTCATCTCCCTTATTCCTTTTTATTGGTTACTCTATTTTTGTGTAGGTTGCAAATAACTTTGGGGGTTAGCCACGCATCACCGGAGATCTTTCAGATGCACTACACACAACTTCTGATTACAAATTGTCCAATCAGGGCAGTATTTTCACTCTCTTCATACTTTCTTCTTTTAGCATTGGGGACAATGTTAATTTTAAGTTTGGGGGTGGGATACATGAATTGCATATACATGTCTTAAATTTTTGTTCCCACATTTTTTTTTACAATTTATACACATTTTCACAAGTGAAACCCTTTGAATAATCTTTTATGAACAATTATTTGCTTTGATAAAGCATGACGAATTTGTTGTTTCAAATTGTTCCGATTCAAAACCCCTTAATTGTGATCATGACTTGATGGTAATGATGAAGATTTTTGAGACATATAAATCTTTAATATTTTTGATGAATGAGTAATTTTTCATAAATCTTGTTTTAAGGGGTACTGTCTTGCATTTATGTGTTAGAGTTGTAAAAACAATTCATCGAGCTTATGTGTGAGCTTTATTTTATTTGTTCGAGGACGATAAAACTTAAGTTTGGAGGTGTTGATAAGCTCGTATTTTACGTCTTATCGGGTGCCTCTTTTCTTGGATTTGGCTTGTTTTTCTAGTGAATTTTATCCCACATTATACCTTGATTTGTTTTATTTGTGTGTATCAGGTATAGAGCATCATTTGATCCAAAAGATGGGAGAAAAATCAAGAAAATTGTTGACAAAGGTGTGATGTAGCATCATCACATTAAAGATGCCGCAGCATCACTGTGTTAAACGGCTATGCAGCTTAAATCCTGGATGCCGCAACATCTCGAATCCGATGCCGCAGCATCCCGTTTGAGACAGCAGCCTATAAATACGCGTTTTAAGTCAGTTTTGAGGGATTCCACTCTTTTTACAACACACATATTGGGAGAAAAACATAGGGAAGCAAGAGAAAACCATAGGAATCAAAGGAGAAAGCTTGAAGATTCCGAATTTGTCTACGAAAATGGAGAATTCAAGCAACAACGAGGAATTCAAGATTGTACTAGGGAGTTTTTCATCTTCTTTTGAGATTAGTTCATTGACAATGTCTTTTGAAGATTGTTATTTCTCTTTCTTTTAGATCATGAACTAAATTCGTTTGACTAAGGCCGTGTGAAGTTCAAACTATGAATTATCGTTTATAAAATTTATGTTTTTTATTATTGCTTGGCATGCTATGTGTTCAATTTGTTGTGTTTAATGCTTATGAGTGTTTGATCACCACTTGTTCGATAAATTGCTTAGCTTAGATTCCGAGAGGATATAGGTTAAGGATGCTTGGGCAATTGAACATCACATCTTAGAATTGACTAGGGATAGATTCGATTCATTTATGTAGCCTTCCGGTAATGGGGAATCTCATAAGTCATGTTAATGCATGTTTATTAATTGAATTCTCATATAGGGATATAGGGAATCTTTAATGAACATATACGCACTATACCAAGGGATTGGGTAGTGTATAATTTGGAGTTTCCGCCATAACATGATAAGTCATAATTGAATAACACGCTTCATAATCGATAATGAGTAGTTTGGTTGGATCACGTGTCTTAGTTATCTCTCTCCCTCTGATTTTTCAATCTCTACGGGTTGTACATAATTAATTTGCTTTATTTTAATTAAACAATCACATCTTTAATAATTGATTTAACTTGGACTTATATAATATAGTAGTTTCAATGATTAAATACGTTTGTTCCTTGGGTACGATAATCCGGACTTAAAATCCACTGTATTACTTGCGGATCTAGTGCACTTGCTAGGTTTTTTCGTGTCAGTCTTCACCATTCTTCTTGTCACTGGCAGAAAATCCCGGTGCGATGATTATGATGTGTGTATTAACTGGAGATAATTTTGACATGTGGGAAAAGGCTATGGTGAACACCTTAAAGGCAAAGAACAAACTAGGGTTTGTCGATGGAACCCTAAAGAAGCTGGTTACTGGATCGGTTGAAGAGGCGAATTGGGGATCTTGTAACTCGATGTTGATTTCATGGATAATGAAGAGACGGACAAAGCCGTATGGGATGAACTTCTAGAGCATTTTGCAGTTGGAAACGTGCCTGTGATTCATGAACTTAAAGGCGAAATTGCCTCGCTCAGGCAACAGGGAATGACAATTGTGACGTACTACACCAAACTTAAGGGGATGTGGGATGAGCTAGCAAGTTATTCCAAGGTTCCAAAGTGTACTTGTGGGGTTGGAAAGGAGTTTATTCAAGAACAAGAGGAAGAGAAGCTACACCAATTCCTAATGGGTTTGGATGATACCATGTTCGGAACCATACGTTCTCAAATCTTGAATATGGATCCGCTTCCCACCATTCGCAAGGCTTATGCTCTTATTACTCGTGAGGAACGTCATAGGACGATTGTATGGGGCCAAGAAGAGAGGGTAGTATCTGTAGCTTTTGTTACACAAGCTGCTCGGAGAATAAAACCTGGACCTCACTTTGGGTAATCAAAATCAAAATGAGTTGTCAATGAAAGTGTGCGAATTGCAACTGAACTGGTCATGACATCTCCAGTTGTTTCAACCTTATTGGTTATCTCGATTGGTGGCGAAGCTCAAAGGGGCGCGACAAAACTGAACAGCCGCTTCAGCAGGGGCAGAATAATCACGAGTGGTAATCCAGGGATTTCGAATGAACAAATTCAGAGGCTGCTGAACATGCTTGACAAAGGGAACGATGAGAAACTTTCTGGTAAGACTTGTGATGATTTCATATGGATTCTGGACAGTGGTGCGTCCAACCATATGATAGGGAGTTTGGCTCTCTTAACAAAGATTGGAACTACAAATCCACTTCCTGTTTCGTTCCCTAACGGGACGCAAACAAGTGATACTAAAACAGGAGAAGTAGTTTTAAATGAACATATAACATTAAAAGATGTTTTATTTATCCCGGGGTTGACTTGAAATTTAATATCTATTCATCAGTTAATTTCTGAACTATTATGCCAGATTGTTTTTGCTAATGCGATTTGTATTATACAGGACCACATTTTGAGGATGTTGATTGGAGTGGGTAAGCTTCGAAGGGGGTCTATTATTTGGCGTCGACAAAGTCACATTGTGTATTGAAGATCATGAGAGGGGATTCATATGAGATTTGGCATCGACGTCTGGGGTACCAATCTTATGAGCACTTATCTTATATTTCTGAAGTAGGCAGTTTAGAAAATAAAGAGAATTTGGTTTGTGATAGTTGTTTTTGAGCCAAACAAACTCGTTTTGTTTTCCCTTTAAACGATAAAACTACAGAGAATTGTTTTGATTTAATTCATTGTGACTTATGGGGTCTGCATAATAAAGCTTCTAGCATTGGTACACATTATTTTTTACTATAGTGGATGCTCATAGTCGCTTTGTGTGGGTTTATCTTGTTAAGGAGAAAAGTGAAACGAGTCGTTGTTTTATCAATTTCTGCAATCTTGTGCGGACTCAGTATGGAAATATTGTTAAATGTGTTCATAGTGATAATGGGATGGAGTTTCACTTTGTGATTATGAGTGATTTTTATACTAAACAAGGCATGGTACATGAAACGAGTTGTACACATACGCCTCAACAAAATGGGTGTGTATAACGAAAGCATAGGAATATTCTCGAAGTAGCTCGTGCTTTACAATTTCAAGCTAATTTGCCTATTCGTGTTTGGGGAGAGTGCATCTTGACAGCAGTGTATTTAATTAATAGAACACCTATGGTGAAATTGCAAGGCAAGGCACCATATAAGCTGTTGTTCGAGGTTAAGCCATCGTATACACATCTTAGGGTTTTCAGGTGCCTTTGTTATGCTCGTTGTGCACCGAAACCCACCGAAAAGTTTGCATTGAGGAGTCGTCGTTACATTTTTGTGTGGAAAGAAGTCATGGCAACTTTATGATTTAGACAAGTGTGAATTTTTCTAGTCCCGTGATTTGTCGTTTCATGAAAGGGTGTTTCCCACACATGTAACGATACTTCACAAATACGGGATGTTGTGGCTGAACATGGGTGCGATTTGATGGAGGGGAATGATGTTGGTTTCGGTAGTTCTGATTTGAGGCGGAGTACTTTACAGGAATTCGTTGATGGTACGGTTGATGTACAGGCTAATGAGAATGTACAGGCTGATGAAAATGTTCCTGTAGTGCCTGAGTTGGATTCTAGGCCACGACGGGTCACACGACTTTCTGCAAAATGGAATGATTATGTCGTCTACTCTACTATAACCGAGAGTCCTAATTCCAATTTGCAGATGGCCAAACACCCCCTCCCCAGGAACCACCACTCCATAAAAGCACATCAGGTACTCGTTATCCTTTGGTAAATTATTTAACCTCTGATAAATTTTCTCAAGAGCATCGGAGGTTCTTTAATGCAATTGGCACAACCACTGAACCATAGAATTACAATGAAGCCGCCAAACACATTGAATGGAGAGAAGCCATGTCACGTGAGATTGATGCTTTGGAGTCAAACGGGATGTGGACTTTGGAAGCCATGCTACCTGATAAGTGCAATATTTATATATTTTATTACCTCTATCTTTAGCATTTTATTGTGATTATATGGCCATTGGAACTGATTTTATTTCATTTTGTGATTTGGGCAAGAGTTGAAGTGCAAAATATCAATTTCAATCAAAATGACAGATTTGGCGATGTTTCGGAAATATTAATATATCTGGAGATGTATACATTAGTTTCTATTGAATTTTATCTAGTTGGAAAGCTAAGACAAAGGCCTATATTTCTTATGAAGAAGTCCAGACCCAATTCGGAAGTTAAAGGGCTCGAAAGTGTTGAAGAATTTAATGACGATTTCTGTTCTGGACTGGACTGGAATGCGCAGCTTTGGTGAAAAATTCATAACTAGAGTTATGTGTCTTGGATTCCGTCAAGGCCAGTTGGAAATGAAAGCTAACACATAAAGCTACAAATGTCTAGAAGGAGTCAAAGTCAGATTCGATGAATTAGAGGTGACAAATCAGAATGTAAAGAGAAGAATATATTCTCCATGCTTTGATGTTAAAGGGAAGAATATATTCTCCATGCTTTGATGTTAAAGGGAAGAATATATTCTCCATGCTTTGATGTTAAAGGGAAGAATATATTCTCCATGTCTTGATAAAGGAAGAGGGAATATATTCTCTCTATGATTATGTCATTTTTTCATTGCCTATATATATGTCTTGCAAGAGTTGAAGAAGAACAACAAAAACAAGAAGAAAACAAAGAGAAGAGAGTTAGAAAAAAAATAGTATTTTCAAGTTTTATGCTTACAATTATGAGTAGCTAAGTTTTTATTTCGATTCAAGGGAGTTCATTTTGATTCACATGTTGTGAGACACGGAGCTTCATATATCTATCTACGGTTTGATTATCTTTTGTTTCTTATTCTTAATGTTCATGCTTGTTTAGATAATAATCTAAGGTGCACATTAGTTGATTATCTATTACAATCTATTGCTAACAAATCTTCATAATCCGTAATTGTTATGTTTGATTTGTGCATGTAGCAATTAGGTTTTTATGATTAGGATCCCAATTTTCGTTGATAACCTAAGGGAAACATTAGAGTAAATTAAATAGTTGGCGCTTGCTTAAACTATTGTTTATCCTTAGTCGCTTCTAATTCGTTATGCTATTATTAACATGATTAGGATTGCTTAATACCGAATCAGTTGATAATAATAATTTAACCGGGTGCTGGGCTTTGGTTAATGATATACGAAAGTTAATAGGGATATAAATAGCTGGTTATTTATGTTCTTGGCTAAGTAATCAAAGAATAGATAGTATTTTAGGTGTCTATGATCAACTTGAATTGAAGAACGAACTATCCTTGAATCGATGCTTTACATTTATTGAACTTCCTATTTAATTCCTGTCATTATTAATTCATCAAACAAACCTCCCCATTGAATATTATTTTGATCAACCAATCTTTAGGGTTCGACCTGGACTTACGAGTACTACAAATTCTTGTGAGAACAGTAATTATATTTTGGTGCATTCGACACGTACCAAAATTTTGGCGCCGTTGCCGGGGATTGGTTTTCGATCAAAATTTTATTTTATTCTAATTATTATTGTAATATATATAGGCTGTTAGACTTATATATTTCTTAGTTTTAAGTTTTATTGACTAGTTTGTGCATTGAAAAAAAAAACAAAAAAAAACACTGTTTTTCGAATTCGGCCACGAACTCTATATCAATTTTGAAAGAAACGTCGTTTTAAAAACAACTCAGCATACTTTAGTATGCTGAGCACCAGCCTCTCGGGCCCAAATTCCATCGTTTACTAGTTGTTTTTTTTGCGTTTTTGTGTTTTCAGTCGGTTTTTAAGTTTTATTTTTATTTGTTTTCGATATTTCTATACTTTACCTTGTTAGTTTTTGTGTTTTATGACCTCTAAGAGCCAGGAAATTGATCCAGAGATTGAAAGAACGTTCCACAGATTAAGAAGAGAGGCTAAACGGGCAATTGAAGAGCAAAACTCAATACCGAAAGAGTCAATCCCTTCTCTAAAGGGAAGCACCGAATCTCTGCACCTGTTTTCAAGTGATTCAGACGAAGAGGAAGTCATGGCAGCCAACAATAGGACTCTAAAGGAGTTGGCTGCTCCAAATTTTAATCAACAACCTTTATGCATTGAATACGCTACTTTAGATGTTGCTTTTGAATTGAAATCTGGATTGATTCACTTATTACCTAAATTTCGTGGTCTTGCAGGAGAGGATCCAAATAAACATCTGAAGGAGTTCCATGTTGTTTGTTCAAGCATGAGACCAACTGGAGTGTCCGAGGAGCAGATTAAATTGAGAGCTTTTCCATTCTCCTTAGCTGATGATGCAAAGGATTGGCTCTATTATTTACCATCGGGGACGATAACAACATGGAATGAAGTGAAGAGGCTGTTTTTGGAAAAGTACTTCCCAGCTTCAAGGGCTGCCAACATAAGAAAAGAAATTTGTGGCATAAGGCAGTACAATGAAGAGTCATTATACGAATACTGGGAGCGTTTTAAGAAGTTGTGTGCAAGCTGCCCCCACCACCAAATAAGTGAGCAATTGTTAATTCAATATTTTTATGAAGGCTTACTGTATATGGACAGGAACATGATTGATGCAGCGAGTGGAGGAGCGTTAGTAGATAAACCCCCACAGCTGCTAGAAATTTGATTTCCAATATGGCGGCAAATTCACAGCAATTTGGCATGAGGTTGGACCACACACCTAAAGCAGTTAATGAGGTAAGTACATCTAACCTTGAGCATCAAATTTCTGAGTTAACGTCATTAGTTCGTCAGATGGCGGTAGGAAATATGCAAGTAGCGAAGGTATGTGGTATTTGTTCAGTTACAGGACACCCCACTGATGCGTGTCCAACATTGCAAGAAGAAACGAACCAGCAAGCCAATGCCATTGGAGGATTCCCAGGTCAGCAACAAAGAAAGTACGATCCTTATTCCAATTCATACAATCCAGGCTGGCGAGATCACCCCAATCTCAGTTATGGAAATCAAGTTGGACAAAATCGTTATCAAAATTCTTTCCAGCCTCGACAGCAACATCAAACGAATCAATCTTCAATTCAGGTATGGCTTTAGATGAAATTGTTAAAGCTCTCGCTAACAATACCCAACAATTTCAACAGGAAACAAGAAACAACATCCAAATTTAGAGAAACAGATAAGTCAGTTAGCAACTACGATGAGCAAGATGGAAGCTCAAGGTTCGGGCAAATTACCCTCCCAAACAATCATAAATCCTAGAGAGAATGCCAGTGTAGTAACTTTGCGGAGTGGAAAAGAAATTCAGAGCCCAACTCAAAGTGTGCCGGAAGAAGAAAAACCCACAGAAGCTAAAATTAGTCTCGAAGCTCCTAAGGTAAGTTTTCCTTCAAACATGCATAATTCCACTAACACTGTTCCTGTTTCCATCCCCTTTCCGAGCAGGTTAAGTAAATCCAAGAAACAAAATGAAGAGAAGGAGATATTGGAGACATTCAGAAAGGTAGCAGTAAACATTCCACTGCTTGATGCTATTAGTCAGATTCCGAGATATGCGAAATTTCTTAAGGAGCTATGCACCATGAAGAGGAAGCTACGAGGAGACGAAAAGATTAAAGTGGATGAAAATGTGTCTGCAATAATCCAGCGAAAACTGCCACCTAAGTGTAAGGATCCAGGTACGTTTACTATCCCTTGTGTGATTGGTAATAATAGATTTGAACGTGCCATGTTAGATTTAGGTGCATCAATTAACGTCATGCCTTATTCAATTTATGCATCTCTTAATTTGGGTCCCTTGAAACAAACTGGTGTTATTATACAATTGGCGGATCGATCTAATGCATACCCCGAGGGGGTGCTTGAGGATGTGTTAGTGCAGGTGAATGAATTAATCTTTCCAGCTGATTTTTACGTTCTGAATATGGAAGATAATGGATCCCCAAATCCAGCCCCGATCCTCCTAGGACGCCCCTTCCTCAAAACAGCAAGAACAAAGATTGATGCTCATGATGGCACTTTGTCAATGGAGTTCGATGGGCAGATTGTCAAATTTAGCATATTCGAATCCATGAGGTATCCCCTGATGTGAATTCAGTTTATTCTATTGATATTATTGATGTGTTAGCCCAGGAGGTTTTTGAGAAAAATCAAGTGGATGCATTGGAAGTAGTACTCAGTCATGGTTTATGGCAATTCGGGGAACATCTGAATTTTAGTGATGAAGTTGAAGAGATGATTATGGCTTTGCAGTCCTTACCACCAGCCCCTAGCAGGTATAATGTGTCAAAAATTGAATTATCATTTAATCACACAAAATTGCTGCCATCTGTGTTGCAGGCACCGAATTTAGAACTTAAGCCCTTACCCGACCATCTGAAGTATGCGTACTTAGGGGAGACTGAGACCTTGCCAGTAATAATTGCAAAGAATCTGACTACGGTGCAAGAGGAAAGACTCGTTAGGATACTTCGAGATCATATGACAGCAATTGGATGGACTATAGCAGACATCAAGGGAATTAGTCCTTCCATGTGCATGCACCGGATTTTGTTAGAGGATGACTCAAAACCAAGCAGAGAGGCTCAAAGGAGGTTGAATCCATTGATGATGGATGTAGTAAAGAAATAAATCCTGAAGTTGTTGGATGCAGGAGTTATTTACCCAATTTCAGACAGCAAGTGGGTCAGTCCTGTTCAGGTTGTACCAAAAAAATCTGGAGTGACGGTAGTGCAGAACCAGAATAATGAGCTAGTTCCTACGAGGATTCAAAATGGGTGGCGTGTTTGCATTGATTACCGCAAGTTGAATGCAGCAACGAGAAAAGGACCATTTTCCTTTACCTTTTATTGATCAAATGCTTGAACGATTAGCCGGTAAATCTCATTATTGTTTTCTTGATGGCTACTCAGGTTATAACCCGATTGTGATTGCTCCTGAAGACCAAGAGAAAACCACATTTACGTGTCCGTTTGGAACATTTTCTTATCGAAGGATGCCGTTTGGACTTTGCAATGCACCAGCCACTTTTCAGCGCTGCATGATAAGTATTTTCTCCGATTTAATCGAAAAGTACATTGAAGTTTTTATGGACGATTTTACTGTGCATGGGGATTCATTTGATTCTTGTCTTGAAAATTTATCTCGTGTGCTTGATCGTTGCATTGACACAAACCTTGTTTTGAATTTTGAAAAATGTCATTTTATGGTAGAACAAGGGATTGTATTAGGACATGTTATTTCATGTAAGGATATTGAGGTAGATAAAGCTAAGGTAGATTTAATTGTGAACTTACCCTACCCCACATGTGTGAGGGATGTGCGATCTTTCCTTGGCCATGCAGGTTTTTATCGTAGATTCATCAAGGATTTTTCGAAGATTGCATTGCCTCTATCCAAGTTGCTACAACAAGATGTGATTTTCGAATTCACCCAAGACTGCAAGGATGCTTTTGATAAACTGAAATCAGCGTTAACCACTGCACCTTTGATGCAGCCACCAGATTGGTCTCTTCCATTCGAAATAATGTGTGATGCGAGTAATTATGCAATGGGAGCAGTTTTAGGACAACGAGTTGGCAAACAACCTCATGTGATCCATTATGCTTCCCGGACCCTTAACGCGGCTCAGTGCAATTATTCAACTACTGAAAAAGAACTTTTGTCTATTGTTTTTGCTTTAGATAAATTTCGTTCTTATCTACTTGGATCTAAAGTGATTGTATTTTCTGATCATGCAGCTTTAAGACATCTTTTGGCGAAGAAAGAATCAAAACCGAGGTTAATGAGATGGATTCTTCTTCTTCAAGAATTTGATTTGGAGATTAAAGATAAAAAGGGGGCTGGAAATTTGGTGGCAGATCATTTGAGTCGATTAGTGCGAAAAGAAAATCTGGTGCCACTACAAGAATTCTTTCCGGATGAGCAATTGTTTGCTCTGCAAGGTATGGTTCCTTGGTATGCTGATTTAGTGAATTATTTAGTTTCTAGAACTTTACCTGGTGATTTGAGTAGAGCTAAGAAAGATAAAATTAAAAGTGAGGCAAAATATTATGTGTGGGATGATCTATACTTGTGGAAGTTTTGTTCCGATCAAATTATTAGGAGATGTGTGCCTGATTCTGAATTAGAGTCTGTCTTGAAATTTTGTCATGCTTATGCGTGTGGTGGTCATTTTGGACCTAAGAGAACTGCAAGAAAAGTGTTAGATAGTGGTTTCTATTGGCCTACTTTATTCCGTGATGCTTATGTCATGTGTAAAAATTGTGAACAATGTCAAAGAACGGGGAATTTAAGTCATAGGAATGAAATGCTTCAAACGCCCATACTTGTTTGTGAGATTTTTGATATATGGGGTATTGATTTTATGGGACCTTTTCCTTCCTCCTTTGGTTTTGTTTATATCTTACTTGCGGTTGATTATGTTTCGAAGTGGGTGGAAGCTAAAGCCACCCAAACTGATGATTCTAAAGCTGTTGTAAGTTTTCTCAAGTCTAACATTTTTAGTAGGTTTGGCATACCAAAAGCATTGATAAGTGATCAGGGATGCCATTTTTGTAACCGAGCTGTGGACACTTTGCTAAAAAAATATGGGGTGTTTCATAAGACATCCACATCTTATCACCCTCAGACAAATGGGCAAACCGAGGTGTCCAATCGAGAAGTCAAGTCCATCTTGGAAAAAACTGTAAATCCTAATCGAAAAGATTGGAGTCTTCGACTTAAAGATGCATTATGGGCGTACCGGACAGCCTATAAAACACCTATTGGGATGTCTCCATATAGGTTAGTCTTTGGTAAATCGTGTCATCTTCCGGTGGAATTGGAACACAAAGCGTTTTGGGCTGTAAAGAGTTGCAATTTAGATAGAGATCAAGCTGGTATACATAGGAAGTTGCAACTACAAGAGTTAGAGGAGATTCGCCTTGATGCTTATGAGAATTCCCGAATTTACAAGGAGAAGACCAAGTGGTTTCATGACAAGATGATCTCTAGGAAAGAATTTGTGATTGGACAAAAAGTGTTGCTTTACAACTCAAAACTCAAATTAATGCCTGGTAAGTTACGTTCTTGTTGGGTTGGACCTTTTGTTGTGATTAATGTATTTTCTTATGGTGCAGTAGAGATTCAAAGCTTAGAAACTAACAAGTTGTTCAAGGTAAATGGACATAGACTTAAACCTTTCTATGAAGGTTTCCAAGAGCATACAATTGAAGAAGTTTTATTGATCAATCCAACTTACTTGGATTAAAAGGCTGCAAAGTCGAGCCAACGACTTTAAAAAAAGGCGCTGCTTGGGAGGCAACCCAAGAGTGGCTGAACGACCACCATCAGATTTGCTTTCTTTTTCCCTATCTCTTTTAATTTCGTTTGTTCATTTTTTTTTTTATTTTCATTCTGTGTTGCATTGAGGACAATGCAGATTTTAAGTGTGGGGGAAATGGTTAGTTATTTGTTTTATGAGTTAAAAAAAAAAAAAAATTTCTTTATTGTGCAGCCAAGTAAGGTAGTGAAAAATTATTTTCCTTCATCAGTGGTTGATTGCAAAATAAACTAGATTCAATAGAGAAGTTAAGTAGTGTTTAAATTGTTATGATTGTTGAAGTACAGGCTTTTAGAGAAATTCGTGTGAATTCGTAATTTAGCATAACTTTGTATGTGACTTTTGACTTGCTGAAATCCCTTCAAATTCCTCAAGGTTAATCTGGTTGATAGTGACTTAAAATAATAATGGATGAAATTCCTTGGTGTAAAGCTTGAGGCGTAAATTGCATAATGTTGAAGATATAGTATAGCGCTTGGGATTATCTACACTGAAGGGATTAAGCCTAAGGAGTTTTCAAGCTTGGTAACCTAAGACTATCTAGTCTGGGATCTATCGGCCCAAACCTGCTACTGTGTTGGAAATCTAATAGGGCTATTCAAAGTATGTCCAAAATGAAATGATCCGCTTGTTGAGTAACCGGGTGCATTCATGAATAATGTTTGTATTCGCGTCAAAAGACAAGTGTGTGCTTAATAATAATATATTGCTCGTTTTAATTCATGTTTGAGGAAATATAAAGGGATGATGTTGAGTTAAATGTTGCATTAATAGTATTGCGGTTACAAAATGAAGTGAATTCTTGAGAAGTTTGTGTGAATGCAAGAGTAATGGTGGACACATGATTAACCTTTCTAGCGAATTTTGTTAATTTTTGGTTATGAATCGATGATGTCTGGAAAGAAAATTTCATGAACTTGCTTGTTTGTACATTGAGAGATTGATTTTGTGGGTATATCTTCTGCAAACCCTCACGAGACTAAACTCGTCCACTAGGGGTAACCTAGGGGTTTAAAGGCTTGTTGCATATGCTAAATGCAACCGTGTTACCTACGAAAGTGGTTGGCTTTAGTTTTTTTTTTTTTTTCTAGTTTCTCTTTATCTTTGCCCGAGGACGTGCAAGAGCTAAGTGTGGGGGAATTTGATAAGTGCAATATTTATGTATTTTATTACCTCTATCTTTAGCATTTTATTGTGATTATATGGCCATTGGAACTGATTTTATTTCATTTTGTGATTTGGGCAAGAGTTGAAGTGCAAAATATCAATTTCAATCAAAATGACAGATTTGGCGATGTTTCGGAAATATTAATATATCTGGAGATGTAGACATTAGTTTCTATTGAATTTTATCTAGTTGGAAAGCTAAGACAAAGGCCTATATTTCTTATGTAGAAGTCCAGACCCAGTTCGGAAGTTAAAGGGATCGAAAGTGTTGAAGAATTTAATGAAGATTTCTGTTCTGGACTGGACTGGAATGCGCAGCTTTGGTGAAAAATTCATAACTAGAGTTATGTGTCTTGGATTCAGTCAAGGCCAATTGGAAATGAAAGCTAACACATAAAGCTACAAATGTCTAGAAGGAGTCAAAGTCAGATTCAATGAATTAGAGGTGACAAATCAGAATGTAAAGAGAAGAATATATTCTCCATACTTTGATGTTAAAGGGAAGAATATATTCTCTATGCTTTGATGTTAAAGGGAAGAATATATTCTCCATGTCTTGATAAAGGAAGAGGGAATATATTCTCTCTATGATTATGTCATTTTTTCATTGCCTATATATATGTCTTGCAAGAGTTGAAGAAGAACAACAAAAACAAGAAGAAAACAAAGAGAAGAGAGTTAAAAAAAAATAGTATTTTCAAGTTTTATGCTTACAATTATGAGTAGCTAAGTTTTTATTTCGATTCAAGGGAGTTCATTTTGATTCACATGTTGTGAGACACGGAGCTTCATCTATCTATCTACGGTTTGATTATCTTTTGTTTCTTATTCTTAATGTTCATGCTTGTTTATGTAATAATCTAAGGTGCACATTAGTTGATTATCTATTACAATCTATTGCTAACAAATCTTCATAATCCGTAATTGTTATGTTTGATTTGTGCATGTAGCAATTAGGTTTTCATGATTAGGATCCCAATTTTCGTTGATAACCTAAGGGAAACATTAGAGTAAATTAAATAGTTGGCGCTTGCTTAAACTATTGTTTATCCTTAGTCGCTTCTAATTCGTTATGCTATTATTAACATGATTAGGATTGCTTAATACCAAATCAGTTGATAATAAGAATTTAACCGGGTGCTGGGCTTTGGTTAATGATATACGAAAGTTAATAGGGATATAAATAGCTGGTTATTTATGTTCTTGGCTAAGTAATCAAAGAATAGATAGTATTTTAGGTGTCTATGATCAACTTGAATTGAAGAACGAACTATCCTTGAATCGATGCTTTACATTTATTGAACTTCCTATTTAATTCCTGTCATTATTAATTCATCAAACAAACCTCCCCATTGAATATTATTTTGATCAACCAATCTCTAGGGTTCGACCTGGACTTACGAGTACTACAAATTCTTGTGAGAACAGTAATTATATTTTGGTGCATTCGACACGTACCACTACCTGGCAAGAAACCCATTGACTATAAGTGGGTTTTTTAAAATTAATTACAATTCTGATGGAACCATTAAGCGGTACAAAGCACGGTTAGTGGCAAAGGGGTTCACACAGGTTGAGGGTCTCGATTTCCTTGAGAATTTTGCTCTAGTTGCCAAGGTTGTCTCGGTACGACTTTTCCTCTCTGTTGCAGTGGCCCGAGGTTGGGAATTACATCAGTTGGATATAAATAATGCTCTTGCACGGGGATTTAGATGAGGAGGTATACATCCGTTTGCTTCCTTGTTTTCATGGTTCTATAGGAAAATTCTACCATATACGTAATCCATATGGCTTACACCAAGCCTCGAGAAATTGGTTTGCGAAATTGAGTGGTGCGCTTCGCACATATGGTTTTGAACAATCATGCACTGATTATTCCTTGTTTACATATCGACGAGGTTCTGTGTTCTTGAGCCTTCTCATTTATGTCAACAATATCATCTTGGCTGGGAACGATAGTAAGGCTTGTGCGGGTTTTAAATCTTATCTACAATCTTGTTTTCATATTAAGGACTTGGGGGTGTTGAAGTATTTTTTGGGCATCGAAGTTGCTCGTTCCTCGACGGGGATTTTTCTATGTCCAAAAAGGTATGCTTTGGATATTTTGACTGATACCGGACTACTTGGTTGCAAGCCGGTTGACACGCCTATGGAGCATGGTCATCGACTTGCTTTGTCAGACAGTGACTTAATGAAGGACAACGCTTTTTATCGTTGCTTTGTGGGACTCCTAATTTATCTCACAATCACGTGACCAGACATTTCATATGCTGTTCACATTTTGTCGCAACTCGCTCAAGCTCCTCATATAGACCATTTTGAGGTCGCTTTGCGAGTGGTTTGGTATATCAAAAGGCATCATGGCTAAGGGCTTTTCCTTTGTGTTGACAATGATCCCAAGTTACGTGAGTTTTGTGACTTTGATTGGGCGAGTTATCCTATTTCTCGTCGCTCTGTTATTGGTTGCTTTGTCATGCTTGGACAATCTCCTGTTTCGTGGAAGACTAAAATGCAAACAACTGTCTCTCGGTCATCGGCTGAAGCTGAATATCGCACCATGGCTGCAGCTACGAGTGAGCTTCTTTAGCTCAAGACTTTTTTGGCATCCTTAGGTTTTCAACATTCTGATCCTATGCCACTTTATTGTGATAGCCAATCGGCTATTCACATAGCTGCTAACCCGGTGTTTCACAAGTGGACGAAGCACATTGAAATCAATTGTCATTTTTTCCAGTAACAAGTACAGTCTGGTTCGATTATCACTCAACATGTTCGCTCGCAATGTCATCCAGCAGACACTTTCACTAAGGCCTTCTTCGTTCACAATTTTTATATATTTTGGGCAAGTTGGGCATTCATGATTTGCATGCACCAACTTGAGGGAGAGTATTGTAAATAATGTTTTGTTTATTGTATTTTAGTCTTTTAGGTAACTTAACTTGTATAGGGGTCTATAGTATATATATATATATATATCTTAGCAGCTTGTCTTAGGGTTAATAACATTTTTGAGGCAATACAGAAAATCCTTTCCCATCTCTGTGTTCTTATGTTGCTTATTTACATCTTCCATGTGATCCCATTTTTGTAAAGCTTCATTTCACCAATATCTGAAGTTAGTAGAAGCTTCAAATCAGAGAAGAGATAGCCATGGCAATGAATATCCTTAAGAAATGTTGTCAAAAGATGAATATCCATGGGGATGAAAAAGATGATACGGCCACACACGAAGAGCATTGAGAAAGGAAATCCAAACTCACCTCAAGCAATTCAATGCGACGAGCTTCTCTTCCCATCTAAGAGAAAAAATAGTTGTTCGACATATCTTCTTCGTGGTGATATTCTTATCATAAACTATCAAATTGCAGCACAAAATCATTATGCCATGAGGCCGAATATTTATATTTGTGAAATGAAGTTGTATTCATTTATTTTTTTGTGCTATCTTGGTCTTGAATTAATCCCATGTCTTATTTTCTTTTGGTATTTCATAAGTTTATAATTTCTCCATAATTGTATCATTTACTTCTTTAAGCTCTATAGCTGACTTTTGAAGTAAGAATCCTGTGTTGTTGTAGACTCAAATGTCAAGTTATTATCAGTTAGTTTATTCAATTTTTGAAAAAAGAGACATTTATTGTCTGTAGCTTTTGTAAATAATTATTATACCGTGTCCTGCTGTAAGTAGTTAAAGAGTAACGATATGTGTCTGTTATTATTTTTTCACCGATTCTCATTCTAAAAAGAATTTATTGAATAATACACATTTAGGAACTTCATCATACAAGATTAACCACAAAAGGACATCACTGTTTTAATTGAAAAGGATAAAGAATTGGTGATGTATATCATTTTACTTAATCAAAGCCACATTTTTTTATGTCTCGTTAATTTGCTACAGGTTTGCTACTTGAAGTGGGTATGTAAAACTTCGTACCCATTACCTCAAATTTCTTGCGTCTATTTTAAATTCTTCTTGAAGTATGCCCCAGGGTTCTTTTACTTTTTCAATAGCCAATGTTCTCGAACAAAGACCTAATTGTCTCATTGTTACTTCCCACAACCAATTTGTTGTAGAAGTTTGTGAATCCGGCAATTATGTAAAAGAGGATTAGTAATGAAACATTTTTCAAATCTAGAATACCTATTTTATTAAAATGAGACTCAGGTCAATAACTTTTGATATGATGTTTCACTAATTTTAAAATTATTACAATTCAGTTATTGCTTAGTAATAATTTATCTTCTATCCTCCACAATGTAATCAAATCCGTGATTTATTGAATAACAACATAATCTGATTGATGTCGCATAACATAATTCGAGATAAATTTAAGTGATAAATGCAGACACCCCCCTCTCCTAGGGGGGGGGGGGGTAAGTGCATTTTGTCCCCCAGCCTATCAAAATATGCACCCGACACCCTCACATTTGATAAGTGTTGCACTTAGCTCACTTTGCCTATTTTCGGTGGAATCTAGTGGAATATTCCGTTGGAGATTCTTAAATATTTTAAGATATGTGCATTTTGCACCCTGACCTTCAAAGAGTGTGCATTTAACCACCTATGGCATACATTAACATCAAATTCTTATTTTGATTGAATGAAATGGAATATTTTTACCAAAATACTGTTATGTACGAACTTCTTGATTTATATATTGACATTTCAATAATCCAAATTATCTTATAATTACAAATTATTTCTATAGTTACGTTTTTAAGTTCCTGTAGGTTAGACAATTAAAATATTTTTATTATTACCCTTAAATCATTATTTTTGTTTAGCAAATAATGTGGGTTGATTGGGTTACATAGAGGATAAGAGAAACAATGCTTTTGGGTGGATTTTGATAGCAAATTGATTGAAACCTCGATACATAGCACAATGATACATGTCAAAATATTGGTGGTATATTCTATTTTATTCAATCAAAATAAGAATTTAATAGTAATGTGTATGATAGGGGATTAAGTGTACATTTTTTAAAGGTCAGGGGCAAAGTACACATACCTCAAAGTATCTTCGAATCTCCAATGGATATTCTTTTAGATTCCACCGGATCCGGTCAACAACGGGTTAAATGCAAAGTTCACCAAAGGTAAGGGTGTCGGGTACATATTTTGATAAGCTGGGGGGCAAAGTGCACTTACGCTCATAGGTGAGGGGGTGTTTGCATTTATCCCAAAATTGAATAGAGACTTCATAACCAAACATTTTGACTAATGTGACGTAAATAAATCACCAGTCACGCAAATTTATGCTCTTACATTAAAAATATTATATTATTGCAATAAAATCAAGATTTTGTTAACGGAAACAAAAATATCTTCATACAGTATATTGTACTACATAGAATTAAGAAGCTAAATAGCTCAAAGATTAGTTACGTAAAATATGATATTTGTACATATATGAAGTTGCAGTATTTACAATGTGTAAACATTTTGACTAAGGCAAATAAAATGCATCTTTACCAACTCAAAATCCACATTTTTTTCACTAACTGGTCAATATTTCATGTCTATCAAATGTGTGATGTACAATACATGTAATTTAATTTAGCCCGAAGAAATTCATTATAGGATCATACACTTCTTGCTTAGCATTGTACCCATGAACAAAGTCTAAATGAGCATAGTCTTCCTTGTAGAGCAATACGAGCTTATCGGGCTCATGATCTACGAGCTTATCAACCAACGTCTGTACATCTTTAACATCTGAAAGAAAATCTTTCCCTCCATAGCTAAGGAAAAGAGGAAGGTCATCTGGAATGCTTGTCATATTGTACTCTGGAGGAGTCGGTTGCCCGTAGTATTTGTTGTTCTCGTCATCACTACCATAATCGTACATCTCTATGGTCCCTTGTCTAATCACTGTTGAGAAAGCGCAAACGACGATTTGGTTATAAAAGTTGCATTGTTATCTATGGCGTAGTAAATAATAGTCATAAATGATATTACTGATCGATAAAATAAAAATTAGCTTTTACTCAAAAAGAAAAATGACCTAAAGTTGGTTGCATAAATGACCTAAAGTTGGTTGCATAAAGTTGGTTCTTATATATTCTTACAGTATCAAAATACTAATTAAATATATAAGTCAACTTCCTAAAAACTCATATACTTTATATTCCCCATATGTATGAGTCATATTTGATTCGACACATAGTTTTATAAATATCTATATCTCTACTATACTAAAAGTCTAGATAAACTAGGTTTTTTTTTTCCAATTGTAACATTACTTTTCCACTCAACTGCAATTGAGAATAAGTATCATTAACTACATACTAAACCTTAAATTTCCTACAAGATTAATGAATAATAAAATATACCACCTCCACATTTTAACTAAATTAATGTCTAATGAATACCCTTTAAACTTCCCCAAACTTTCTACCTTCTTGAAACTTTTCATTTCTCTATCTCTTCATAACACATTAAATGGAAGTGACATCTTTTCCCAATATAAAGCATAGACAATGCCATGAGATTCTAAATCCATCATATTTCTACCTGTTTTGTACGCATGTGGCTATTGCTCTAGCAATTATAATCAAACTACAGTAGGATCACCTCAATTTGAATTATTGAGGTGATACTAACTATTTATAGCATTTTGAATGTTTCTCCATTTTTCCCTTGGATGTGCTATTAGGTGCTGCTTCCTTTTTTCTTGTTTTTTCCCTTTCTTAGTTAGGTGGATAAGTTCCATATTTCTTATACATTGTTATCAATAAATTAGATTTTTTCCGTTCCTTTTATTTTTTGAGGGGGGTGGGGCGACAATAAAAATATACTATATGTCAAAAAGCTATTGAACGAACAATATATTTTATATGAACCAATTATACATATATATACCCTAAGTTAAGAATGAACATATACTATATTAATTTTAATAAGAACATTATTTTATATATATATATGAAGTTATTAATACACATTTTCAAAATTTTCATATTAAACAAAAAGTTAAGAATCATAATAATGAAGATATGATATATATACGTATATATATATATATATATATATATATATCTAATTTTAATAGTGTAATCTACATAAATATGATGTATACACAGTTTAGCAAAATTATCTATACGCATATTATCATTTAATGAACTACAAGATATTTTATTAGTTTATGTAATTTACATAAGCATATAAATTCATATTTGATGATGTATACATACATATTCATGCATACACATTTGATGTGTGCCTATATATATAGATTGATATCCTTTCAGTCATTACATAAATCAAAGATTTTCAATTAATACGTAGGTACAAATATATCTTCCAAGTTCCAACTATTATCTAAATATCTAAAAAACTTAATAAATATCTAAAAACTTGATATGGCACTACTAATAAGACAAATACCCCGCAAAAAGAATCAAAAGCATTTTTGTATATCCCTACTAAAAGAAATGGATATCAAAAACACTTTTTATATGAAAATAATCCATCAATCATTCCCATAACACTCGTACAAAAGTATCTTTATTTTCCACGCGTTTTGATACATCTGAGAAAAGGATTTTGGAGAAATGCATATTTGGAGTTTGGTGAAAATAATGAGGGAAGATGTGTATATATATATATATATATATATATATATATAATTTTGTAATGGTTGGGATAGAAAATGCAGCATTTTGATGGAATTGTATTGAAAATGAGATATCAATTACATTGCTTTTGTTTTGGTAGCATTCGTCTGAAAATAAAATCATACATAAAATGATATATTTCTCTTATGTAAAGTAATTTCTATTGCCCGTTACCTAGCCTTTCAATTTCATGCATTCTTATCGAACTAATCAAAGTCTTCTAAGAAAAAAAAATATAATTTATTTTTATAAAATCAATAGGTACAATTGAGTCTATGACTTCAATAAATTGCCCTTTTTGTTATAAAAAATTTACTTCCCATATGAACCACGAGGTATAAAGCCACAAATATGGCCGCTTTTAGATCTTTGTAGCTACACAAGAGGAGGTGGTACCCCATGCATGTTTATGAACTATGTAGTTTAAATGGATACATAAATACATAAACTTATGATCTAATATCAAGTGTATAATATTTTCTCCAATTAAAAAAATAGTTTTATTTAACAGAATTGGATGAATTAGGTTATTATATGGCTTGGGGGAGTCATATATATTTTTTACTACTCAAGTTTGATGAAAGTATATAAGTGCTTAATATGTTTATGTTTGCTATTTTAGAAAAAAATTGAAGATCAATACATTAAACCACCAAAACACAAAAGGGACAAAAAATGAGAAGTAACACAGACAAAGACAAAAATAAACGACGTAATATTAAGAAGCAACTTCAAACTATCGAAAAATCCCAAGAAATGATAGTGTCAAGGTCATTGATACATATGTTGTAGAAAATGAAGTATTTAGCCATCAAAAGATAAACGAAAAAATGACAACTACTGTCCAAAAGAACAAAAAAAGAGAAGACAAAAATAATAGAATACTGCTTTAAACTAATTATCAAGCATAGACAATGATGAGTTAAGGAAAGATATTAGAAATTTAGCAACATTTGCCAACAGTAATGTCGAAGGAAATAAATGACAAAATTAACTACCAAAGATAATACCGAAAATGAAAAAAAAAATTGCAAACTATTTCCTTTAAAAAAGTAGTGGCATTGCATCAAGGGTATGTTTGGAAAAAGATCCCCTTTTAGAAAATATGATCTTTTTTCGAGATGTCCTAAAAAACAAACATATGCAGTAAATTTGGTGTAAAAGGAGTAAAAAAGTCGAACATTTACAAACTTTTAACACCCACATGTAGTAATGTTGAAAACAAATTAAGAACTTACTCTGTGCTAGATGGATCATGTTCTTTGTTGCCGTTGGTTGTTGGGGATTCACATTTGCGTTCGAAGAGTTTATGCAACAATTTGGGCCTACTCGAAGCAAATTACATCAAAATTTTGTTATATAATAAAATAAAATAAAATTTGTGAATCTAATAAGAATGCGATGAGTTATTAAATTGGTATACTCATGAATGAGAATCATGTACCTGTAATCATACTCTCTAAGTCAGTACATTTGATTTTGTTGCATATTTCATCCACAAGTTTGGAGGCAGCACCTCTGTTGAACTCACAAGTAAATGGTGTTATTGTTAATTTACCTTCAACTTCATCAATATGTTGTACTAACAAAAGATATGTTAGAATAAAGCAAAAAAAAAATCAAGAGCATACATAAGGATTAGATACAAAGATTTACGTAGTTCACACAAATCAAGCTACGGTATGGGCAGGACGAAAGAATTTTATTATATCTAAAACAGGAGGTATAAAGAGAATACAAAAAGTTGTCAAAAATGTTCAACATGCGCAATCCTAATCCGAATAGGCAAAGTGATGGACTTTAAGACATACCACAATATGAACATGAATGAGACTGAAAAATGGTTAAGCATTAAGTTGTAGCTAAAATATTTATTAAGTTCTGGCCTAGCAGATACGTCTGCAAGGGATGATTTTAAGATGGCCAGTGCAACAATCCACTATAGAATCACTCTTGTGGAAGTGTTTTCTAAAGGATATCGTGTTTTAGTTATAAACTATGTTTTACTTGTACTCCTAAAGATAAGACTATATCAAAAAGTTTGGTTGCATTGGGATTGAAGGATTTGGCTTCGAGGGAAGGATTTAAAGCTGGTGATGTCAAATGACCCCACAATTGAATAAATTTGAAATTTGCGATGTCGATGATAAGAAAAGTAACTTAAAAACAAGTACAAAAGCAACTATTATTAAGATTTTAAAATCCTCAATTCCTGATCCTTTCAACCAAACACAAACTTAAAGAAGTTTCGAGTATTGGATATATATATCAAGTATCGACAGAGTTTAAGAAGCTCATATCTTACCCTCCCGGAGAAAATTCATGGACTCCTAACCAATACAAGCCCTGAAACAAGTACGCGGCCAAAATCAATTGTTAGCAAATTAAACTCAATAATCAGGCAGTTCGGTAAGTTATATATTTGTTCCAAAAAAGGGTTCAACATCCAAACGTGATCTTAGCTAACTTCTTAAAAAAGAATAAAAAATCGAAGCGGAGGAGATTTACGTTTCTGGTTACCTCAGCTATAAATGCATCAGCAGCAGCTCTGGCTAGATCAGAGGACATCTCACCCAAATAGGCTATGGGGCTAAGTAAAGCTGCTGATCTTACCATGTTCAACACTTCTTTTCTTGAAAACGCACCAAATGCCATTAAAGTCCCCTGTATTTTTTCACATTGTAACACAAAGATAGGACTAAAAAAAAGGTTCTGCTGAAGGGTATTTTGATAATTTTATAGCACTTTTGAGCTATAAATAGACTAGAGCACCTATCTCTTATATGTATATTGCACAAACTCAGTTATGGGGAACAAAATTCTTGTAGGCATTTTTTTCGTGTGTGTAATAATTACCTAAATTTTTAATTTTCCGAGTGATTCGTTCTTAACTTTAAGATCGTAGAGGCCTCTCAAATTGCTACGGTAGATTCCGATTAGAAAATCATGATTCTTATGCCGTAAAATTATAGACAGAAAAATTATTATCAGTCGTACATTGCATTATATAGAAGTAAATTGTTCTTTTAGAAAAAGGGAGCATCGGTTTTTCTTTGTCCCCCGAATAGAAAATTGGAGGCATCCAAATACAAATACATGTAGAAATTTGTTGTAGTATTTACCAAGGAATGGCCAACATAATGCAACTTTTGACCTGTTTGGTCATACACATATTGAAATGTTGCAGGAAGATCATAAGCCACTAACTCATCCCATGACCAATTCCAGTATTCCTGTATTAAATAACAAAAAAAAATAAAAATAACGTGAGTAGTATTCATTATAAATGATATATATAGCTAGTCAAACATGAACAGTCGGGTTCAAAAGTTCTTTTTGTATATTTCTCACGTGGTAAGATGCATTTTATGTGAATCTTAAATGTACCATCTACGTGATAGGATGTTGTGAAAATTTATCGAGGTTGTAATTAATAGATACGCAGCGAGTCAGAGGTCAGATTCAATTGTCGTCCCCTTCACTTCTCTATAATATCAAGCTTTATACGTAAATTATATAAAATTTAAAATACTTTCTCTTTCGAATTCTTAAATTGCTCCCTTCCATGGGATATATAATACTATCTCGCCCCTCAAAACTTATGTAGTATTCAATTTAAATGGTAAAATATAGTAAAGTCAAATATGAATCATCAATGCAAAAGTCTTTTCATATGTTTCTCTCGTAGTAAGACGCTTTTAATATGAGTTTCAAATGTACCATATTTATGTGAAATTGTTATAAAAAGATAGGGCAAAATACATAATACACCCCTGAAGTATTGTATGTGTCGTATACAGATTCCTGAAGTACAATACGTACCAAAATAGTCCATAAAGTATCAAACATATCAAAGTAGTACCTGCCATTAGTGGTAAATGGTAGAAAAATGTGGCCGAATTTACGAATTTATCCACGACACATGAGCTAGCTTGTATGATTGGGCTAGACATCAACAATAAGCCCAAAAAATAAAAAATGCCCTTAAGCAGGTGGAAATTCTACTGCCGAACAAAAATATTTTTGTAAAAAATAAAAAAAATCCTAAGAAACACTTTTAATAAAATGAAGTGAAAAAAGGTAAAGAGTAGAATACATTATCATTTTCTTTTTTTTCAGCCCTTTTTTAACTTTTAAAAATTCCCAAATTACTAAATCTAAATATCTCAAAGCACCTCATTTCTCTTTAAAAAAAATCATGTTAGTCACTCAAAGTCATCTCCCCAAGACATTTGGAAGCTAGAATTTTGAAAATTATTGCTGAAATAGAAGAATTTTGTAGCAAGATTAGTTTAGTCTTTGTGAATTTTTTGATTTTAGGGATTAATAGTTGAGAAATTATGATAAAAGACATTTGAAAATTTTCAAAATTCTAGCTTCCTAACGTCTTGGGGAGATGCTTTGAGTGATTAACATGAATTGTTTTTTTTAGGGAAATAAGGTGTTTTGAGAGATTTAGGGTAAGTAATTTGGGGTTTTGTCGTAGAGTAAATAATGGTTGAAAAAGAAAAAATGAAAAGGTTTTTTTTACTCTTTACCTTTCTTCACATCATTTTATTGAAAGTTTTTTTTTTTTTTTACAAAAGCGTTTTTGTTGGGCGGTAGAATTTCCGTCTACTTAAGGACATTTTTTATTTTTTGGACTTCTTGTTGATGTTTTTAGTCCGGTCATACAAGCTAGCCCACGTGTCGTGGGTAAATGCATAAATTCGGCCAAATTTTTAACGTAATAAATTTTTCTACCATTTGACGACTCACGACATAGACTATTTTGGCACGTTTGATACTTTAGGGATTATTTTGGTAAGTTTGGTACTTTAGAAACTTGTATACGGCACATGCAGTACTTCAGGAGCGTATTATGTATTTTGCCCAAAAATATATTGAGGATATAATAATTAGCATAGAGCGAGTTAGGGATTGGACCCAACCACCATCGCCTTTAACTTGTTTATACTATCAAGTTTTATACATAATTAATTACTTAAAATTCAAAGTGCTTTCCGGAAAATTTACATTTTTAGTCCCGTAACTTTGTCAAGTTCAATTTTGGTCTTCTTCGTTATGGATTTCTCACATTTAATTCTATAACTTTCAAAATGTCTCACATTTAGTCTCAACCGAAGTTTCTATCCAAAATTTAATGGTCAACGTCCGTTAGCCAACTTTTTGACCGGGTTTTTCGGGGAGATTTTGTGCATGAGTGGCACGTGGTATTGAATAGAAATATCGTGATATTGAATATAATTTGTGTATAAGTGCATTCATGCACGAATTCTCCCAAACAAAACCGGTCAAAAAATTGACCAACAAAGTTGACCGTTACATTTTAGATGAAAACTTCAGTATGGACTAAATGTGAGACATTTTAAAAGTCATAAGATGTAAATGTAAGAATTAAATTCGTAATGAATGAGACCAAAATTGAACTACGAAAATGCAATTTTCCCAATGCTGTCTGTTTTCAGAATCCTAAATTGCCCTTCACTGAGAAACATAATATTTGTACCGAATCGTCAGGACTAAGCGAGGTATGTCCACTACTATAATTAGTCCCCCGAACATTGGCAAGCCAAACGTCAAAGCCGTTATCCGCCAATATGAACCCTAGCGACTCATCCGGGGAATCCAGCCATGTCCTAGCATCCTGTCACATACAAAAATCAAATAATGAATTCTTACTTGCTACAATTAAATGAAAATTTGTGTAAAACTACGTACCCTCTATTTATAAATGTACATCCAATAAATATTTTCGAAAATAAAAATATTAACATAAAAAACATAGGAAAATAAAAGAGGGTTGTAAGTAGCAACACTCAAGATCCCATGTTGTAGAAGAACTGGTGTCTTAGCTCCCTCCGTCTTCCCACCGGATCGTCCCGTTGGGATTCTCTGCATGCTAAGAATATAACCATCTTTTGTTGTCACCTATTCATCATACATCAAATTATAATTTCTATATAGATGTTTTGTAAATGTGCATAGATATAAATAGATGTAAAGTACATAAATATATACTTTATGCTCTTCGCAGCTATATCCATGCGTCTCCACCGTTGATTTACAGATACCATCTGCTTCATTGGTAGACTCCGCGATCCTTTGCAGCTTTGTTCTTCCACCAGCTGCTAAGTAACTAAATAAAAATAATGAAAGTATAGAAAAAATTATCTTTTCCATTAGTTTGTGATGAAATAAACTTTATTTTTCGCTTGCTTTGGTAACTAATCGATCTTGTTTATGCGTTTTTATAAGATGTGAAATACTTGAACTGGTCAAGATCCAAAACTTTGTATTTTTATTTTTTTAATATCGTACTTTGAGATGTCGTTGCAAACGATTTTACTATATATGTTGATCAGACCCTTTATTTGGACAATTAATAACAACGAAAAGAATCTTTCACCCAATATTTAACTTGGAAGAATTATTGTTTTTGAAGTAGGAACCATTTGTTTTTGCTAATGTGGATACATTCTAGGAAATTTGAAATTAAATTTGGTCTCACATATATTTTGTCTAATTACGGAGAAAGACAAACACAAAAGATGGAAAACTAGCATTTTAAATGAAAATTGTTTTGGATTGAAAACAATGCTTGCAGAAAAATCCAATCATGCAGTATAAATGTGTCATAATTTAATGGAAATTTTGAGTTTATTTATATTCCTGGAGATTGTATATAAACCATATCAGTTTGCAGTTCGAATAGTCTACTCTAGCTTGGTATTTCATCTCTTATTTTATTACGAATGAGAACAAAATGTGCAAGAAACTTCCATATATATATGAGCTCGGCATCAATGCATATGTATACACACATATGTGTGATGCAGAATATGGAATGAAACACTAATTAAATTTTGATAGATGACCCAAAATAATTACAAATGGTACATAAATTAGAAAACTATTTGTGATAGATTTTTCATTATCCAACTTTTAGCCTATCAGATCTTCTATTTCATGTAGTGTTTCATTCTCTATGCCATTTATTTATTATTATTATTATTTTGGAACTCGGTAAGTTTTTTCATTCAAACAAACTCATTTACATAAACCACCAGGCATACCCGGTTCTCTAACAGTCAAACTTACATTTTAAACTATACCAAATTTTCTCAACTATACTATTTACATCTTTTTTTTTCTTTTGTAAAGATCCTACTATTTCGCTCTAGCCATAAAGTGTATATCACCGCAGCAAACATGGCCCTTCTTTTTCGGCTGTTAACAGTTTTCCCTTTAGCAATACTCATACCCCAGCGAAGAACGTGTTCCCATTCTACCTGATTGCATCTTATTCCTAGTTTCACCCAGCTCTTTTGCATAACTTCTTTTGTGAACTCACATCTAAAGAATAAGTGAACTCTAGTCTCTTCATCACAGTTACACAACACACACTGCTTATCGCCCAACTCCTTCCACCTGCTAATGTGCTCTTTGGTTTTTAGTTTGTCAAGAGCGGCCATCCATACAATAAAATGATGCCTTGCTATAGGCCCAGCTCCCCATACCAGTTTTTTCCAGTTCACCTCATCATTATGTTCTGTTATGTGTTTATATGCACTCTTTATTGTGTATTTTCCATCCCTCCACTTGTTATGAAGTGTATCCACCGCATCCAGAAGCTTATCTCTAATACCCAACATTCGTTTCCAAATCCACGAGTCTGCCTGTTTTGCTTGTACCATCCACATTGATGTACCCCTAAGATAGTAAGCGTTGACCCAACGGATCCACATGGTATCCCCCTTAGAAGCTATATTCCAAATGTTTTTTAATATAGCTGCAATATTCCAGTGAGACAGAGAAAAGAGGCCCAGGCCACCCTCAGCTTTTGGTAAGCATAAGTCATCCCATTTAACTGGCGCCTGATAACGTCCCCCTACTTTCCCGGTCCACAAATATGCTCTGCAAAGTTTATCTATCTCATGAATGACTGTAAGTGGCATTGGGAAAATTAAACTCCAATACATTTGCACACCATATATCACTGATTTTATTAGCAGGGCTCTCCCAGTAAAAGTAAGAAATTTCGAAGTCCAGGATGTTATTTTTGCCATAATGTTTTCTATAAGACCTCTACAATTTTGTATTGTTAACCTGGAAGAAGTTAAAGGCACACCCAAGTACCTCATAGGCATTTCTCCCTCCATAAATCTAGTTATATCCAGTATCTTCTGTTTTAGCTCCTCATCCACTCCCCCACATATTATTTGGCTTTTTTCCAGACCTTGAGCCCTGAAACTTCAGAGAAGTGCTTAAACTTCTGCTTAATATAACTCACTGATTGCACTTCAACTTTGCAAAATACCATGAGGTCATCAGCAAAACATAGGTTAATCAATCCAACCCTCTTGCATTTTGGATGATATTTGAACGTCTTTTCTTCCTGTAACAACTTTAAATTCCTGGACAGGTAATCCATTGAAAGTACAAATAGATAGGGAGACAATGGGTCTCCCTGCCTAATCCCCCTTTGACCATGGAAATAACCAAAAACAGAGCCTTGAACCATAAACGAAAAGCTGACTGTGGTAACACATTGCATGATAAACTCTGTTATCTCCTCTGGAAACCCATAAGCTACCAGAATATGTTTAAGAAACCCCCATCCCAGAGTATCATAAGCTTTTTTTATATCCATTTTCATGACTGCCCGAGGGGAGATCCCTTTCCTCTTATACCCCTTTACAAGTTCATGGCACAAAACAACATTCTCAACTATACTCCTCCCTTTCACAAAAGGCCCTTGTGAATGATCAATTAGTTTGGGCAGGACACTATGTATTCTAGCACATAACAATTTAGATATGATTTTGTATATCACTGTGCAACACGCAATAGGTCGAAAATCACTCACCTTGGTTGGGGCTGTGCATTTTGGGACCAAATGCAGCATTGTGTGATTTAGTTCTGTCAACAGCTTCCTTTTGTTAAAACAGTCAATAATTGCATGGGAGACCTCATCACCGATAACACTCCATGTTCGTCTGAAAAAACAAGAGGTGAAGCCATCAGGCCCTGGGCTCTTTTCTTCGGGAATAGAAAATAGTATCCTCTTCACTTCCTCTTTATTTACTGGTTTTAGCAGGTCTAACTTGTCCTCTGCTGTAAGAGTGTATCCTTTCTTTATGGCGTCATGGTTAAGGTGTTCAACCATTTTACCTGGTGAACCAAGTAAATCAGTGTATCCTGTACTTGTTTGGAGGGTGGACATCTTGTTTTGGACAGTTCTAGCTTTCAATCTAGCAAAGTAGTATCTACTGCACTCATCCCCTTGCTGGAAGAATTCTACATTTGCCCTCTGTTTCAGGAACTCAGCTTCCATTTTCTTCTTGATTTTCAATTCAGCAAACATCTCTTTTTCTGTTTGGATTAATATCTCATCAAAAGATTGTTTCTGTAATTCATCTCTGGTAGTCCTCAGCTTTATTTGTGTCTCCTTTACTTTCTCTGAAATATTTGAGTATGTGCCCCTATGCATTTGTTTCAACCTTTGCTTCAAGGCCTTACACTTTTGAATAATTCTGAACATCTTACATCCAGTATACTCCTTTCTCCATTCAGAAATAACCATATCCATGAATCCAGGGTGATGGATTCTGGTGGTCCCAAGTGGCATACGAAAGGGTCTAGAAGGGGGGGGGGTTGAATAGACCCTGAAGTCTTTTTCGACTTCACAAAATTTTCGTATCACTTTAGAAATTTGAACGCTTGAGAAAAGATAACTTAGACTTAATGATTTCAACAATTACCAAAGTAGGGTAACGTTTCAATCACTTAATCAGGGTTAGCACAGCGGAAATGTTTTTATAGCTTAGCGTTCCTTTTAACCAATTAGTCGCTTATTAGTTTTAAATGCCTTTTCAAGATATAATATGACAGTGTAATGTAAGGCAATAAAATAGTAAATGACACAAAATATTTGTAAGGTTCGTTGGGTGGTGTAATCCCAACTACGTCCTTCTTCTCCTTTTCACTCGGAGGAAATCCACTAAAATGATTCTCAAAGAATCACACAGAATCTTCTACAAATTAGGGAGAGAGGTGAAGACGATCTCGAGCTCCTTGATCACACAGATTTCAGCTCCAATAAAGATCTTCTCCAAGATGGCCTTGAGCTCCTTGATCACACAGACTTCAGCTCCAATAAAGACCTTTCTTCAACAAGCTTCTCTTACTCAAAAATACTGCTTGTGGAAGTCAACAATCTTTCTCACTCAGATGAAAGGTGTTGAGGGTTTATTGTAACAAGTTTGTTTGATGTTGGGAAGTTCAAACAACTTGGGATATCTCAATAATAGTGTGGGGTTCTTCTTGGAAGATGTTTGAGATATCGGGTGACTGTCTGGAATGTATTTGAGAAGCTTGAAGGATTTTGGCTATGGGGTTTGCAAGCTTTTCTCTCAAATTATTTCTCAGCTCTCTTTCACATTTACGTCTTTTTTTCACTCTCACACAGAGATAGCTGAAGGGTACTATTTATAGGGTTTCTTGGGATTTTTTCGTTGGACACAATCAGGCGCGTGTCTCTCACACAGAGCTTCAAATAGTCCCTTTACTGACATTCCTTAATTTCTGCTGATTCCGATTGGACAGGAGCAGGTTTGAATTCTGAAAAGCTGACAGTTTAGTCAAAAAAAGGTGACTTGTCCACAAGTCACACTGTCTGTTTACATTTAATGCATTTATCAAGCATTTAATGCATTTTGAATTTATTTCCCGTTGGAAATAAATATCCGTTGGTGATTGCATTTCAGTCTTTGATAACTTGAATAGTAACACTATTCCGAAGACGCTTGACTACTGTTCACTTGAATAGAAGCGCTTGAACAGATTCCTGAAATAATTCCTTAGCGTTTGACAGACGCTCAAAGCAAATCTTTATCTTCTCTTGACTTCAGACGCTGATCTTCAACTTCATCCTTGATAGACTCACTTAGAATTCTATCAGTGACTTGGTATTAAATACTTAGTCTAAAATCTATAAAGATAAAAATTACAAGCCTAACAAAATAAGTAAACTTTCAAACGCTTATACAATATTTCTATGAAAGTATAAACTTACATTCTTTTGGGGTCTAACATGGAATCCTATCTTGTCATCATCAAAACATCTAACATGAAATTCCTAACAGATTCAACCATTTAAGAATCTAAATGTGGAATGCCCTAACTTCAACTCCTTCATCTCCAAAATCATAGGACAGTGATCTGATACATCACTATCCAGAAACCTAACTACACTATTATCATGCCTCATAAACCATGCACCATTGGCCATAACCCTATCAAGTTTGCAATATTTTTCATAAAATATACAAGTAATGTGAATTTTATACACTAGCTTTAAATAAAGAAAAAGAACTTTTTCCGGATTCTTGTAAATTTAAGAATCATCTTAGTGCATATAAAAATTGATGTGAATTTTATACACTAGCTTTAAATAAAGAAAAAGAACTTCTTTTTCTGGGTTCTTGTAAATTTAAGAATCATCTTAGTGCATATAAAAATTGACTTGAAAAGTAATTCTTCCTAGATCTGTTGTTAATGTGTTCATCCACCAATTCTCTTGAGTCTTTGGTACTTAGCATATGACAGTGATCATATTGATATTTAGGTTTTGACAGTGAAATTTATAAACTAGTCATGGAATTTATTATTGAAAAAAGAATATTGGATAATTACATCATCACATCATGTATCAGTTAATTCAATAAATATAAGATCATTGATAACCTATAATTATAATGAATTATGAACAGTGTTCGCTTAAATATACAAAGTATTCATAATTCTCTAAATTAATACATGAAAATTTGCTCTTGAGCTCTATAAACATAAGTAACGTTTCAAAAGTGATTTCATCTGTTAGGAACTTCTAGTTTGCTTTACATGAACCGAAAATTGGGTTGTTGGGGCATCCACTTTGTAATGAGATGATCCTATGTTGTTGAAATTCTTTGCCTTGACTCATGTAATTTTATATTGAATCAGGTGCAACACTTTTAATCCACTTTTAACGAAGGTGTTGGATGACCAGTCCAACATAGAATTGCACCTCAATTCGCCTATAGACTGTAGCCCTCCTCATCAACAATTATTACAAAAAGATTTTTTTTTAACACCACAAGAAAATTGATTATTGCCAATGAAAATATATGTCATGGCTTAAAATCGTGGTCTATAGTGGTCTAAGCTCACAGCGAACTTGGTCTTGGTAGATGTTTCATATAGCCATACTAAAGTTAGTCGTGGTGAAAAAGAATGATAACTATTTTAAGCACTAACTAGTCATGGTGGAAAAAATGTTAACCTATCACTTTTTTACAATGGCTAAAAGCTATGGTCTTTACAATGAACAAAATATTGATCATGGCTATAAGCCATGGTAAATGTTTTGGCCATGCTTGCAAATCCGTGGTCAATTGGTTTTAACCATGGCAAAGAGACTTTTCACCATGGCATATTGACATGGGCAATAATCATTTTTTTTTTGTAGTGTAACTGACTGCAACCATGTAAAATGTTGCTTGCTTTGATGGCGAAATTTCAAATTACTTTATTTTTTTAGTATGAAGGGGTGATGGGATGAGTGACCAATGTACGTGTTTGTTTTTTTGAGGAGGATTCGATGCGGGGCAATTGTTTGTCGCAAAATTCCATTGTTCGACCCTTGTCTGGAGGATTTTTTCCCCAGTGTTTTTCATTTATTTTTATCATTTTCTATAGTTGTTATTTGGACTTGATATTTAAACATATGTTGTCTCTTGTTATAAGAAATTTTTGACCAAATTTCGTGACATTTTGAGCTAGCTAGCTCGAGTTTAGGCTTATAGTTGGGATTTTGGTCAAAAAAATGATTCTTAGTTGGTTAATTTAGAATAGTCTTCACTTGATGAGCCAAATTTCAGTTATATATGGCAAAAGATATAACATCCTTCAAATACAAGTGAACATGGGTCTTATTGTACAATTCTAGAAGTTATGGGGTTAATCTATAAAATATAAAATGTCTGAGGGCATATCATTAATTTATGAAACTAAAAGAGTAGATATTTTGTGGAAGTGGTTGGGAATTGCCCACGTCCCACCCCATACATTGTTGCCACCAACATGTTTTGCAAGCTTGCACCTTAAGCTTCATCCATAATTTTTTGCTATAAATATACGAGAAAATAGCAGATACCCCCCAAACTATTAGGTGATGTGCACTTTGCCCCCCAAACTATTAAAAGTTGTAGTCAACACCCTAAACTATCATATATGTGCATTTTGCCCCCTCGGTCAGCACACAGGGGACAAAGTGCTACAAAACGCATAGGTGAGAGGGTAATGTGCTTAGTTCTTAATTTTCTTGCATTTTTAATTTTTTTTTTAAATTCAAATATTCTTAATTTTTTTTAATTTTTTTCAAATTTCTAATGTTTTCTTATTACTTTTCTATTTTTTAATGAATTTTTTCAAAAGTTTAGTTGAATTTTTTTCCAAAATTTTCTATTTTTGACCGAATCTGTCCGAAGCTGACCGAGGGGGCAAAGTGCACATATATGATAGTTTAGGGTGTTGAGTGCAACTTTTAATAGTTTGGGAGGGGCAAAGCGCACATCACCTCATAGTTTGGGGGGGGGGGGGGTTTACCTGCTAGTTTCTCAAATATACATAACTCATCTTACGGGGGGAGGGGGGGTACGCCTCCCTCTCCCCTCTCTTTTATTAAGTGCTTAGCTAATTATCTATCAATTACTTGGTTAGCTAAGTATCATTCATTAGTTTATTTCTCAAACAATTTACTTCAATACTTATTATATAAAAATCACCTAAATTATGCCTTGCCAAAAGGTCATTAACTGATTATCCTCTTATTCGAGTGTTGAGGCCTATTTAAGCTTTAAGTACTAAATTAATTCTCAGAACTACGATTGACTTGATCCTAGTAAAGTAGGTACGTAGGCAGCTTGACTTAGTTCAAGTGCAGTCTATAATCCTCATTAATTTGGGTCTAGGTCGGCCTTTTAGGTCGTTGACTTAGTTCGAATTGCCCAACAAAATTCGAGCTAAATCATCACTCTTTTTGTTTTTTTATTTTAAATTCAAGATAAAAAGGGATACACTAAATATCTAGCCCGACAAACCCGAATTAATTGTCATAATCTTGAGTCATAAAGACTCTATCTAGCTCCATAAAGGGGAAAGGACCTCTCATATAAAGTGGGAGGTGGATACCACTAGATCAACAACAGGTTTTGGGTATAGTTTTCGCTCTTTGAATTAATAAAAATATGCACATTTGCATCTATTCGAGTTTTCTTGATTCGTTCGAGAGTTTTGAACATGTGTTCTTCAATCCTTTTTAATTATTAACTTTCGCTTCTTCAACATATATAGTAATAATTTATTTCAAAGAAAACATTGAGCGGGACGTACAAATTTTATTAAAAACTTGCAATTTGATGCAAGTCGTGTCAAAATTCACTTCACAATACTATATATTTCCATGACAGTAAAAATCGAAATCTGTAGTCTTCTGAACGATCAAGTTATTAGAAAATGGCAACAAAGACCTAAAAGCGCCCCGATATCCAACAACCAAGTTTTCTTCTCAGTGGAGCCCCAAAAAGGCCATGAGAGAAACATACACAACTTGCTTAGCATTAACACTCATTACATAATCGGCATGAGCATAATCTTCCCTGTACTCGACGACTAGCTTATCCCCTTCGTGATCGTGAAGGCTGTCCAATAGGAGCTTCACATCTTGCGATACGGAGAGTGCATCTGCCCCTCCATAGGCTAGAAATAGAGGAACATCAGTCGGGATGTTTGTCATGTCAAAAGATGGAGGGGTTGCTTGCCCGTAATGTTTCTTGTTCTCGTCAAACTATTAGGTGATGTGCACTTTGGCCCCCAAACTATTAAAAGTTGCAGTCAACACCCTAAACTATCATATATGTGCACTTTGCCCCTTCGGTCAGCTTCGGGCAGCACACAGGGGGCAAAGTGCTACAAAACGCATAGGTGAGAGGGTAATGTGCTTAGTTCTTAATTTTCTTGCATTTTTTAATTTTTTTTAAATTCAAATATTCTTAATTTTTTTAATTTTTTTTAATTTTTTTCAAATTTCTAATGTTTTCTAATTACTTTTCAAAAATTTAGTTGAATTTTTTTCCGAAATTTTCTATTTTTGACCGAATCTGCCCGAAGCTGACCGAGGGGGCAAAGTGCACATATATGATAATTTAGGGTGTTGAGTGCAACTTTTAATAATTTGGGAGGGGCAAAGCGCACGTCACCTCATAGTTTTGGAGGGGGGGGGGGTATCTGCTATTTTCTCAAATATACATAACTCATCTTAGGGGGGGGGGGGTACGCCTCCCTCTCCCATCTCTTTTATTAAGTGCTTAGCTAATTATCTATCAATTACTTGGTTAGCTAAGTATCATTCATTAGTTTATTTCTCAAACAAGTTATTTCAATACTTATTATATAAAAATCACCTCAATTATGTCTTGCCAAAAGGTCATTAACTGATTATCCTCTTATTCGAGTGTTGAGGCCTATTGAAGCTTTAAGTACTAAATTAATTCTCAGAACTACGATTAACTTGATCCTAGTAAAGTAGGTACGTAGGCAGCTTGACTTAGTTCAAGTGCAGTCTATAATCCTCATTAATTTGGGTCTGGTCGGCCTCTTAGGTCGTTTCGAATTGCCCAACGAAATTCGAGCTAAATCATCACTCTTTCTGTTTTTTTATTTTAAATTCAAGATAAAAAGGGATACACTAAATATCTAGCCTGACAAACCCGAATTAATTGTCATAATCTTGAGCCATAAAGACTCTATCTAGCTCCATAAAAGGGAAAGTACCTCTCATATAAAGTGGGAGGTGGATACCACTAGATCAACAACAGGTTTTGGGTATAGTTTTCGCTCTTTGAATTAATAAAAATATGCACTTTTGCATCTATTCGAGTTTTCTTGATTCGTTCGAGAGTTTTGAACATGTGTTCTTCAATCCTTTTCAATTATTAACTTTCGCTTCTTCAACATATATAGTAATAATTTATTTCAACGAAAACATTGAGCGGGACGTACAAATTTCATTAAAAACTTGCAATTTGATGCAAGCCGTGTCGAAATTCACTTCACAATACTATATATTTCCATGACAGTAAAAATCGAAATCTGTATTCTTTTGAATGATCAAGTTATTAGAAAATGGCAACAAAGACCCAAAAGCGCCCCGATATCCAACAACCAAGTTTTCTTCTCAATGGAGCCCCAAAAAGGTTATGAGAGGATCATACACAACTTGCTTAGCATTAACACTCATTACATAATCTGCATGAGCATAATCTTCCCTGTACTCGACGACTAGCTTATCCCCTTCGTGATCGTGAAGGCTGTCCAATAGGAGCTTCACATCTTGCGATACGGAGAGTGCATCTGCCCCTCCATAGGCTAGAAATAGAGGAACATCAGTCGGGATGTTTGTCATGTCATAAGATGGAGGAGTTGCTTGCCCGTAATGTTTATTGTTCTCGTTCTCGTCTCCATAATCGTACATGTTAATCGTACCTTCTCTTATCACTGCACAGAAAAATTAAAAAAGACAAACAAGGCTGCCCTAAAGTTAGATTGTTAAAAGAGTTCAAAATTAGTGCTCTTGCATGGAACACTCAATAGTACAATTGGTATTAGAGATAAAGTCATAAGTCTGATTTTTGTAAGAATAAATGTAGGTTTGGGGAGGGGGTGGAGGAGTTTTGGTATGTGGTAATAATTGTTTAAAAGGTTTAAGTACCCTACGCAACCTATAATTCTTAATAAAAAGTGCATTTTTACTAACATGGAATTAAATAACACATACCCGACCTTATTAAAGTAACCATCCGAGAATATCTAAGTGACCATAGGGTCGATCGGCTCAACCCTACCGACCCCTCATCATTTAAGAGTCACGTGTTGACAATTGAATTCTGGAGATGACGCCAAATGTACAACTAAGGAACATGCTCCGGACCTATAAATACCACTTTATTCATCCTTTAAGGATTATGCAATTTATTAATACTTACACCTTTACTATGCGTCATTTCTCAACTAGCGGATCCAAATAGACCCAGAATAAAACTGAGGTCGGGGTTCGGACCGTTAATTGATTTGACAGTATTTGGGGCTGGCACCTTTGTCCGTGGATTTGTATTAGGAGCATTATACCTTAATCTTTTACTATCAATAACTGTTTTTAACACAGATAGACAATCAATCCTAAAATGCGTATATATAATTATGTCTTTGAATTTTCTATCCTCTTCTCCCAAATTTGTGTCTTCTATTATCTATATTTATTGTTCTCGTGAAATATTCTCACTTAGAGTATTGATGTGACACATTAAACTCTCTACTACTAATTTTTAGGACAATATAGTGAAGATTCTTAAAACTTTGACTTTTTCGGACTCTCGTCTTTTCAAACAAGTATCTTACTCTGAGCAAAATGGATCATGTTCTTCGTCGATGTCGACTGAGGTTCGTGTTGCAGAAAAACACTTATTATGGAAGAATTCAGACAGCAGTTCTGACCTGCATTTTTAATCAAATGCTCAATAATAATTAATAGCAATAAGAGTTTTATAAACTAACCTCTCGTAAATATCGAAATCGAAAGTAAAAAAAATAATTACCTGTGAAAGATGTCAATAGGTTGGTGCAATCTATGCCTTTCTGCTTACAAATGTGTAATAGAAGTTTGGTAACAGCTTCCCTGCTCATTAATTCAGGGAAAACTCATTTGAATTAATCAATTGTTTTCTATTAATTATTCTTTTCTTTCCTTTCGTTATAATTGACTCGGAGATTTGGATTGTCGAAAATATAAGGGTACAAACTTTCTGAATTGATTGGAAATGTGTTACGAGAGTACAATTATTGATATTTTCACTACATATATATATATATATAGGAGGGCGATTTTGTACTTTGGAAAGAGTGGGGGGATTTTAAAATTCTAAGAGTAAACATGTGGAGAATAATATACTTGTATTTTAAATATTTGTTTTATTTATCATCAAACGAATGACATTTTCTTCTGAAAATTCTAGCTATTCAAACTTATTTGCTTCATAGAAAAAGTTTGAAAAAAATCCGTATAAATTCAAATGTTGTGAATAGATAATGACAAATTTAAGAATTATCCTTAGAATATTCCGAAATTCTGGATCCCCAAATAATCACAACGGTCTATATCGAGGAACCACGTAGAGTCATTATGCACATATGATAGTAATTGTGCCGGAAATAAAAGCTTGCAATATGGAATTTGTACATGAGCTAAGAAGAAATTTTCTCACCCTCCAGGACTGAATTCATGAATATTCAACCAATATAAAGTCTGTCAAAGAAAGATTTATATAGTTTTATTAGATTACATTAAAATAAAAACCCAATTAAATTAATAAATCAAATAATATTAAATAATAAATATAAACCTCAGCAAGAAGATTTTCTGCACCATTTCTTGCTATAGGAGATGTCATGTCACCAACATAAGCAATAGGACATAGAAGAGCAGCTGATCTTAACTTGTCCAATAGCTGCCCTTTTGATACGGCAGCTAGAACAATTAAAGTTCCCTACAAAAGAAGCATTAAAGGTTTAACAAAAGCATAATATTGGCTAATTAAATTGCATTTTTTTGGTCGACGTGATAACTTTTAACGGTCATATGAGTTTCACGTGCCTTTCGCAGTAAAAACTAATACCCCGCGTGGGAAAAGGACTAGATGTGTAACAAATTCTGGATCAAAATCATAACATTGTGAATCACGGGATCAGAAGTACACAGAATCCTACATGAAATCACTCTAGAACCAAAAATTAAAAGTGTTTTCTTTTCCTTTTGGCTCTTCAAATTACCATGGAATGCCCAACATAGTGAATTTTCCGTCCTGTTTGATCGTAAACATATTGAAAAGTTGCAGGAAGATCATAAGCAACCAACTCGTCCCATGACCAGTCCCAGAAAGCCTGAATAAGATTGCTACAAGTTATTATTAAGACGAAAAATTTGGGATTCAAATGGAAATTAACAAGATGTAAGAAGGTTACTGCATCATCGGGACTAAGAGATGTGTGTCCACGACTGTATTTCGTTCCTCGTGAACTGACAAGCCATACGTCGAACCCATTGTCAGCCAAGAGAAAAGCTAAAGACTGGTCGGGAGGACTTAGCAGCCATGTGATAGCGTCCTGCAACCATCACATTGATAGTCAGCTCTATAGGTGTTGTTGTGCACGACTAATTTTACGATGGATAATTACATTTTTGATCCCTCATTTCTGACACCTATATAGTTTTAGTTTCTTTGATTTTAGAGCCCGTGATCAAGTTTAGCGCAATGTTTCAAATTTTGACTAATTTTGATCACTTTGAAAATCACAAAATTGCATATGTACGAGAGACTGAAAGAGCAGAGTCAACTTAACGCATCAAAATAGTAAATAATTCAAACTTGAGGGACTGAAACTATATATATTCAACTCTCACGTGTAGTACACTGTGCAACTCCATTCGTACTTTATGGAATTCAACGACTAGAATCACTTTTGATTAGAAATGAAAACACGAAGGACCAAATATAATGAGGGATATTCCAGAAGGACTTAAAATTGAATTAGTGACAAAGAAGATGGACCAAAAATGTAATTATCTATTTCATTTACACTATTGATTGTAATAAATTGATTTGATTGGTCATGTGTTTGGCACGAATTATTTCAATAATCAATAATTAGAAGTTGATCGAGAAGCAAACCATAAGGAGTCCATGTTGCAGTAGGACCGGTGGCCTTTCCCCCGGTGTGTTACCTGACCGACCAAACGGAATATTTTGCAAGCTAAGAATATATCCATCAGAAGTTGTCACCTAACATTTCATCACTTTCTTTTGTCACAAACAAATGTCACAAGAATATTTAAACACGATAAACTTGTGCGGAAATAGGTTAATTACTTTATGTTCTTCGCAAGGGTAATTTTGTCCTTTCACTATTGTGCTACAAACTCCATCATCTGCAGCTAACGACGCATGGACATTAACGTTTCCCGATGAGAGCTGAGTTCTACTCCCAACAGCTGAGCCACAGAACAAAAATACGAAAAAAATAGATGCTATTTTATCCATGTTTTTTGTTTGAAGAATTTGAGACCTTTACAACTATTCTTATGTATATATATAGGGACCTAAAATGAGAAGACAAAGGAATACGGTTGAATACCATATAAAATTACACTAGAAAAAAAGACAGTGTTTGTCTTGGATGCTCTTCGAACTAACCGAAGCAATAAACATGCCAAGATTTGGGATCAAACAAGTGCTTCAACTTGGAAAATACTAAGCTGAATTCTTAAAAGTGTCAATAAAAATAAGGGAAAATTACAAAAAAAATCCCAATTTATTGGCCAAATACAGCCCCTCCCTCATATTTGTTCAATTACTTCTACCTCCCTAATTTTATTGTCCGACTAACAAATAAGGTCCTTCCATTAACTTTTTGTACGGAAATTGATGACGTCATCACCAATTTTTTTATAAATCCGATTTTTCCCCTAGGTTGACCTTTGTGATTGTTGACTATTTTTTCAGACCATCCTACCCTTTTTATGTGAGGAGCTATAAGCAATCTTTTTAGAAATTCAGGAAGGTAGTTGTAATTAGTTTGATAAAATATTTAGAAATTCTAATACCACAAAAATAATATTTATATATATATATATATATGCATATATATTTTAACAAAAATCATATAAATATAATATACATAATATTTATATAAAATAAATAAGAAAAAAGTAAAAAAAATAATGATTACATAAAAAATACATATATATATATATATATATGAAAAACACAAAATATAATATATTTACACACACACATGTATATATACTCAAGTATATTATTATTTCATATATACACACATCACTGTTCATCGGGGTAATTCTATGCTAGTCCCACCCCGTTGGTCCTGGTGCCTTAACCACCAAATATTTGTGTTGGGGTGGGTGGTAAAAACGTAGGTGGTGGGTGATAAAAACCACCCACCCCAACCCAAATATGTGGTGTTTAACACATCAGGACTAATGAAACAGGTCCAATATAGAATTTTTCATGTTCATCGTCTTTCACAGATGTACAAATGATAATGGGAGGGGGTGGCGGCGTGAGGTGGTTGGAGGGGGTGGCAGCGCGAGGTGGTCGAAGAGGGGTTGGGGTTGCACCCAAAGTTGCAGGTTCTGTGAAAACGTGAAGATGATGAAAAAAAAAAAGAATTATTTTTTCCATTGTTTATATTTGTAATATTTATATAATTTTTTATATATATATGTATATGTACATGTATAAAAAATGAAGTTACATATGTACATTAATAAAAAATGAAGTTTTGGCTTTTAATTTTAATTTTTGATCAAGGGGTATAAGTGTCTTTTGCAAAATTTTAGATTTTTTCTCATCTTTTCTATTTTTTTTTGTCTATTTTACTTAAGGGCAAAATGGACATTTCATCAATTTTCGTTAGTTTACATTGTACATCCTCGTTTTAGGGAGTGGAGAGAGGCTATATTTGGCCCATAAGTTAGGGAGTTTTTTGTAATTTTTTCAAAAAATAATAAAAGAAACTAAGGGTCAGGGCTAAAAATTATCCTTTTTTTCTTTATTACTAAGGGTCGTTACTCGACTTGTGATTAATTGTCTGATTCTATTGCTAAAGGTAGTTCTTGAGTTCAGTTTGTTATGCATATAAACCAAGCTCGATGTTTTCTTTTCATTTGATAAGATTTGTAACTCACATCAACCAGTTAAGAAATAATAAAATATAGAAAAATGTTATATACCACTATTTTTATACTATCGATTTTTAATTTCCCTTAATTTAGAAAGTATGGATATATTTAACCCATTAAAATCAATTAATTGCAAGTTATTTCTTATCAAAACGAGGAGAGGTGAAAAATCGGTGGCATATAAAAGATGGTATATAACATTACTCTAAAATATATATAAGAATATCGATTATTTTAGCTCGATTCATGTTTTACTTATTTAAATCTTGTTCAGCGTTGACTCTTTGACCTTCAAACAAAGCTCATCAACTAGAATGTCAAGCTCAATAGAAAATTTCATATCAAACTCAACTTTGTGTTTACTTAATTGCCTGAATCTGAAGCTAAAAGTTTGTTTTGATTCAATTCGTTAATGAAATAAGACCAATTTGATGAGATTAAACCCGTCTCAACCAATTAAAAAATAATAAGTGTGTGCAATACTATCAAATTACACAAGCTTAACTTGTATTTACTTAATCAAGTTCGTTCGACTTGAACTTTGTAACGAGCATACAAAACTATCAAGCAGAATTTCAAGCTCAATAAAAACGGTTTGAACTTTTTAACGAGCATACAAAACTATCAAGCAGAATTTCAAGCTCAATAAAAAAATTTGACACAAGCTTAAACAACATCTCTTAGAATATAGTTTTAGTATTATATTAGACTAGGTCTCTATTATTATTGCTTTCCTTATTTACTTTATTCTTGTACTCTATATATACATTGGTTTTATTTTATTATTAATCTAAGGAGAATTATACATTAACATGGTATCAGGCAATCTGCCTAAACATAAAATCCTAGGCCCTAGTACCCTTCAGGATGCCGCCGTCGCTGCCATATTCTAGCCGCTGCCACCGCTACATATCTCTCTAGTTATTTTTTTTTTCGGCCTTCCTCTTCAGCATAAGGCATCCTCAACGGGACATATTCTCACTATATAGCCTCTATGCGCGCTGATCGTCCTCTATCTTGGATCTCGGTGCCTTTACACATTCGGCTATGTTAGGAAATTTCATGTTAGATGTTTTGATGATGACAAGATAGATTTTATGTTAGACCCCAAAGATTATGTAAGCTTATCATTATTAGAATATGTCTAAGCGTTTAAAGTTATCGAGTTGTAATTTTCTTTAAAGCTTTTTATCTTTATAGTTTTAGATTGATATCTAGCGTTTGAGCTATGATAGAATTCTAGGTGAATCTATCAAAGTAAAGTCAAAGATCAGTGTCTGAAGACTTTGAAGATAAGAGATTCTTTAAGCGATTGCTAAAGCGCTTGAGAATCATTCACGGTGATCTTGCCACAAGCGCCTGTCTTCACCTGAATTCAACTGAATTAAATCCGAAATCAATAAGGGCTTAAATAAAACATTCAACGGACATTTAATTCCAACGGGAATTAAATTTAAATGCATTAAATGCTTGATAAGAGCATTAAATGAGATAAGGACTATTGACGTATGGATGAGCCTTTTCCATTGGCTGTCAACTCAAAGTAGGAGTACTACCAACTTTGTGCAGCAAAATTTTTAGAGATGTCAGAAAAAGGCTACTTCACGCGCTTTGTGCTGAATACACGCCTGCATGTGTCCAATGGACAAATCCCAAAAAAAGTCTATAAATAAATTCTCACAACTCAACCCTAAATACCGAGAAAAATTATCAAAATCTTGATATACACTTACGCTGTCGAAATCTATCGTCATCCCTAAAGCTCAAATCCTCCACAGGCAAAATATCTTTGAGCTTATGCATCTCTACAGCCAAACCAATAACTCTTACCTCTTCATAGAAGAACTAAAAGATATTCCAAAAGTGTCTGAACTTTCCAAATCAAACAACTCTTTGATAAAACCCATCAACCTCTTCAATCTGTGTGACGAAGTTGTTGAAGACAAAGCAATATTTCTAAGTGAGAGAAGTTTGTCCGCAGAAGATCTTAGCCGAGTTGAAATCTTTGTGATCAGGGAACTCAAGATCAAGTCTTCACCTTTTGCTATTTTGTTGAAGCTGTCTTTGTGAATCTTTGTGATTCATTATAATGAATTATTTCTGTGTGGAAAGGAGTAGAAGGACGTAGTTGGGATTACACAAACCTAGTGAACCTTACAATTCTCGTGTCTTTCATTATTTACTGTTTTATTGCTTTATCCATTATTATTTATTTACATTATCATAAAGCATACTTTCATAAATCTAAAAGAGCAACTAAGCACTTTCTAAGCGCCTGTTTATTCATACTAAGAGACTTGTACAAATCTTTCGCTGTGCTAACCCTGATATAAGTGTTGAGCGCATGATTCATCTTGATCAAGTACTCAAAGCTATTATCTAAGTTATCTTTCATAAAACAAATCTAAGAATTCGAAAAGAATTTCAGGGTCTATTCAACCCCCGCTCCTTATAGACCCTTTCGTATGACACTTGGGACCAACAGGCTATCATCGGTGGTTGTTTCCTTCCGATAATTTATCTTGTTCATTATTTTTCTATCTTGTTCTTCGTTAATTATGTCGTATCGTGTTTTCGATTTTCCCTCCCAATGGCCAATCCCGAAGAAACCCAAGAAACACACGAAACAACACCCACCATGCCCAAACTACCCGCAATTCACCCGGCCCTTGCCGCCGGCAATGTTTATTCATCCTTTGGTTTTAACTTAAACGACAATGATTCTAATTATAAACTTTGGCGCGGTATGTTCATGGACCTATGCCGCAATTATTCTATTTTTGATCACCTCTCGAGAAAATCCAAACCTACGGGTGAATCCGATTATAATTGGTTTGCTTTAGACTCCACTATAAAAAGATGGTTTTACACCACCGTTGATATTAAACTTCTCAAAAACATTGATTTAGATTATGTCACATCTCACGATCTTTGGTTTGCCATTGAATATTTTTTTTTGAATAATAAACCTTCTCGCTACTTAAAATTAGTGAGCGTTTTCATAATGTTCAAAAGGATTCCTTGTCCGACTCTACTTGGTTCGTTTACATTCCATAGACCCCCGATCCCTCAACACAACATTTTATATTAGTTTCATTCTGATTTCTGCATCATCTTCATCATGTTCCCTTCAATCCCTCTTAACGTGAGCTAAATAAGAAAACATTACACTATTCAAACCAATTTGTTCCTTCGCAAACTACAATTGTAACGAAACGAAGACAGGAAAGCGGGTATCACAAATCCAGGTAGTCTCCTATTTGAATTTTATGCAAATCAAATAGGGAAAATTACACTAAGACCCCCTCACTGATTGGGTAATTACCAACACCCCCCCTCCATTTATTTAAAATTACCAACACACCCCCTCATGTTAAGAATTTCTACAATTACACACCCTATATGTTAAAATATTCTTACAATTTTACCCTCCGTAACCCTTATAAATAGACCTCTTGCACTACAAAAAAATAATATATTAATGACAAAATATCAAGTGACAATGTAAATATTGTCACTAGTTGTAAAGTATTAGTGACAAAAAAATTTGTTTTGTCACAAAAATATGTTTTACATGTTTAATAGTGACAAGATTTGCATAGAAGTTGTCACTTTTGATACCTAGTGACAAGAAATTTGTTGTCAATATTGACAATTAATGACATACCTTGTTGTTACTTTATTTGTATTGTCAATATCCATATGTCACTAGTTGTTAATAGTGACATCTTTAAAGAAATTCTTGTCACTAAAAATATTTTTTGTGACAGTAAAAATTATTATCACTCATTATATATATCTAGCAACAATTTTAACATTGTCACTTACAATTTTGTCACTAATATACTTTTTGTTGTAGTGTTGAGGGGGTGTGTTGATAATTTTCAATAAGTGAGAGGAGGTTTTGGTAATTACGTAATAAGCTAGGGGGCCTGTGTGTAATTTTCCCAATCAAATATATGCATATGCTAGAATGACAAAATGCAACGAGAGTCATAAGCAGTTCTCCGTAGAATTAATCACCAAAGAAAAAGAAAGAACCAAAATTTTTGGAGAGTAATTACCAAAAGGTAAAGCTAAAAGTGTACAACATAGGAGGAACAAAAATGGCTTAAACATCACTAACTTCAGTTTCATGAAACCATTAACCCAAATGGTATATATAAAGAGTGCAAGAAATTAACAAAAAATTGAACCGAGCCGTAATCCAACTTCAATCAGATTCATTTCGCGCAAGTTCAGAGCACTCCTCTTTGGATGAATGTGGAAGAGAATCAGACGCATCGGGCGAACCCTCGAGACTCTTTGTGTTTGAATTCTGATTTTTGTTGTTGCTATCTGTTGTTGCACCTTTCTTGCTCCAATCGCTCAACTTTGAGGATTGAGAGGAAGATGATTCAGATGATGGCACCAGTGATGAGATTCTCGGGTATGGAATTGGAGGCGTATAAGAAGAGGCGAGAGGAGGGATACTCAAACTGTAGGCGTATGAGTATCCGTCTAAAGGGTGATCGAATTTACAAGTAGGGCCGTATTTGCAGAGTCCATAAAGACTGTAATATGAACATACAGGTTGCCCCTGCATTTGAACAAATTTAAGAGTCATGACAGAGAAGTATAAAAATAAAAACAACTTTAACATTTCAATCATTGGCTTCAATAGTCTAATCATCTTTTCCAGAAATATATAACACCTCGAGGTTTGAGAAAATTACCATAATTTTCTCGGTTAGTAAATGCAGATTACAATTTCACTTATTTTCAGTAAAAACAAAAGCAGTCTAAACCTCATACGCATCCATGACTTTTGGTTACGTCAGGATCTCTTTTAGGTCCCATTGGTGTATGCACTCTTTCCAAAGATATTAAATGGCTTGTAATCACAGGCAAAAGGCAGTACTTTATGCAATTTATACAAGTTTTAATGGCAGAGTCTTTAATCTCTAATCTCGTAATACATTGAAAACTTTAGGTTGCTCATACGGGCCACCAACCCGTTTTACTTACTCTACTTCCATGTACAAAATTTTACATCCTGGACGGAAAGAAACTAGTAATATAGTCATTATAAGCAAAGAACGAAATTGAATATTCTTTACTATCAATAAATAAGTCCTATGTATGGAAAGGGGTTTGGCAGAAACTGAAGACTCCATGTTGCAGGAGTGATTGACATGAAGTTGTGCAATGGGGCGTCAGAATAAGTAAAGGTAAAACAAATTTGAGCTGTAGGAAACGGGCATTTTTTGCAGCTGTTGTTTATTTTGTCTGGATGGAAAGGAATTTGTGTATGTTTACACAGAATACTGCAAAGGATATAGATAGGATATGGATGACTGTGCATAGTAAATGGGAGATTGTATGAACCCCGGGTATGCCTAGGTGTGTTTGTAAGTTTGAATGTTGAATGAAATACACTTACCAAGTTCCTAAAAAAAAAAAAAAGTCCTTCCGACAATTTGACAGTATAGCATTGAAAATTTGTCATAAGTAACATCACTTTTAGTTTCTCTCCGGTCCAAAATTGGATTTTCTCAGACCATCTTCGTTGTTAAACCAGATGGAAAGGACTAGTTCAAGATAGATCCATTCCTCAACAGTATCTGACATCCTTTTTACCATCGCCACTCTCATCAGAAAAAATAACACCCACCACCCAGCCACCGTGCCCCATATGTTCCCACCACCATAGCTCACATTTGTCTCCTCACTAATTTTGCGTCTCATCAATCCACCAAACCTATCATACCCCCTCCCCACCCTATCTAATTCTCTCCATACAAAACTAAATAGTGTTTGGTATTTTTAATTGTGCATCTATCATGGAAACACCTTTTAAAGTTGGCATTGTCAGTGTAGTATCGTTTCGTACCAGTCCTAAATAAGAGGTTGGGGGGCTTACTTGGTAGTGTGCCACCCTGCCTTCCTAAATAAAATATAATTCCCATAACTAAGATAAAGATTCAAGCAACATAACACCATCACACCACTTATGCTGAAAGTTATAATTGCACCACTCTCCTACCTTACCTATGATATTCTATGGTTAAACTTACTGAGGAATGATCTATGATAAAATCATATGATATAACATCAAATGATCTCCAAATTATATCAATTGAAACTGTCATCCTTAAAAACAATTTTCTATGAATTATGAAAGCATTTAGATGAAAACTATTATAACTATCGGAAAATTATTCCAGTATTCTAGTTTCCCATTTTCCCATTCAGTCAGATGACTACTTAGTTTGCATGTATAATGCTAAATTGGTGAAGATGAAGAGATGAAGCAACTCACAGGTCTTACAGGAAGCCCAAGTGGGCCAAGGGAACTGGATGCTAATTGAGAAAACTTCTCTCTGGGGTGGTGATATTTGCAATCCGATCCATATTTACAGCTCCCGTGATTCATGAAATATCGGCATTCTGGTTGATCAGGTCTTTCAGGCAGATAAGATACAGATCCATTGGATGTTGGTGCAGTGAGGATGCCAGGCATAGATAAGGAGCTGACACCTCCCTAATGATCAGGAAAAGACAGAGTATTATATGACATATATAATCAGCTTCCAATCTCTAAGTAACATCATAACAAGTAAATTTAGTAGCGCATTTCGATGTTTCATTAAAAAAGAACAAAAAAGGGTCAGATAGCCCTTGATAAAGTAAAAATGTTGGAATTGCTGTAATGCCTTTAAAACAATTTCATCTTTTGCTTCCGATTACTCCCTTGCAAATGTAAATGTGCAATACAGTCAAGCAAGAACTAAGCTATGACAACACTCTTGGTTGGGGTGATCTTCATTTTAAACCACATATGATAACAAAGCCCTGAATACATGCATCAAAAAAGAACATATTGTAACACAAACAGCTTTTGTAATTAGAGATTTCTCATATACCTTTGGTAAGCCATATGTTGAAAATGTTTATTCATGGAAGAAGAAATAAATACACGCATTTACGATCTAGTTAGATTTTGCAGCCAACCAAAGAGTAGTTGGCATATTGCAGAATCATTGTTTACAAAAAAATAACAGAAATTATGATGATGCAACAAAAAAGGTGTAGCCATTCAGCAGGGAAAAGTAAAATAAGAAATGTAGATCCAAAATGCCAAAGGAAGTAAAAGAAAATTCAAGCACTTCCCTTGGTGCACCAATACAGTAAAGCCTAGAAAATTATGTGTTATGGCAAATTTCAAAATGTTTCTCCATAAGAAACATATAATGCTGGATAAAATGATAAATATGCAGCACATGCTTTACTGGGATTTAAAGTTAGATGACAAATACCAAAAATATTCAGAAAGAAGATAATCAGAAAGGATCAATAACAATGATGTTAGGCTAAAATTAGCATACCGCATATGCATTCCAGCCTTGAGATGGAGATAAAATTATAGGCATGTAGCTTTGCGGAAGATGGACAAGAGAACCAGAAAAATAAGCTGGCTTCGAAACTGATGCTCCTGAATGTTCACCTACAGATGGTGCACCAGTTATAGGTACAACTGCAGAGCCACCCGAACCATAGACAGGCCCCACAGGCAAGACATTTGCTGATGATGTCGGCTGAGGGTGATGGAACTTGCAAGCATATCCATATTTACATAATCCAGTCCGCATATAATATGGACATGACTTCTCTTCCTGAGGACTTACACGACCATTAATCAGTTCTTACTTCACTACATAAATCCACTTCAAGAAGTATTTTATGTCATAATACAGTTCTAGGTTTAGTTAATGCCACCCACTGACTTGGGTACTACCCAAGTAGGTCTATGAATCGTTAGATGTGTACATGACAATATCATAAAGTGAAATGATGATAGCATTAATTATCCTCCAACGGAGCCTATTCTAATACTTAACCTGCAAAGCGGATTGGGAAACAAAAAAGAATAACAATTGAGAAAGACATAAGCACCTGGCGCATTGGAAGACCCAAGATATTCAACACAACTAACGAGTCAGCCTGCCTGTCCTTGGGGTGATGATATTTACATGTGGATCCATATTTGCATGTACCTGTCTTTAGATAATACTGCAGGAGAAATGTTGTCAATTACAACAGCCAGTACAAGCCATTAATCACGGGAATACTCAAATCAATGCCTACTTGCACGGGATATAAATTCAAATGAGTTCTAGCTAGATTCGAAATAGTTATATTGAAACATTCAGCCATTTCTTGAAGGACAGCAGATGATCATGGAAAACAAAAATTATTAAACAGATGGGATGGTCCGACACTCGAGCTAATATAGATTGTTTAGTGTTGAAACCATTAACTATGACTCTTATCACAGAATGATCATTCATAGAGTAATAGGCTCTATGAAAATCTTGAACTCGAGAGGTTTTCATCATTTATAATGACAAGTTGACAAGTAGCCCTCCACTTAGTTAACAAGTTCAGTATTAAAATTTCCCAATCCGAAATATACTCACTAGTTCAAAGCAATTTCATTCGGATGAACTTTGTGAATCTCTACAAATTAATTAACAGAAGAAAACTTCAACTAATTTATCTTTAAAATTCAGAATCTTAAGATAGCCCTGAAACCGATTAGCTAAACATCATTACAATCCCAATACTAGTTAGTTTTATAAAGGTACGAAACATAACTATAGTAAGAGTAGATTAAATAACTCAAATAAACGAGTATCTTCTTAGTCTACAGCTGCAGGAAGAAAAGGTTATTTGCAGAATAGGACATGCTATGTTAACATAGAATATGAAGAGGAATAAATGACAATGAAGAAGTGCATCTTGCTGCTTAAGATGACCCCCTATTTAGTACTAGCCCTGGAATTTAATAAACAAAGACTCGTTGCTAGAAGAATGGTGGAAACAATATTTGTGGCACCAAGTAAAACTAAATTTTTTCTAATAAATAAGATCATCCAGAATTTGAAACACTCCACAAGAAGATGATAGGAGATTACTTAGTGGTAATTTGCTCAGTTAAATTTGTTGCTAAAAAGGTGAGTAACTGAGACAAAATAATTTGTTCATTCAAAAGATGTTTTCCCAAGCAAAATAATTACTACTTACCAAGCATGGCAGCATTAATTATGCAGAAAATTGAAGCTATAATAATAATGCCCATAAAGCAAAAAAGACAATCTAAACACGAAATCATGAACCACAAGGATTCGTTTACATAGAAAGTAAAAGAGAATATCGAAATTACCCCACAATCCGGTTGTCCAGCTCTTTCTGGAAGCGCATTGGTGTTCTTAACAACATTCACCTAGTTATCATCAACAATACAAAGAAAGCGCCGAAATAATATATCTTTCTCTTAATGAACCAAAAATAAAACACACGTGCACACACATAAACAAAGTAAAAGGATGGAAATATATTAGATTAGTATTTACTTGTCCGTCAGCATTAGTCGGATGATTGAAACGGCAATTGCTTCCATAACCACAAGTCCCTGTTCTCAAAAAGTATATGCAATCAGGTTCGCCTGGCCGATCCGGGTATGCCCCCGGTTCATCAATCACTCTACCGTTATCATCACCACTCTCCTCCATCCTTAATCGCCTCATTCCCTCTACAGCAATATAAATAATAATAATAACAACTTAAACTAAATAATAAGGGGGAAAAAGAACGTTGATGAAAGGAAAACTTCTTTTATACACAAAAGGGAAAGCACTTTAAATGTAAAACACAATAATAAAATAAACAAACAGAAAATTAATACAGCATTGACGGATGAAATCGCCATTAACAGCAACACTCCGATCATCAACAAATACCATAACTCCGTCAATTAAAATTCAGAAACAGTGAAGCAAAAAAACAATTACATGGCAACAAATACCTAAACTTCGATATCTGATAACAAAATCCAACACAAATTAAGAAAAAATAAATAAAGAACCTTCAACTTTATCGGCAGCGGTATTGGAAAAATCCGAGTATCCACCATTCCTCTGAAGCTTCCGATTGCCCGGCATCGATTGATTTCACAATATATATATATATACACTATACTTAAATTTCGATTTCAATACAATAAATTACTAAGATTTATTTATGCACATGCGCATGTGCATATGATCGATCAAACTGAAGAGCGAAAACAAATCAGAAATCACGCGAACTTTAATGGGGAAAAAACAATTGCAGGAGAATCTATTAAAGTGTCAGATTTCAACAATTTTAATTTTTTTACTCGAATTCGATTTTATTTTCTCTCTCTATTTCTCTCTCTCTCTAAATTTAGTTTTTTCAGATCTTCCAAAAACTCCCAAATTTAACTGCACTTCTTACGATTCCCCCATTATTTTAAAGCTTTCTTGCACTCGTGTAGTATCATTATATGAAATAAAGTTGAAAATTATTTTATAAACACAAGTAGTGTAATATAATAATATCTCCTCCCATAACTAAAATAAAAAGTCCTTTAATTTATTATTGTGAAATACGGAAAATATATATGTATTATACTAAGTTTTAGAAGTATGTAATTGATCAACTTGTTAGATAGAAAAAAGTCAAAGGTAGTTTTTTAAAACTAATTTATTTTGTAATATAGAGCTTCTAAATTTGAGTATTAAGTCCCGTATCAATTTTTCAATTAAAGAGATCGACTAATTGTTGATATTTGTAATTAAATTTTGGACAATGTACCTTTTGTATATTTTCTTAAAAGGATGTATATCTATATATATATATGTGTGTGTGTGTGTGTGTGTCAAAATTCAATAGTTTGAAAACATATATAAAAATTATGTACCTCTTTCAATGACAAATTTGCCCTTAAGTAGGATAAAGAGTACTATCATATTTAATGGATATATATGTGTGTGTGTATATATATGTCAAAAATTAATATTTTGATAACTTATATAGTAATTATATACCTCTTTCATAGACAAATATGCCCCTAGTGTTTCGGACATAGGCTATTACATTATATATATCTGATGGATACGCATTATAAGTAAATATTTATTATTAAGGATAAAAAATAAAGTCATGAACATTTATCTATGAATTCAATATATATGTATATATATATATATACACCCAAACACGTTAACCCAAACAAAAGAAAAAAAAAAAATATATATATATATATAATATAATATACCGAAGTCCAAGGGGTAGCAAGGGCATTATTGTCTTAAAGTTAATGCAATTACGCAAGCGTATCTTAAAAGAAAGAGGAATCAGGCGCGGATACAGGGAATAGTTTATTTTGTCTTTATTTTATTTTAATTTTTTATTATTATTTTTACATGAGACGAAAACGCGAAAAACAGTCGCTGTTACTTATTTATTCCCCAATGAGAGTAGTAGCGTTAGCTGCAAGCAGAAAGATCTGGACCGTCAACAAAGTGGTTAGCTGTCCCTTCCTAATACAACCGTAGCCATTGGATCCATTTACTACAGAGAGAAATAAAGGGATGGCATTGTTATGTACGGTATACTCTATAGTCTATCCTATCCCTAATATATTTTGGTAGGGATATCAAGGGCGTATGAACCGCGTATTGCAGGACTTGACGTTCGTTCCATTAATTATTTTTATTTTTTAATACTCGGATTCGTTTATATCTTGGCCCGCCTCGGCCTCATTGGGTACTCGAAGGGTCCGGTTCTTACCCAGTAAACTTCTATTTCTTGTCATTTTTTTGTTCATCCCGTTCTTACAAACACATTCAAAATAAATAAAATAACATCAAATCAACGTGAATACATCCAAAAATACAATTCATCCAGTACTTAAAATTTAAATACATTCAAAACAAGCACAAATTTCAAAAAATAAAGTCATCTTCATATTACTTGGAAATAACACTTTTTGTCTTTTTCTCATATTTTAAGTAATACATTATTTACAATTTATTAATATTTATAGAAGTTAAATAATAACTAGATATGTAAAATAAAAAAATAATATAGTAATAACCGGGGTGAGTCTGGATCCGGATTCAGGAGGGTATCTGTTGGACTTGTTACTCGTTACGAGCCCGGCCAGATCTTGAATTTTGATACCGGGAATCGGATACAGTCCCATTAAATTGGACTCATATTCGCCCCAAACAAGACAGGTCCAAGGCGAGTACTCGCTCTACCGGATTCGTTGAGATCCCTATATTTTGGGCTCAAAGGTATTGAGGATGATATAAACATGATTAAAAATATGATTAAATTGATATGATGTGATTATATGGTTTATGTGAATCAAGAGATAAATTTATCACTTGTTTGGTGTCTGAGGTTTTTTTTTATATTTTTTTGTTACAAAAGTCCACCTATGTCATGGTGGGGGGATTTTTCGTGCTCCCGTCCCTTATGTATACCAAATGCCAAAAGTATTTACAAGAGTAGTTAATACAAGAAGTACCCCTAATTTCACAATCGCAATAATGAAATAAGGAGTACTACCCCTTTTACACCAATTAGAAGAATCTAAAGCTAGGAAGATCAAATTTATCCATTCTAATAAGTCCAATGACCTCACAGTGGATTTGATGGGGTGCGGAAATCCTAGACGATTTAGAAGAGCAAGCTTCATTAGCAAAATAATCCACAACCGCGTTACCTTCTCTGTAAATATGTGAAATCTGAACATCCATGTTTCGCATATGATTTTTTATATCCTTGAGAGCACTATAAAGTTTCCAATGACTGTGCCTTTTGAGATAAAATAAGAGAAATTACCATTTTGGCATCCACTTCAACCCAAAGCCTTTGAATACCAAGGTTATGTTTGGTTATGTTTTCAAGTCATATTTGGTTCAAAATTCCCACCAAACAATGTTTGTTTCACACAATATTTCATCAAAAATACACAACTTTTTTCATCCAAAAAAACATAATCATTATTTTTCATCTTTCTCTCACTTTGTCCCCTATCTCATTCTCTCTCATCTATTTTTTATACAAAAATTTTCTCTCTCCTCTTAATATCCACTATCTCTCTCTCCTCTCTCTATCCCCTCTCCTCTTTCTCTCTCTCTCCTCACTCTTTCTCTTCTCTTTGACCGTGTCTTTTTTTTTTTTTTTGTAATGTTTTGTTATATCTTTGATCGTGTACCATTAAACTTTAAAATAGAAAAAAATTTGTTTGTTTGTAATTCTATCATGAGAAATAGTATTGATAAAATATAGATTAAAATTTGTGGAGTTTTCTAAAGTAAAATTTTCAAATTTTGTTTTTCAAATTAGTTATAGTGAAAGTATTTGGATTTAGATATATCTATATTTATATACATATATATGTTATTTGTACATATTATTTTAAAGTTTTACTTATTTTTTATGTGTGTGACTGTGTATAATTTATCTCATTGCTAAATTTGTGATTTGATTGTGTGTGTGAATCGAGAAATGCATGTGTGTTACCCATATTTATATGTGTATGTTTTCTTAATGTATATTATGTGGAAAAAATAAGGTCTTGGGACGGTCAAAGGCAATTTGACCACGGTCAACTCGGGTTTGACCAAGTCAACCGCGTGGTCAACGCGGATTTGACAGCGTGAATAGTGACTTGAAGCAAGGGTTTCTTATTTCGTGGTTTTGGTTTGGATTTGGTAATTAACTTGTAATAGGAGTGAACTAATTATCTAAAAATAGGATTGTATTTTAATAATTTTTAAAATAAATTACTTATTAATATTTTTTTCATAAATTAAATAAAAAAAAGGAAAAAAAAGAAAAGGGGAGACTGTTCATCGTCTTCCTCAATCTCCCCCAACCCCCCTCACACCCCTTTCCCACGCGCGCACACACACACACAATTACACACAGAGAAACACACACACACACACACACACTATTACATGCACACACAAACACACAATTACACACACAGTCACACACGCACACTGTTACACGCACTCTCACACACGCTGATACATATATATATGAATATATATACTTTTCTTTTAATTATATATCAACTATTATTAACACTATTACTTATATATATGTGTGTGTCTATATATATATATATATACTTTTCTTTTAATTTTATATAAACTACTATTACTACTATTACACATATATATATGTACACTAATATATATATATATACACACACTACTATTACTTACATATATACATATATATTTATCTATATAATAATTATTTCAATCTCAATATTATATTATAATTTTTAATTATTGACAGACAAAAACTTACATGATTTGACAGCTATAGTAATTTATGTTCCCTCTGAAAACAAAACCAAACACTATCTCACCAAAAAATCACTCAAAAACCAACTCCCAAAACATAACCAGACATTATCCCATCAAAATTGCTCGTGTCCCCATAAAATTTTCACCAATAATTCTCACCAAAATACCATCCCAAAACATAACCAAAAATAGCCCAAGATTTCTAGCCAATTCAAGACCTTTAGCTAGAGCAAGCACTTCTGCCAAAGTGTTGGAAGCTTAGCCAATGAAACCATGGTAAGCAAGAACAACATTACCACTGCAATATGGGTGTCTCCATGCCATTGATTCCAAGAGAGTTTGTTGCATTTGTGAAGATTATTGATGAAATTATGCACATGCCATATATCTCGTTTCCATGAAAAAGTCTTAAGATTATGTTTAGAATTATTCCTAGCAATCCACAGAAACCAAAGAATGATGAGAGGGATAAGAAACGAATATGAGTGGACAAATGCAAAGAAGCCGAGGCCCTCCATTGATGAATAAGATTGATTACTTTCGTGTCAACGTAAAAGGAAAATTCAATCAAGCCTCATATGAGGTGATTACCAATTAACTGTTTGTGGGGTTAGAACCCGAGACGCAAACAATCATGGCCTTTTGTCCAACGTACTAAACAAGAGATTAAGTCAGATTATATAGTGTATCACCCCTAATCAACAATATCAAACAATCTAAATACCTGACAAATGTATCATGATTTTATTTATATTATTTTATTTATTTTTGTGAATTAAAACATTTATCCTGTATTTAGCTATTCAGTGAGTATTTATCAGGAACAACATTTAATAGATCAATTATATACATAGAATGTATGGGTTGGGTTAGTTTTGCAAATTAATAAGTTGATATATTCTTTAGATATTTGAAATAGATAAACTTATGAAAGTGACAACTTTAAATTTTTTGTATTTTAAATACTAATTTTTTATGTGATACTCATATATTCAATAATAGTTAGTTAACTTATAAATATTCTTTTATTTTTGGAAAGAAACCAAAAGTTCTAAAAAATAAATTTAAACCTAAACACTACAACAAAAAGTAACGTTAGTGACAAAATTGGAAGTGACAATGTTAAAATTGTTACTAGATATATATAATGAGTGACAATAATTTTTGCTTTGTCACAAAAAAAAATTTAGTGACTAGAGTTTTTTTAAAGTTATCACTATTAACAATTAGTGACACATATATAGTGACAACACAAATAGAGTGACAATTATAATTGTTGTCACTAAGTTATCACTAAAGATGTGTCACTAATTGGGCCGTCATACGGTTGATAATATGCTCATCCATTCTATGAACTTGCGTAGAGGTCAAAAAGGTTTTTTTTATTGCAAAAATCGATTTTGAGAAGGCGTATGATAGGATTGATTGATCTTTTTTGGAACATGTGTTAAAAGAGATTTGGTTCCCCGGGTCTTGGATCAATCTCATCTTGGATTGCACCTCCAATGCCAAACTTTCCCTTCTTTGGAATGGGGAAGTGACTGGGTGGTTTAATCCGAAGAGAGGTCTTAGACAAGGAGACCCCTTATCACCTTATCTGTTTATTTTTTGTATTCAGAAGCTAGGTACTATGATTGATCAAGCGGTTCAAGCTAGGCGCTGGCATCCGGTTCCCTCATCCTGTTCGGGCCCCAAAGTTTCTCACCTCATGTTCGCCGATGACCTGATTCTATTCGGGGAGGCGTCAACTACGCAGGCTCAGATTATCAAAGATACCTTTGCTCAATGCTGTGACTTGTCGGGCCAAAGGGTTAACTACAATAAATCGCATATTTTCTTCTCACCTAATATCCCGGGCCCAGTGGCTCGTGAGATAGGTAGACAAGCGGACTTGGAGATTACCAAAGATCTCAACAGATACTTGGGCACCCCACCCCACCACTCCCGGCCTGTTCGACAGAAGTATAATTTTATTGTGGAGCGAGTTAGAAAAAAGCTCAGAGGATGGAAAATGAAGAACCTCTCGTTAGCTGGCAGAGCTACATTAATCAAATCAGTCACCGAGACAATACCTTCCTATGTTATGCAGACAACGAGACTCCCGCTAGGAATATGTGATGAGATTGACAAAATTAATAGACGCTTTCTATGGGGAGATACTGATGAAGCCCGTAAGATGCATATGGTCTCGTGGAATCAAGTTTGTCAAAACAGGGACAAAGGCGGATTAGGTCTCCGTAAAATCCGCGAGATGAATTTAGCGCTTCTCGGGAAACTAGGATGGCAACTCCTCACAGCAGATTCAAAACTTTGGGTACAAATAGTGAGACATAAATATATGAGGGGACGCAATGGCCAACATCGACGTCAAACTTCTCATACTTGGAAAGGTATCCAAACGGCATTACAAGCCATTGGACGTGGGTTCATGTGCAAAGCAGGGAATGGGAATAATATCTACTTTTGGGAAGATCACTGGTTCGGGTCACAAAGCCTTACTCAAAGAATAGGACACGATCCTGTGCAAACTCATGCATTTTGGAGGGTGGATAGCTATTGGATACATGGTCAGGGATGGAATTGGCTTGAGATAGGACCCATCTCAAGAGATATTCGGCGGGAGCTGGAGCTTATAGATCTTGACACGACGGCATCTTGCGAGGACACTCCGGTCTAGAGACACACGGCAACGGGCACTTATTCGTGCAAGAGTGCTTACGAACTCCTAACAAAGGAAAGCGGAAACGACCACGACAGAAAAAATTGGACCCGTCTATGGAGAGTTCGTTCGTGGGGCCTATCGCAGAAAATTCATGCTTTGGCTCTCGCGGCACAACAAGCTCCTAACTGCGGGGACTCTCCACAAGAGGGGAGTCATAGGGGATGGTCGCCGTAAGTTTTGTGGGGTGGTTAATGAGGAGGGGGTGCATGCACTGCGGGATTGTTATTGGGTCAAGGAAGCATGGAAGAAACTTATTCCTACAAATCAGCAAGATAAATTCTTCTTTCTTGACATAAAGAAATGGATCGACTGGAACGTGACATCGCGGTGGGATACACGCTAAGTAATATTAAATGGCCCACCATGTTTACTGAAATGATCAATGTTGTTTGGCAGGAATGGAACCGAGCATGGCATGACGACGCGGAAGCCAACCCTTCGATCCATTGGCCAACAGTGATCCAACGAAGTATGGAAGCGTGGAAACTTAACACCAGTAATGTGGACCTGGACATTTCAGCGAGAATGATACAAGTGGGATGGAAAACACCACCGCTAGGGGCGATTAAAATCAACGTGGATGCAGCCCTTGTTACCGACCTGAACCCGGTAAACTCGAGGGCTAGTATCGGAGGTCTGGCCAGGGATTCGACTGGGCGGTGGCTTAAAGGATTCTCGGGACAAATAACGGCTAATACGGTGCTTAGAGCAGAGCTAATGGCGGTACTGCAGGGCCTCGAAATGGCCCAAGACCTGAATTGTGATGTGATCTATGTGGAGACTGACTCCAAGGAAGCGCACCAACACATTGTGCATGCAACATTTGCTCATGCTGACTTTGATATTATTTCTCATATAATGGGGCTTGCATGGACGGTTCGGATTGAACATGTGTACCGAGAAGCCAACCAAACAGCGGATATTATGGCCAAGAATGGGCTCGAGCAAAGAATTAGAGACATAATGGTCCCGTTGGAGATTATCCAAAACTCTCTTGAACAAGACAAACTCGGGGTCACTTGGTCTAGAGTGGATTCCGGCATGTCGGATTAATCCAGTTAGGGTCCCCCCCCCCTCCCCCGCTCTTTCCAGACGAGTTCGCAAAAAAAAAAAAAAAAAGATGTCACTAATTGTCAATAGTGACAACAAATTCCTTGTCACTATATATCAAGAGTGACAAATTCTAGACACAAATTCTATACAAATTTTGTCACTATTACACATGTAAAACTTATTCTTGTGACAAAACAAAAAAAATTGTCACTAAAAAATTATAATTAGTGACAACTTTTATATTGTCACTTACATTTTTTCATTAATGTAATATTTTTTTCTAGTGAAATTTGATAATCCTAATTAAAACATAGATCTGAAAAGTCGGTACAAATAGAAATTTTCGTCTATACAAAATCCAACAATTAAATATCTTTATGTAAGAAATCCAAAGGTAATATTATCTAATACTTGCGAAAATTAAATTGTTGGGTCTTTTCAAATAAATAATGTTGGAGTGAGTATTTTGAATCGACAAATATTTTCATCAATTTTCAACAATATTGTCTGTGATTCTAAAATTATTGAGTATATATTATAAGACGAAGCAACAATCGGCTCCTAAAAATGAATAACGATCAAATTATAAAGACCAAAACTCATATACGAAAATGAAATAACATATAAAATACTAATTAAAAACATAAAAGGTGGACCCTCGTCGGCTTCAGATTCTTCACTGGAGATATGGTTTGGCCGAGAAGACGGGATAGCGAGGGAAGTCAGAGAAAACGCCCTATTGTGGCCAATGCCCTTCAAGTCATCCAAATATCAAAAAAAAAAAAATTAGAGAGAGGAGTAAATATCCTATCAACGGGTCAGTTGCATTAAGCACAAAGCTTAAAGCCATATTTTGATTATAGGATTTGGGAGTTGATAAAGGCACTCTACTTATTGTGATTGACACTCCAACTTTTATCTTATTTCATCAAATAGACAAAAATAGCCTTGATGTCAAAATATATAATTTAATACAAGACAAAATTACCCCTCATTACTATTAGATGTACATGCCTCCAAAATAGAAAAAGAAAAGCAAAATCTGAGATGAAACTTTCAGCTTCGCTCCAAAAGAAAAAAAACAAAAAGTTAGGGCAAATCAATAGTTTCTGCACGACTGCAAACAACACTTTGCCAATTTTGATATTGTTTCATATTATTTAGTTCTTTGTTTGATATTGATTCGATAAATCTAGCGATGGAGAAAAGAAGCAATGATCCTGATTTATGAGGATTGGGAGAAATACTAAAGTTTGTAAATAACAAAAGCGTCGAGGAAATTTCAAAGTATTATCACGCACCCTATGAGCTCATTGATAATACAATTGGTACTTTTATCTCCTTAATTTTTTTTTCATTTAAATTTTATTACTTTTATAAACAAAACTTAGGGCTTTGTACAATGCGTTACCTGATCAAATATTTCTTTTCAAAATAATTTAAGATTCTTGTTTAGCATGAAGTGAATAAATTTAAGATCCTTTGGTCATTGTGTTATTATTTCATGGTTGTGCTCTCTTGTATATATTCTCATGTTTTCTGCTATTAAAGTTTTGAGTTTGTGATGCACCATCCAAGAAGCAAGTCATGCCAATTTGAATGATTTTATTTTGTCTCACCTTCAACTTCTTGTTGGAACCATTTGGATTGTGGCTTATGGTATACGTTCCTTACTAATTGAACAAGGGCACTTTTGTCTTGTATTAAATTATATTTTTGGCATCAATGTTATTTTTGTTTATTTGATAAAGTGAGATAAAATTGGAGTGTCACTAACAATAAGTGGAGTGCCTTTATCAACTCTTTAGGATTTAGGGTTGACACTTGTAACCAACTCTTTTCTTTTTTTAAATGAATCGGTTACATAATATATGTTATAAATATCAAATAATAACAATTTACAATCAACTAGCAATCATTACAATCAGCTAACGACTAGTATTAAAGTAGAGAAATGTCTATACGCGGATGAGAGTAGAACCCAAGACCTCTAATATCTTGGGAAATAAATTTTGCTAGTAGAGTTAGGCTTCATTGACCACTTATAGCAACTCTTAAGACTTAAAAATTTCTCAAATTTAGTAGGTCTTATTCTCTGTCTTTTCCATTTTTATAACACTCATAGCAACTCAAAATTCCATCTTTTTTCATCCCAGTTATTCCTTTTCAATATTGATCGAACATTTGCACGAATAAAAGGTTTTAAAATTCATATACTGACTAATAATTATACTTGCATAGCCAATGTAGTATTATTATCACAAATAAAGTTTTGAGCACAACCACATTTTGTGTCAATGAATCTCCTTTTGTATTTCAAATGCTACTAAGTACAATTATCAGTCACTAGAAATCAGGGACGGAACCAGAAATTTTGCCGGGGGGGCGGGGGGGATTATATATTGTGACATAGTTATACATTTTTTTTTGCTAGATAGATGAAGGATTTAGAGGGGATGCGGGGGGCTTGTCCTCCACAGTACGGTACACTATATTTATGGAGGAAAATATAATAAGGAACTAGAATTACCCTATTCAGAAATCTAAGATTTATGTTTTCCCCTTTGTTTGAGTTGTAAAAATGTGTGATGAAGGAGGGAGAAAGTGAAAATTTGAGAATTGGTAATGGATTGAAAAAGTCAAATGATATACTAAGTATTTTTGAGAAATAGAGGGGGTTATTTTTGTCATTTTTTAGGGGGGCAAATTTACAAATGTTATAGCTTATAGGTAGAAGTGACAATTTTAAAATTTTGAGGGGAGGCAAAATTACAAATGTTATAGCCTTATAGGTAGAAGTGACAATTTTAAAATTTTGATGGGGGGCAAAATTGCAAATGTTATAATCTTATAGGTAGAAGTGATAATTTTAAAATTTTCGAGGGGGGGGGGGGGGGGGGGGGGGGGGGGTGACACCCACACCCCCCTCCCTCCCTCCGTCCCTGCTAGAAACGTACAATAATAGTTGATAAATTAAGATTTAAAAGCTCGATAATTCTGAAGCTTGACGTTATTGAAAAGACGGCGTTATTGAAAGGATGGGGTCATGATTCTTGCAAATTTTGAGGACTTCAAGTTCTGATGCGATTGCAAATAAGTGTATAATAAGCTTACTCTACATGATTATCACTGGTATGATTGATTGTAATTGTAAAAATTCGACATTTAATCTCATGGTGAGAAAGTTTAATGTAGTCAAAAAATTGGGCTTGGTTATGTTTTGAAGTAAAATGTCATTATGCTCATAATTATTTAACTTGTCACTTGATTTAGAAAATATATAATCGCATTACGCATATATAGTTGGAAATTGGAACCTATAAGATTTATATTCTTTGGTTAATTAAACTACTAAGGCTCATCTTTTTTGTAGAAGAATTAACTGTTTAATATGTACGTTGATGGCAAATTCTATGTTAAACCGGGTTCATTAACCCCAGTATATTAAATACCATTGGATCGAGGGGTGGTATTATAAAAGACACTAATCAAAACAAGTTATATTTTGTGTCTCAAAACGAGTTTAGCCCAAATGAATCTCACTTAGGTGAGCCCTCAAAAATTTTGTGCTCATACCTTGGTGCAATTTCCACTCTCAGCTCATCAAGGGTCAATGTCAGCCTATTATCACACTGTTCATTTCATTTCATCTTAGAAATTGAGGAGACATCTCAAAAGGGCAATACCTAGGCCAAGCGTCATGTTAGACCCGAATACATTGTCATCCCAAGTTAACATCTAATTAAATGAGGATGTTTGTAACACCAAAAAAGACTTGCTATAACAAGATGAATGAATGTGGCTTAACTAATACATTTCCATATTTCTACCAAAATCAAGATATTAAAGGCAAAGCAATCACTACTTCAAAACATAGCTTTAGCCATCTTTCTACCAAAACTCTCAACTCCACCAGTTGCCTAAGCAAATATTTGTTCAAACTTTGAATGATTTTCACCTACTTCCTTCAACCCTACTTGACCTAATCATCTCTAGCACAAAATATTTACAGAAATTCTCATCACTTTCAACAAAAGAACATGGATCCAGCAACATCCTCGTGGAGTCTGGGCAGCTCGGGCACGTAGATGTTTCCTGCAGATGTCATGCTTTTCTGCCCAGAAGACGTCTCTGACAAATCTTCGAACTTCAAAAACTGCCCCATTTGTTGGGCTGCAAGATGTGCATAACATACCGGTGCAACTGCAATAATAAGCAAATGCAATGGTAAGAAACCATTGCCTTTTTCGATAATATTTCCTTTTTGTACAACCCAAAATAGTACTGTGTTTCCTAAAATAGAAATTTTTCACCAAAAATGCCCGCTAACGTAAGGTAAGGAATAACTACGAGCATACCTCTTCATTTATTGAAGAATTACCACGAGCCCCTTGAAATTTTGCAAATTACCGGACAACCCATATTCAGGAACTCGAAAACAGGGGGTGAAAATTGTCATATGCTTTTACCGACATGGGTGAAATTGTGATATGCTTTTACCGACATGGGTGAAATTGTGATATACTTTTTACTGACACGAAATTGTAATATGCTTTTACTAACATAGATTATGATAATTTCTGGTGTTTCCGTAATTAGGGCATCAGCACGGGGTGTCCATATAATTTACTTTTAAAGTAATGATGCAACACCTTGAATGTTTAATGTTAAGATTAAATGAAAGTTTATCAAGGAAATTGAAAGTACCAATGGATATTGCAGTAGTACTCCTTTGGTATCTGCAGAGACAAAGAAAAGTTCGCTTATTAGCAAAGATACCCCGGGCTTCAGTAAGAGATGAAAAAACACAAAGAGTCTGAAAAAGCTTACACATATGATAGTGAATGGATCAGATTTTGTAGATCATCTGGAGAGAAGCCAATCTCATCAAGCAAGACATGATAATGTGCAGGTCGAGAAGTTCCCTGTCGTTTAAATTGTGAAAAACTGAACACTTCACCAAATGCTGAACTTCCGATTTCCAATATAGTTCATAAGATAATGGATCAAAGAACTTAATCCCTTCACAGTCCATAATATAATATCCAGTGCACTTGTTTGAATATTATTCAAATACTGGATTCCAAATGCTCTATTTACTATTTCGAGTTATTTTATCAACAAATTCTCAAATACAGTCATTTGATATACTCAGTGCCAAATCCCTACAGTAAAATCGTAATCTTTCAATCCAAACACAACTAAATGTAAAATACATAGCATAAGATGGTCCAATCCAAATAAAAAGAGAAAAAGAACAACAGATCACTGAATTGTATCTATTTGGCAATTAAATAACATATTAAAAGATAAGACAGTTGACTTACTATCATTCCCGCTTGAGAACACATATAGAAATCATAATTCTTAGGATGAACGATTTTTGTGTCCACGACAGTACCTGGAGGCGTAAAGGGAGGGCATTTTTGTCAATATCAGTAGCATAAACTAGAATTTCGACTAAATCAATCAAAAGAAACACACCAGGGGGAACATTTTCCGAAGCAGAAGCTTGGAATAGCTTGGTGTGGTGATTCTTCTGAGCCACTATCACAGTGAATTTTGGAATCTCAGAGGATCCTCCACCAAGATGCTGAAAAGCCTGCAATAGTAAACAAAAATTCATATACTTCCAAAAGTTCATCGAAACTCATCACAAAATTCAGTATGCTTTCATGGAAACCAGAAAGAGGAAAGGTACCTTGATCATTTGATCAATTTCAATATTTATAACCTGAGAGAACTGTGACTCACTCACACCATCCCTGAAAGAAAGTTGAGTACCCGTTAACAATCTTATAATGCTATAATGCTCGACATAAATTAAACTGCTCAATTTTGATTTTACATGTTTAATCATATAAGTAATTGCAATTTGCAAATGAACAATATATGCTTGAATATAAAATCCAACGAGAATATCCACCAAGAAAGAATGCACCCTTATGTTTACACATGAATAAACTTAAACTCAAATGTGAACATGTTAATAGCAGAAGCAAATTCCACAAATGCACGTAAGTATCTTGGAATAATAAATAATTTAAATTGAAAGTCAGATTAAACAATCTTTCCCAAAGCATGTTGCGTGTGCTTTTTCAATAAATAGAAACCACTTATATGTGCTTATCAAAAAAAAAAAAAAACCCACTTATATGTACTTTTCCAATAAATAGATATTGTTAATTATATAAACTAAATCTCACGCTTTTGCTTCACTTATGCTCAGCAATACACAATGCATGTGTACACATAAGTATATGAAGTAGTAAAATAGAATTTTCATTGCCACACTCTACTGTAGTGTACCTGAAAACAATAATCTGAGTTGGTTTGCATCCCTTACTGGTTTGATAGAAATCCTTTAGCAGTTCCCTGAAGCAGAATAGTAGTGGTATTTCTTCAGCATTAACAGAACTATACTTATGTTTATGTGAACAATGAACAATGATAGAGAAAACCAATTTTTATACTTCATAATGCCGTCATCCTCTCCATTTGCTAGCGGCTTGAACAAAGACTCAATCATCTCCACTTTTGAAGATTGGGTTCGCACAGCTGCTCTATATCTTGATATTAATGGCCAACTTCGAGATCCAACAACCTTAAAAAATGATAAAAAAAATTAATAATGCATAAAGTTATAAAGCGTAGATTAAATCAGAAGTTTCATAGGCGGCAGAATTACCGCAGCTATGGATGGAATATCAGATCGACCAGGAGAACCATGTGAGACGTCCATTCCCAAGATCATGGTTGGCTTATCCTTAATGAGTGGAATGCGATAGGAATGTTCTATTTCTAACAGAGAGTTGATCCCTCCAAGCTATAAATGAAATGGAAAAGAGTCAAAAATCATAATGACAATTACAATACTTAGAAACCAATACGAATGAGCATGGATGGAAGAATTTGGATTTGAGCGTTAGGATTTAGAAGAAGGATTCCAATTGCTCCACGTTATGTGGATTTAAAAACCACCATAATGATTAAAAAATAATTTAAAATGGATGCTAAAGGATTCAAAATCCATTAGACTTGAAATTACCCAAACAAAGCTATAATGGATTTGCAATTTTAGCTTTTACCCAAAAAAGTTGCTAGCTCTGAAATCCTTCAATACAAACGCAACCTAGGAAAAATCCAATTAAAAGTTTCACTTCTGAGGTTTTATCTGCTTATTACCTTGGAATTGATTTTGAGAAGTACATTTGTCAAGTACTGGTCATTGATCCTGGTAGGAGCAATGCATTGGGTGACAATACCCATGTTACTCAGACATTTTTTTTTCCAAGGCCCTATATGTTAACGAAGGTTCATAAAATAAAATAATTAATAGATATTTTCTTTTGCTAAGTAAAATAATTAGTAGACAGAAAACTCTTTAGCCTTGAAAAAGATGAACAGAATTGCTACCATAGATTTCAGAATTTTTCCGTTCTGGTAAAACACAAAGCAAAAAGTCAGGAGGTTCAGGTAGCTTAGCCATAATTTGTTCAAACATCCTTTCGACACGTATCACAGGGCTAGCTCTTCTACATTGGAAATCTTCCTCAATTATTGTATATGGGCGTTCAATATGCTACATAAAGAAAAAGGAATATATTTAAATATGTATTTTTAAAGTAAACAAGAATAATGAACAAGAACACTACAAAACATACAATGCCTTTGTTTCTCCCACAGTTGATGAGCTCCCGTGAAAGATGGCTAGTATCACAACGTGCAGAGAAATTGACAAGTGCCCAACGTTCTATCTGGCTGGGCTTTAAAAGTTTCTTCAAAAGGTCATAACAAAAGCAAATCAATTCATAAGTTGAAAATGACAGTTTTCATCTATCTTAGGAATGGAACCCAGATTACACAAAGCAGTACATGACCTTAACAGGGTAACATAAAGTGATTACCAAAAGAGAATACCTTGTTATTGAAGTTCCACCTGCCATTACGGGGAAAGCAATCTTCACTATTACCAACTTTCAACTGAAAGTGGAAGAGCATCAAATAATTGTGAACATCAATATTGATGCAACATAAGTTTTTATAATGAACATATGAGGATTTCTTAGGGAGATCAGGGAATCCAAGTCCTTATATAATCACAACCACCTGTATATGGTGAATCCTACATGGATCCCCCTACACGGTGGATTTTGATTGTATTAGGACTCGAGGTCTGGGGAGCTTCTAAGAATAATCTTGAAGAGACAATAAGTACCTTTGGTGCATCAAGAACACGCCCATCGACTTGAGTAAGCTGCTTTTCAATTGAAATACCACAAGCAACAAGGAGTGGATCATCATCATAGCGGTAGTTTCTCACAGCCTGGAAAGATTCAAGGACGAAGTGAAACCACAATACAAGAAAACAGACTGGGAAAAATAAAGTAGTTGCTTGAATAATTTACATCAGTCACAACTCGAATTCTCTCTGGAGGCTTTTGCCTTGATTTTTCAACTAAGGATGCTCTCTGAATTCCTGATAATGCCTTTGTGTATCTCTGAAGAGACACTAGAGAACAGAGCTGGAAGTGAGGAAAGAAAACAAAAATGAGATTCTTGAAAGAGATGTGCTTTAGATGTCATAAAACAAGAATAGTGATTAAAAATAAATAAAGATAAAATCTTGCACCTCTAGTGGCAGATAGTTTGGTCGTTTCGGTTTCCCAACATCAAGACATGGCATGTATGCCGAATATTTAAGCTCTATGTTACGGTGTTTAACAAAATAATCATAAACAGTAATCTCCAAAGGCTCGCCATCGTCTTTGCCATTACTACCATTTTTCACTTTCAACGAAAAACTGGAAAGGATAAATCAACATCAGAAGTCTTTCAGCAAGCAAGGATGACAAAACTCTGCAAGATAACTGTTTACTTACAACTGCTGATTGCAAGGTTTCTCGCTTAAACCTATAATTTTGAACTCCATGTTACTATGAATAGCCTTAACCCTCATATTCTTGAGCATCTTCTTGGCCTGAGCTTAAATCTCCGTATCATGAATAATCATAATAATAAAAAATGAATTGAAAGAGTAAATGAATGCCATAACACGCATTTGAAAGTCATATACCTTTAACCAGTCAATAAAACGATGTTCCTTCACATTCTGATTAGCAAGAAGGAAATCCACAACCGGTCCCGGTTTCAAAATCATGGTTGTAGATACATCTTCGAAAAAATGAAGAAGGAATTTTAACATCATTGTTCATCCAACAGGCACAAAGTGAGAGACTGCAACTTGGGTGGGGTGGGGGTGGGGGGGGGGGGGGGGGGGGGGGGGAGGAAGTTGAGTAATACCCATGTTTAGAGATAAGCCTCCATGAGTTGGGCGAAAGCTGGAATGGAATCCTCTTACGCTTGTCACGCCCCCTCCAACATCATTGAACATCCGTGAGTCATCATGAAAGAATGATTGTCTAACCAAAAGGCACCCTCTGCAACCAATAGTTCACCATTAAGTTATACTAAGCTAACCGGTTTCATATAAATACAGTCTAAATGGTAGTTTTGGGTATACCGACTAGCTGCTTGTTGCCTCAGTATGATATCTAAAACCCTCAGAGCATCTTGAACTTTTTCTGTTTCGGATCCTTGAAGGGAAAGAGATATGGATTTCAAAGGTATTTTAGCAGCATAACTGATCTCAACCTTGAACGTTTGTGACTGTAGATAGTGCTTAGACCTTTTGCTAGACTCACTTGGGCTTCCATTGTGAGAAGAACTGCCATTACTACACAATGGAGGATTCTATGTGAGATTGGGGCAACAAAATAAAAACAAGCAAAACATAAACACATAATCAAAATTTCAAATTATAAAAGTCACCGTTTAGCCATAGATTCCTCAAGAACCACCGTAAATTCCAAGTTGTTATGTGGTAAGGGCCCCACTGTATATAAACTCTTGTCCCCATCATATGCAAATCTCTTCCCAGCAAGTTCAGAAGAGTATGTTTGGTAAAGTTTATCAGTGATTTTCCTTCCAATCACCTTGCTGTCAACAGGCCTATTTCCCTCAGAACTAATAGAAACCTGCCGTCAAAACGGATCGCTCTTAATATGCATACTATATTACACATTTATACTAACTTGAAAAGGAAAAGGAGCATTGTATTTTACGTTGTATTGGTAAAAAACTTCATTTGGATTTCTGATAGAAACTTTAAAGTGATTGGCGAGCAAAGAGATGCGTCGTCCAGATGTCCCGAAACCAGGACGTGTGATTATAGACCTCTTAGGCAGGTCTACTCGTTCTATCTTCACATCTGGTGGTATAGCTGGCGTTAGTGGGGCCAAAGATGGGGAGTTATCCTTTTGCCTACTAGCTTTTTCCATTTCTTAGTGGAATGACTAACCTAAAACAAATAAGCGGAGTGATAAGTGGAAGACTCGTCCTTATAACAAATAAGCAAGATCAAGAAAACAGAATGGAGCCCTCTAAATCTACCCCAACTTTTGGCCAGAAGTTATATTACAAACTAATGTTTCTTAAAGGGAATGGTAGCAACAATGCATTTATACAAGAAGTAGGCATTACTCAAGTGCCTTACCGGAGAAGAACTAAATGAATAACATGACAGAATAACCAAAATGGTACACAAAATTATTTAATAGCAACAATCCATCCAATTCCGACAAAGAACTAAGCAACCAAAACAGCCCAACACAATCACAAGAAAAAAGAAGGAAAATGTGGGCATCCCTAGTATGTAAATAGAGAGAGAGAGAGAGAGAGAGAGAGAGAGAGAGAGAGAGGTCGCTATTAATCCCATCAGATTCATGGTGAAGCCTGAGCCGAATTTTACAAATTCTACACGTCATTGCATAAATAGACAGACGTTTGGCCATATGGTAAGCCTAATCAATACGTGCTTGGTCAAACTAACACATTACCAAGATTAGACCTTCCTAATCGTATGATGCTGCGTAAATGGGAAAGTAATAGCAGAATAGATTAAGAATGAGCAATCATAAAATAGCAAAGTAACCTGAAGAGAAGAAAACAGGGCAAGCATTTTGCAAGTAAATTGTACATAAATCCACACATTTAAAGATGTAATGAAGAAATGGTAGGTAAGGATCACATATGGCATGATGCCATGATTAAAACTTCAACATCAGGGACCATACACAAATCTTCACCTCTTCCCTCCCCTCCCCTCCCCACCCCCACCCAACCCCCAACCAGCCCCATCCCTCAAACATTTACGAATACGAATGTTGTGACAAAGAAATTACACATAAATCAAGAAATGAACAATGCATTAGTTGACTACATCATCTTAAAACATTACAGAAACACTGAAAAAAAGAAACATAATGCTTTTTGTTGTTTCAGCCCGGAAAAAAGAATTGCAAAATAGACTAACGTACATTCATGATATCTACAAACATTATTAATACACACACTGAAAATCTTGACTAAAATGGAGAAAATCCCTCCATAACAAAAAAAAATAAAAAAATAAATCAAACATACCACAACAGGAAAAACTTTAAAAAACATTATAAGATGAATTCCAAGTGGATGCGGAATTGAAATAAAAAAGAAAAAAAAATCAAGAAAACAGAAATTGCATCATTTTTAAACAACAAGAAATCAATGTAGACACATATACTCCACTAAACGCATGAGCCCATCCACACGTACAAACACAATATACATACAGACGAGCGATTATACATACACAAACGATATAGGACACATGCGAATATATATTATGTAGAAGATTAAAGGAAATAAACCCACAACGGAACAAGATGAAAGAGGAGAGAGAAAGTCACCTTAGAGAATTCTGAGTAATGGGTTTTAGGCCAAGAATCAAAATCAACGCAGAGTGTGTGTATAGAGTGTTAGATACAAATTCTGCGGAGCATTTAGAGTGGTTTCTCTCTCTTATTTTCTACTAATGGTACTACTCAACTCAAGTCTTCATTTAGAGAGAGAAAATGGAGGGAAAAGAGCAGTCTGCTTTTGGGGAATTTTCCGCTGCTGCGCCGGTGTGTATGGGAAAGAATGGCCTATTGCTAGGGCTGGGCAACAATTTTCTGAAACCGTCCGAATCGCCCGCACCAAACCGTTTTCGTCAAATTGTTGGGCAAACAGTGGTTTTGATTTTAAACGATAACCGCACCGCAAAGTTAGTTTGGTGATGGTTTTGGACCAAAACCGCACCAAACCGAACCGCAAAACCGCCATTACTTTTTATATATATATATATTTATTTATATTTATACATATCTATATTTATATACATATTTATTTTTATTTTCTAAACATTTATTCATTATTTTACAAGAAAATTATGAATTTGTTATTTTATCATATTGAAATTGATATTGAGAATTAAATTTCATTTGCTATAACTAATTATTTATTTTGAATTAGGATTAAAGTAATACTAGATTAGATATATCAAATAACATGAACCTAACTGATGAAAACTTCTATAGATTGATACCTTAAGCCCTAAACCCTAAGCTCTAACCCCTAAACCATGAACTCTAAACCCTAAACCCTAAATGCATGATAGATTAAATAAATAATTAAATAGAATGAGTTTTTATCTAATATGGACCAATAAAAAGTATATAACAATTATTGAAGTGTTCACCCAAGATGCGTGTCCATATTTTCTTGAAGCATGGACTTGGGAAATAAATGAAATCTTAGATATACCAATTTATATACTACAAATATAATATCTTTGTAGTATGCACGTATAACACATACTCATCTCAACCTTATAAATTTGAGGTGAGTTTAGAGACGAAAATATAAATTTAAATTTCATCTTCAATCGGAGACAGTAGATAAAATTAAAATTTTATATTAATTCAAAATAAAAATTATAGGTAAAAATTAAATTATATTAAAAAATTGAATTCATATTCATCTTAAATTCTTAATCATGAAACTAAAAATGATTAATATTAAAATAAGGAAACAAGTTTCCTTCTAAAAGATTGAATCTGTGACTTCTAAGGCTTTCAAAAGGCTCGCGAGCTTTTTTATTTTTTCAAATATATTTATTTTTATATTATATTATATATATTAAATATTAATAGGTTGTTTTGAAAGTTAAAAGTACCCAAAAATTTGTACTTCTCTTATTTTATTTTAGCCTTGTAGACCAACTTTCGTATTGTTTTCGTTTAAGTGTTGATTTCATTATTATGTATGGACTGTTTAATAGGACGACTTAGTCCAATATTTTAAGTTTTTGCGAAACTTTGATTATGTTATGTAGTTTTTGGATAAATAATTTTTGTTAAGCATAACTTTTATTTATGTGAAATATTATTATTATGTTTAGTTAGGTAATGCTTAAAAAATGACACTTTTATGCAAATATCCTGAAATATTTATTTTTAATTAGATAAAAAACGTAAACCGCACCGACCCGCCCAAAACCGCTCCAAACTGCACCCTTGGTTTTATTTTTCAAAGTGGCAATTTGAGATTTCTCTACCAAAAAATCGCACTTGGCAATTCGGTTTCAAATTAGAAAAAAAAACCGAAACCGCACCACGAACACCCCTACCTATTGCATCACAGCCATTCGACTCCATCGATCAAGTGGAAAATTCTAGTTCGATTCTGTGTGACTATACCCAAATATAATTTATATAAAGAAAATTGAATTATATTTGCGGTGATTAGTTATAAGAATAATAAATTAAAGGGGAAATTATTGAAAATCCTTTAAAATAAATTTTTATATTAAAAAAATCGATGATGCTTTTTCTAATAAAAGAACTCATATCACTTACTTTTTATATAGAAATATCCCAACATTTAGTGTTAATGAATGTATGAATTTAATTATTCTTAGCCTTCTAGATGAAGAATTAATCAATTGTACTTATAAATAAAAACTTATTTGCTTAAAATTTTTTAGATTGATAAGATATATTGATTATCATTTTAATCTCAAATTTTCATATCTTTTTTTATCTCAGTCTGCTTTTGGGGAAGTATTCGATGCTACGCTTGTGTATAATGCGGTGATTAGTTATAAGAATAATAAATTAAAAGGCAAATTATTAAAAATCCTTCAAAATAAACTTTTATATTCAAAAAATCGATTATAATTTTTCTACTAAAAAACTCTAATGGCCATTTGCATCACAACCGTTAGTTTCCATCTATTAAGTCGAAAATTTTAGTTCGATTCGGTGTGACCGAACCAAAGTATACTACAATACTAGTAAAAGTTTAAAATCACTAGTAACGCATCTTTATCTCTCTCAAAACCCTAACTTTTTTTCTTCTCCACCAACGATGGTTTGGTGAATGTTGTCTCCATCAGTACTAATGTCACCATCATCGTCGGCAGGTTGGGTTGGAGCACCCTCCTTCAATCTGTGTAACCCAACTTCAAATCTAATGAGAAGGAGATGGATCTAACGAGACAGAGATAGATCCGATGAGATGACGGGCGATACATTAAATTTTATATAGCTCTTTAGATATTTCATTTTAGTGTTTTGTTTTTTTTTTTTCGAATGAGAGTTTCATCTCTCTTGAATAAGAGTGTGGTCAATTGCATAAAAGTTTTTTGTGCTCGTTTTATAGTTTTTAAGATTTGTCATATTGAAGAATTTGATATGAGGTGCTTTAATTATTTTTACTACATCGTTAGAGACAGTCTAAATTGTATTGTTCTTGAAATTGTAATTATTAAATGCAATATAACGTCCGCTATTTCCCGGAAAAAAAAGAACCAAAGTATACTCCATAAAAAAAGTGAATTATATTTGCGGTTGATTAGTTATAAACAAGTAATGTAGAGGGAAAATTACTATAAGTCCTTCAAAAATCAATTTTTATATCTGAAAAGTTGATAATAATATTTTCCAATGTAAAAAACTCATTTCATTTACTTTTCATTCAAATAAATTCAACATTTAGGGTTAATAAATTTATGAACTTTATTGCCATTAACTTAGGAAATTAAGAATTAATCGACTGTACTTTTGTATGAAACTTTGTTTATTTAGAACTTTTATAGTATTGCCTCATATTAATTTTAATTTTAATTTCAAGTTTTTTAGATTTTTTATTTAAATATATATATATATATATAAAATATTTAATATCAAAAATAAAATTCAAATTATACAATTTATCAATTTGAAAAATCCAAAACAAAAACATTTCCGAAAAAAATCAATTGAATCAATTCTCAATTTAAGAAATAACGGATAATTTAGTCCAAAATATTGCTAATCTTAACTTTCGGGTATTTCGGAGTAAAAAATTTGTAGAATGAGTTTCTGAAATTGAAAAATATTTTCGTGCATTTTATTGGATATAAAATTTATTATAAGGGTATTTTAGTAGTTTTCCCTAAATTTTACTTGAGTATGATAAAATCAAATCCGAACTAATTAACATTTCACATATAAAATTACTATTTCTTTCTAGATAATTCATAATATTCTTTTAATAATTATGAGACCTAACTATTAAATGCGGTATGCAGTACACTTTATTACCCATGGGTAATTCTAACATGGCTGGGGCTAATAGCCTCAGACCATAATTTACGATTGGATCAAGATGATTTATGTTTTGTTTAGGATCAATGGTCCTTGTCACGTTCTGGGCCTACGAGTCTATTGTAGTGATGCGTGCCTTCAAACTTACTGTGCATAATCTGGAGTTGAACATTTAAATCACGACCCAAAATGAATATCCATTGTTACAATTGAGTTCCTATAAATTTGCAATAAATGTTGCTGGGGCAACCATGTTTGGCTGATCAAATAGCCAACTTAAAAATGTTAATTAAATCTTCAATTTTTATGGCATATTTGCCAACGTGATTTTGGGTTCCCTGCAAAGTTTCAATAAGAAATATTTTCCCGCGAGTTTATAAAAATTGTAGTAGTGAAACTGGGCAGGTATGTAACTTGTATAAGGCTTGTTTGAACTTTTTTTTTTTTTTTTTTAAAAAGGCTTGTTTGAACTTGATTGCGTATAAGTTTAGATACTACTATTTATATAGTATGGCGTTGTTCTATTTGGTTGAGTTGTATAGTAACATAGTTTGAGGATATAACGGTGTATTTGACTAGCAGGATTGTTGTGAATCTTGTATTTATGTGCAGCGGAAACGAGAAAAACGTAACCAGATTCACAATTGGATCACTTTTAGGTTTTAATAATTTTTCATGCATATTTCGAAAATAATATATATAGATGTAATCTAATTTCATCTTTTTACTAACCTTTTGATTTTGATGAAAGTCTTGATCTTTCGGGTAGCAGAAATTCCAACCCTTGCCTCTGGATATCATGCTGGAACGAGCTTCAAAGAAAAATCCACCACCCTAACACCTACTATGACCGACGGCTACTAGGGGAGGAGAGAGAGATTTTCTCTTCTTTTTTCTTTGTTGTCAAGTCTAATGTGAGAGTTAGGTTTTGACTGAACCAGTATTAGGTATTTATAGGGAGTGATGGGCTTGGAATTAACTAATTCCTTGAGCACATCCAACTCCTCCAAATCCGCCTAATCCACGCCCCACCTCAATATTATTGGGGCTAAGTTGACTTTCAACTTAGTCCAATTATTAATTAGGTCTAATATATTTTAATTCAATTAAAATATAATACTAATTAATAATCTTCTAAATTAAATAATCTAATTATTTAATAAAAGGGTGAGTATAATAAATAAGTCTATTTATTTATTATAATTAATTTATTTTCATTAATCTAATTAATCAAATAAATTAATGTTTTCATAATAAATACATCTAATTATTTATTATTAATCTATTTGCATTAATCCAATTAATCAAATAAATCAATTTGCACATCAAATAGCAAATTACCTAATTTATATATATGTGTTTACACCATGAAATAATTTGGGCTTTCGAATTAAAGAGCCCAAATAGCCCAAACTGGGGAAACTCGAAAAAGAAGGAAATGGGTTTACAAATAGACCAGACAAGACCCATTAAATTCAGAAAATAGCGAAGACAGGGGCTGAATTGACAAAAAGCCCAAGAATCGAATCTAAAACATAAAATGAATCCAAAAGCCGATAATCTGCATTCAAGGAAGACGCGCCAAGTTGAAGATATTTGAAAGAGCAGTTGAAGAAGCGGTTGAAGACGGTTCCCGAAGATAAGGAACGTGGGTTGAGAACGGTTCTGAAGACCCATATATATACTAGCCGCGCCAGACATAAAAAGGACATCGCAAGATCACCAGACTTCTGCATTTTCGTTTTCTTAGGAGTAGTTCATAGCGTAATGTAGAAGTAGCTCTTAGCATAATTTAGGAGTAGCCGTAATGTAATTTAGTATTAGACTCGAAGGAATTTGCCTTTTCAAGGCTTGTATCGACATTCGATTGCCTGTAAGATGAAGAGAAGTTCGAATACATTTAATTAGCGTTGAATTTAAGACTTGAACCACCAAATAGCGAATCGAACGCAGGGGTTGAAAGATAATCTCAAATTATAGGTTATCGCGGGGCTTGAAACACGCAGTTGGATCCACCCTAATCTAGATTGTTTTTTTTTACGAAACAAGTTTTGGCGACCACAGTGGGAGTCGGTTTTGATAACTGACACTTCAAAAAGTTAGATAACTGATACTTTAAAAGATTTTTGAACAAAATTCTTGTATAATGCCAAAAGATTGGCTCAAAGACGATTTGGGTGATGATTTTGGCGCTCAACTAATTTCGAAACATAAGGTTAGAGCAGATAAAATGTACGCGGGTTATGAAATAAACCCTGGCAGGTGCTCCAGAAGATCAGGGAAGAGAATTCAGTGATCAGTGCCGAGCATTAGCACAAGAGTCGGCCTGAATATTCACGGCAATTGTGCAAGATACCCCTCGAGGAACAGCATTTATCGAGTCAACAAAATGCTGGGGGGCAACCGAGATTGAGTCAAACGAAGAAGATCTCGAGAGGATAAAATAGACCTCCAATACAAGTGTTCGTCAGTGGAGGAGTAGAGGCTTACAAGCCACAAATAACATGGGTTTTTAAATACTTCATTTTAATCATGTTTTAATTCTGTTTGTATTGTATTTCAAGTATTTGGATGTGTTTCAAGCATATTGCTATTTCGTAAAGTGATTTTCGAGCACAATGACATTTCGAGGACAATAATTTCAAGCATGTTGAGATTTTGGGTTCAATAATTTCAAGCACTTCGAGTTCAATATTTCGAGCACATTGATATTACGAGTTCAATAATTTCGAACAATTCAGCGATTTTGAATACTTTGATATTTTGAGATTCAGCGATTTTGAGCACTTTGATATCTCGAGACGAAAAGGGGCCCAGTCTTGAGGGTGTTCACTATTTTTGACCTCAAGAGATTTTGACTCAGTTAAAAACAACTCGAGAGTTGCAGTTTCATTCGAAGGACATTATCTTCTGGAGTTTCATCCACGGGTTAAATGATTTCTTCAACTCGAATGCCCTAAATTGAAGGTTCGAAAAGGGGCCCAATTTCGCGGGTGTTCATCGTTTCGACCTCGAGAGATTTTCACTCAGTTAAAGATACCTCGAGAGTTGCAGTTTCATTCGAAAGATCTGCTAAAAAATCAGAAGGAATACAACTTTTTATGAATTTGGTTAAAAAATCGAAAGAAAGACAAAACAAATTTTTTAGGGTACAGGGGGTTGTAATATGTTATTACAATTAATGTTTGCAATAAATTGACAGTACCACATCTTTTTGGATCCTACTTTGCACTTGACTTTTCTGATGACGTCCACGTCTTATATTTCTCGAGAACAAGATATGGTTGAAATCGGTTGCTCGAGATACCATCACTTGAGATGTGAGTTGAACTTAAAAACATATGCTCGAATACAAAGGACGCTCGAGAGATCGGTAAACTAGAGGATCATCATGCTCGAAATACACATGCACTCGAGAATCATCACACTCGAAACATTCATACATTCGATAATTATGCATTCAAAAATTGGGAGTTTTCGAGGAGAATAAAGAAGAGATTGAAATCGGTAATGCCGATTCTGAAACGGTGTCGTATTGGGGATTCGGTTGGTGACGACGACGATTCATCTGCGAATAAGAAGAGACGAAAAATCTCAAACGTTTATTATCCTGCGCATCTCCTTGGAGATGTTGCCGCCGGTATAATTCCATTCAACGCCAGCGGAGCAGCGGCGGAATCGAAGCTGAAAGTGAAGGAAGAGTCGCGGCCGCCATTAGTGAGGACTTCGAGGGGGAGGGTACATGTATTGCCGTCTCAATTCAATGACTCTGTTCTTGATAATTGGAAGAAAGAGAAGAGTTTTAGTAAGGATGCTCTTCGAAACAGAGGAGGATTAAGGATGCTCTTCGAAACAGAGGAGAATTAAGGATGCTTGAGCTGAGTCAGCATCTCAATAGTTTTTAATATATATATATCTACATCTAATAAGAAGTAAAGAAACTTTTTTCAAAGGGCTTGAGGACTTGCTCGAGAGGCATAATCACTTGCTCGAAAGGAAGTATAGCTATGTCTTCTTTTATTATACATATAAAATTATTATAATGGCATAAAGTGGTAGGCCATGTCAAACCTTTTGAGCATTATTGCTTGGACTTGAGCTAGGGATGCTCGAGCAGGTTTGTTGTCTTCTTTTATGTCATTCATTGCTCATTTCGAACTAAAAAATGATTGCTCATTTCGAGCTGAAAGACGTGTCTTTTAATATACATGAACTCGAAACGTTCATGTATATTAGGGGGGCATTTGTTTACACCATGAAATAATTTGGGCTTTCGAATTAAAGAGCCCAAATAGCCCAAACTAGGGAAACTCGAAAAAGAAGGAAATGGGTTTACAAATAGACCAGACAAGACCCATTAAATTCAGAAAATAGCGAAGACAGGGGCTGAATTGACAAAAAGCCCAAGAATCGAATCTAAAACATAAAATGAATCCAAAAGCCGATAATCTACATTCAAGGAAGACGCGCCAAGTTGAAGATATTTGAAAGAGCAGTTGAAGAAGCGGTTGAAGACGGTTCCCGAAGATAAGGAACGTGGGTTGAGAACGGTTCTGAAGACCCATATATATACCAGCCGCGCCAGACATAAAAAGGACATCGCAAGATCACCAGACTTCTGCATTTTCGTTTTCTTAGGAGTAGTTCATAGCGTAATGTAGGAGTAGCTCTTAGCATAATTTAGGAGTAGCCGTAATGTAATTTAGTATTAGACTCGAAGGAATTTGCCTTTTCAAGGCTTGTATCGGCATTCGATTGCCTGTAATTTTTACAAATGGAAGATTTTTATGGAGGTATAGATTACATGCTTTCAGATTTCATTATTTGACAGTAATTTGTATCTTGACCTGAGTTTTCTATTCAATTTCATCGTTTTGAAAAAGAAAGGTTCTCACGTAGGTATAAGACTATCTTGTGTCAGATTTAAGTATCAGAGAGATAGTTTTTACCTGGACTTGAATCTTATCTTTCACTGTATTATTGTATTCGAAGACAATAATCAACATCTAAAATAATACATTCGATCGAGAGATTCTCACGTAGGTATAAGATTATCTTGTGTCAGATTTAAGTATCAGAGAGATAGTTTTTATCTGGACTTGAATCTTTGCTTCACTGTATTATTGTGTCATTCGAAGACGATAATTATTTTCATCAATTGCGGTCCACTCGAAGAAGATGAAGAGAAGTTCGAATACATTTAATTAGCGTTGAATTTAAGACTTGAACCACCAAATAGCGAATCGAACGCAGGGGTTGAAAGATAATCTCAAATTATAGGTTATCGCGGGGCTTGGAACACGCAGTTGGATCCACCCTAATCTAGATGTTTTTTTTTTATGAAACAATATGACAACGAAAGAATTCTTTTCGCTCAATTGCTTTTAAGCGCGACTCTCTAGGTTCATTTCAATTGGCATTGGGAGGAAACCAAAGATGTGAGTGTCAGTAAGCCAGTCATGTGGACTCACATTGAAACCCAATTGAAAAGAATAGATCAACATGAACCTTTAGGACACTAATACAATGTGAGTATAAGCCCTTCACTGTAACATCCCGATCGAGTGAGAGTCATGGGATATGTCAAACTCATAGGACTCGATGTTGTGCTTTAGGGAATCATAGTAAGATGAAATTACTGAACTACCCTTATGTACTATACATAAGTTAGTTCTCCTGCTTTGGTCAAAGACTTATAACTTCATTTACCTACGATCGCATAGGACGTTAAGTCGTTACCACCCGAGACAGTAAATCCCCTATTGGCAATCATCGAACAATTGTAATTTGTCCTTCTAAACCGCACTTCGAGGTTGATCCCACCAAAGGGTGAAATGGATCTAACTACTCTAATAACTCGTTCAGTGTCACAAGTCCAACCTTGGTGAATCCTCAGGTCTAAGGCTCACGCACACAAACGAGACCAGTAATTCAATCATTGACGATCCAAGAGTAATTACCCATGTGATTGAATTACAGCGAGCCATGTTGGAATATATCAATTCCATTGACATATCTATGACCAAACTCCTACTATCCAAAGTGACCAACTGACACTCCTTGTCAAAGCTTGTGTCATACAAGTCTGGTCTTAATACCCAATTAAGACTCGTCGACTTTCAAACTTTACTTTAAGTAAACAAGGAACCGATACTTCTAGTGTCCATCTTCTCAGACCATTGAGGAGTAGAAGCTCCCTCTTGATTACCTTGGACTTATTTGTTCAATACTTATATTAATGCCATCAAGATTGATATGAACAAAACTATGTCTTTATTAATGAATAAGAATTTATACAATATAAATGTAAATGCCCTAATAATCTAATTCCTCTATGGCATGGAGGGCATAATCCTAACAATCTCCCACTTGTATTCAATGCCAATCACTATGGTATCTAATACCCATCTTCTCAAGATGTCGTTCTAGTACCGCCTGTGATAGTGGCTTGGTCAGTGGGCCAACAATGTTATTTGCTGAATCTATTCTCTGCACGACGATGTCGCCTCTTCCAACGATGTCTCTAATGATGTAATATCTTCTCTCAATGTGTTTGGATTTATTGTTAGACCTGGGTTCCTTAGCCCTGTGCGATGGCTCTATTGTTGTCACAGAATAGTGTCAACGGGAGCTCCATGCTAGGAACCACTTGAAGTTCAACTACAAACTTCTTTATCTAAACAGCCTCTTTGGCCGTTTCTGAGGCAGCCACGTACTCAGCCTCGGTGGTTGAGTCAGCCGTTGTGCTTTCCATGGAACTTTTCAAAGTCATTGCTCCACCATTTAAAGCGAATACAAACCCAGATGTGGACTTAATGTTATCGACATCAGACTGGAAGTCAGAGTCAGTATAACCTTCCACCTTTAGTTCCCCATCTCCATATGTCAAACACATATCCTTAGTTCTTCTCAAGTACTTAAGGATACACTTCACAGCAATCTAATGTTTTTCTCTAAGTTAGCTTGAAACCTACTTACCACATTCACAGCGTGGGCAATTTCCAGTCTCGTGCATAACATAGCATACATAAGACTTCCTACTGTTGATGCATAGGGGACTCCACTCATTCTCTTACGATCATCCTCACTTTGAGGACTCATTGATTTTGAGAGATGGAGCCCATGTCTTATGGGCAAGAGGCCTTTCTTGGAATCTTCCATTCCGAATCTTTTCAGCTATTCGATCTATCCCTGAAGATACGAATTCCAAGGATATAGGTTCCTTCCCCTAAGTCTTTCATGGAGAACGTGCTTGAGAGTCACATTTTGACCGAAGTCAACAGGCCTATATCATTACTTATTAGTAGAATGTCGTCTACATATAGGAACAAAAACAATATTTTACTCCCACTGGATTTCTTGTAAATGCATGGTTCATCTTCGTTCTTGATAAGCCATAGTTCTGAACTTCTTCATCAAAATGAAGATTCCAGCTCCGCGATGCTTGTTTAAGTCCATAAATTGATCTATTAAATTTACACACCTTATGAGAATCTTCACTGGACACGAAACCTTTTGGCTGTTCCATATAGATGTCTTCCTCGAGGTATCCATTCAAGAACGTGGTCTCCACGTTCATATGCCAGATTTCATAGTCTAGGTGCTTGGCTATTGCAAGCAGAATTCTAATGGATTTGATCATGACAACAGGAGAGAAGGTTTCCTCATAGTTAATACCCTCATTTTGACTATACCCTTTTGCGACAAGCTTAGCTTTAAAGGTATCGACCTTGCCGTCTGGACCAATCTTTCTCTTGTAGATCCACTTGCATCCTATTGGTGCAATACCCCTCGGGCGATCCACTAGAGTCCAGACTTGGTTCGAGTACATCGAATCCATCTCTGTCTTCATAGCCTCAAGCCATTTTGCAGAATCTATATCCTCCATCGCATGCTCAAAAATAAAGGGATCATCTCCATAGTTTCCTTCTGCTATGGCATACAAATTATGCTCTCTTTGTAGCAGATAACCATATCTCTCAAGCGGCTAAAATACTCTCCTCGATCTACGTGATGGTGGTTGCGTTTTGTTAGGTTCATTTTGAGTCTCTTGAACTGTAGTCTCTAAAGGGATTTCCTTTTGTTCTTCCAGAACAATCTTTCTTCCTGCACCACCTTCTCGAATGAACTCGTCTTCAAGAAAGTACACATGTAGGGTCACAATGACTCTTTGATCATCGTCCAGGTAGAAGAGGTATCCCATAAAATCTTCTGGGAAACCAATCGACCTTTTAAAAATCTATCTTCTAATTTCTCCATCTCTGTCTTTTTCACATAGGCTGGACAACCCCATATCCTAATGTGTTTAAGAATAGGCGTCTTTCTACTCCATATCTAATAAGGAGAATCTACAATACACTAGAACGCCCTTGTTGTTTTAGGAACAGACCTAGATGGACACCTGTTCAAGATATGGGCTGCTGTGAGCAATGTATGGCCCCACAACGATATGGGAAGATCCGTGTAGCTGAGCATCGATCGAACCATATCTAATAGTGTTCTATTACGTCGTTCGGATATCCCATTAAGTTGTGGAGTTTTAGGAGGAGTTAATTGTAATACAATTCCATGTCCAATTAAGAACTCATTAATTTCGGCACTCATATATTCTCCACCTCAATCAGATCATAGTGTTTTGATACGTTTGCCAGTTTGGTTTTCAACCAGGGCTTTGAATTCTTTGAACCATTCAATAGATTCAGACTTATGCTTCATTGGGTATATGATACCATACCTAGAGTGATCGTCAGTAAATGTAATGACGTATTGAAAACCTCCACGAGCCATTTCCCCTAAAGGCCCCCAAACGTCAGTATGTATTAAACCAAGGACTTTATAGGCTCGTTCAAAATGCCCCATGAAGGGTGACCTAGTCATTTTGCCTTTGAGACAAGACTCGCAAGTGGGGAGTGGGTTCGAACCAAATGTGCTTATTAGCCCATTTTTCTCAAGTTCGCGAATCTTGTATTCTCTACCATGACCTAGTTTTAAGTGCCAGATGAGTCTTTGGTTTATCCCAGACATACCTCATTTCTTGGTGATTGTATTCACAATACATCTATTTTGGACATTCAAGTAATATAAACCATTTACTAAAGATGCAGAGCCAACAAACTTATTTCTAAAATAAATATTGCAAACATTGTTCAAAAATCGAAAATTGTATCCAAGTCTAATTAATACGGGAATAGAACAAATCTTTTTAAGCCCATTGAGCAAAACAAGGCAATCATTCCAAACTAGTAAATGTCCAGTAGATAAAAATAAAGAAGTGGATCCCATGTGAGTAGTTGCCACACTATGTTCGTTGCCTACATGGATCATCACTTCTTGCTCCTCGAGCCTCCTACTTCTTTCCAGATCCTATTTTAAAACATAAACATAAGCGCTAGCTCCTAAGTCTAGAATCCATGAAGTGGAGAATACAGTCATAGGACAATTAGCTTCTAAAACATAAAGTTCTATACCTGTAGCAGTATCAGCCTTTAGCTTTGGGCAGTCACGCTTCCAGTGACCGGCCTCTTTGCAGTAAAGGCAAATATCTGTCTTCTTCGAACCATGCCCTCTGTACTTCTTGGCAGCTTTTCCTATTCCTATGTTTCCCCCAGCTTTCAACGCTCCCTTTTTCTTCTTGCCCCTCTTTTTCTTATTAGAACTCGAAGTCCCTCCAAAGGTTGAGATGGCTAGAGATGACTCCTTTTCCTTTGGCTTCATTTGGCCCTGGGCACTGATCAGTTTGTTCATTAGCCCAGCCAATGTACATTAGATCTCATTCATATTGAAGTTCACAATGAACTAGAAAAAAGAGCTAGGGAGTGATTGCAGGATGAGATCAGTTTGAAGGTGGAAATCCATAAAGAAATTGAGAGCTTCCAATCTCTCAAGCATTGAAATCATTTTAAGTAAATGATCTCCCACCTTTTCTTGTTCTCCCATCCTAGCTCTGAAGAGCTCTCTAGATATCGCATATCAAGCAGTCCTACTGTGCTCTCTGTAAAGCTCCTTGAGATGCATCATGATCGACCTCGAGTCATCCGTGTTCTTGTGGAATCTTTGCAGTTCATTATTCATGGAGCTGAGCATATAACCCTTCACGCGAATGTCATCTTTACACCATTTGTTATATGCTTCACGTTCATTGTCCTCAACATCTTCAGCTGGGGCAGCGGGTTTGTCAGCCTTGAGTACATAGCTAAGGAACTCTAAACTTAGAACAATCCTCAAATTTCTAAGCCAGTCAGCATAATTTGGTCCATTGAGGACGTTTTTCTCAAGCAATGTTGAAAGAGGGTTGTTTATCATTTTGAGAGAGAAAATAAAATAACTGCAGAGAATAAAGAAAGATTCAATTAGGTTATTATGTTACACCAAGTAAAATTAGATAGGACTTTGAATTTTCACTTGGCTCCCACTGCAATATTCGAAAATCTCGTTGGAAAGACTTCGTAGTGATTGAGTTCTTTAATAAAGTCGGTGAGTTGCAACCTTTTAATGATATATGGCTCAGTAATTTTATTAAAGTGGCAATCCTTATCAGCATTGTCCAACATGCGATTGAATTATTAATTTGGCTCATATATAGGTTGTGATCTATCTGAACTTGGTCCATCAACTTTCAATCAATCTAACAATTGAATTCCACCTTGCAACCCTCTGTCGATATATGGGGCGGAATTTGTTTCGGTTGATGGCATCTAATGCACTTAGAGATTTTAAATAAATATCGTAATGCATAACCCCCACTTACTGGGAAGAAATTATGCATATTGACATTAATTCAATTTCTTCTAAGTTTGATGGAGAGCTGGGACATCCAATTCCCTTTTAATCTAAATTCAGTATTTTGATCCAATGGGAGAATTTGGGATTAAATTGGTTTCACTTTGCAAATTATCAATTTATAGCGCGCATACATGGATTATAAAATAGTAAACGCCTAGCAATTCTATCACAAATGCTTTCCATGGACTTTATCTTGATTGAGTCAAGCCAATGGCTCAATTGAGGGTTAGGGGACCTATAAGATCTAACCTACGTCTAACTTCAAGGTCTTCCAGCTCCAAGTAGATCTTCTTAAAAAAATGTCATATTCTAATTACATATATATAAATGCATCCTACACATATTTCTATAAAAATTAAAATACAAGTTGGGAAGTTTCAAAAGACTCGATACAACCTAGAAAACAAAACCTATAAAGAAAACTAGTCCATGGAAGCCATCCCACAATATCAAACATCAAAAGATTAAAAGATAGCTAATACGCTGGAGTTCTTTCAAACAATTCTAATCCTATTTGATAATAAATCCAATTTAGTTTTAAAGAATCAATTCTCAATTGATTCGACAAAGAATTTATTTCAAAATAAATTCTTTGTTTTAGGATTAAATTTTAATTTTAAATCTAATTTAAAATTAGGCATAAAATTAATTTCAAAAATTATTTTACCCTTTAATTAATTTTCAAACCATTTTAAAATAAATATTTTATTTAATTTTAAAAATTGTGTTGACCCAAGCGTCAAACCCATGGATCGAAACCGTGGTTTGACCTGCCGGGTCAAACTCGATTTTTAAATTTAAAAAAAGAAAAAAAAAACGGGTCGCTCCGTGACCCAGCAAATTGCGCACAGTGCCTGCTGTGTGGCCTGCCCAGAAGGCGTCGCGTAGGCGCGCCATCGAGCCACGCGTGTGGCTGCGCTGTCTCGACTTTTTCGAGCTGAAATCCAAGATTATTCAAACCACATATTCATGTTCATGCATAAATTCATATCCAATACAAAAACTTGATTTATATTCAAAATATAAATCACGCAACCAAATTTTCGGTTCAGATTTATTTTCAAAAAATAAATCTAAAAGTGAAAAACATTAATCCAATAAGATTTTTCATCACATATCCATATCCAAAATAAAAAAGTTGATTCATATCCAAAACATAAATCACATATAATCAAATTTTTCGATTCAAATTTAACTTTCAAAAAATAAATCTAACCATGAAAAATATTAATCTAATTAAATTTTTCATCACAAACAGGAAATCCAACATATTCATATCAAAATTTATTGAAAGCAAAAAGTTGGCTCTGATACCACTGTTGTGAATCCTGTATTCATGCGCAACGGAAATGAGAAAAATATATCCGGATTCACAATTGGATCACTTTTGAGTTTTAATAATTTTCCATGCATATTTCAAAAAGAATATATGTTAGAAAATTTCATGTTAGATGTTTTGATGATGGCAAGATAGGTTTAATGTTAGACCCCAAAGATTATGTAAGTTTATCTTTATTAGAATATGTTTAAGCGTTTAACAAAGTTATCGAGTTGTAATTTTAGATTAGGCTTGTAATTTTATCTTTGTAGTTTTAGACTAAGTGTTAGGAAATTTTATGTTAGATGATTTGATTATGACAAGATAGGTTTCATGTTAGACCCCAAAGATTATGTAAATTTATCTTTACTAGAATATGTTTAAGCGTTTTAACAAGTAATCGAGTTGTAATTTTTAGACTAGGCTTGTAAATTTTATCTTTGTAGATTCTAGACTAAGTATTGGATACTAAGTCGCTTATAGAATTCTAGGTGAGTTTGTCAGATGAAGTTGAAGATCAGCGTCTGAAGCTAAGCAAAGATGAAGATCCTGTCTTAAGCGACTGCCAATCGCTAAGGACATTTCAGGAGCTATGAATCAAGCTCTCAAAGCCTGATAGCAATCAAATGTTCAGATTCACCTAAAATAAATTCTGAAGTCATTAAGAACTTAAATGCAATCATCAATGGGCATTTATTTCCAACGAGAAATAAATTCAAATGCATTAAATGCTTGATAAGAGCATTAAATGTGATAAGGACAAATTGCATACGGAGCAAGCCACCCTATTGGCTAAGACTGTCAGTATTTCAGAGTTCAAACCTGCCACATCCAATCGGTGCAGCAGAATTTAAGGAATGTCAGAAAAAGGGACTACTCACTCGCTACGTGAGAGACTCGCGCCTATATGTGTCCAATGGACAAATCGCAAGAAATGTCTATAAATAGTGCCTTTCAGCAAACCCTAAAAACATACGTATAGACACAAGAATTAGGTCAAAAACTTTGCTGAAATCATCCCAAGAAAAGCTTACAAAACTCCATATCCTTCAAGCTTTTCAAACATTCCAATGACAGTCACTGATATCTCAAAAATCTTTAAAGAAGAACCCTACACTCTTATTGAGATATCCCAAGTTGTTTGAACTTTACAAAATCAAACAAACCCTGTGACGAAAACCCTCAACCTCTTTCATCTGAGTGAGAAAGTTTTTGATTTGCAAGCAACATTTCTGTGTGAGAGAAGCTTGTTGAAGAAGATCTCTATTGGTGCTGAAGTCTGTGTGATCAAGGAACTCAAGAGCATCTTCCTTATCCTCTATTTTGTAGAAGCCTCTGTGTGATCCTTCGATAATCATTTTAGTGGATTTCCTCCGAGTGTAAAGGAGAAGAAGGACGTAGCTGGGATTACATCACCTAGTGAACCTTTCATATCTTGTTATTTACTTTACTATTTTATTGCTTTACTTTATTATTCGCATAATATCTTAAAAAGGCTTTAAAAACAGTTAAGCGTCTATTTGGCTAAAAAGAACGCTAAGCATTAAAATTAATTCCGCTGTGCTAACCATGATTAAGCGATCCAAGCATTACCCTACTTTGGTAATTGCCGAAATCACTAAGTCTAAGTCATTTATTATTTAGCGCTTGCCTTAGCGCTTGCTTTCTAACCTTTCAAATTCTTTAAAAGTGATTTGAAATTTTTTGAAGTCGAAAAGGATTTCAGGGTCTATTCAATCCCCCCTTCTTCTAGACCCTTTCATATGCCATTTGGGACCACCAAGTGGTATCAGAGCGGTTGAAGTAGAAACCAAAGCGTTTCCGAGCGTAATTGCTTGTTTAGATCCATTTTTCAAAACTTAGTCGATTTCTTTTGAAAAATCTCATATCATGGCTTTTACTAAGATGCCTAAGTTGGTTAAGTCAAATTATGACTCGTGGAAACTTAGAGCATTCACTTATTTATGCTTATGTGATAATGAGATGTGTGATGTAATTTCAGATGGCCCCATTCAGATTATGAAAGTTATAACTCGAGCCCCGGAGGGGATGAAGCGACTCCGGATGGTTATGTCGAGAAGCCGAAAGTAGAATGCACGCTAGATGATCGAAGAAGAGCGAATCTGGATAATGTTGGACGAAGCACTCTCTACTTAGCGTTGATAGATAATGAGAGATTGTTCAACAAAATCAAGCTTTGCAAAACTTCTAAGGAAATTTGGGATAAATTGGCCTCTGTGTGTGAAGGATCTACACGGATGAGGGAGAACAAGCTCTCCATGGCCATGCAGAAATTTGAACATTTCAAGATGCAGCCCAGCGAGATGCTAGATCAATTGGATGCGCGGTTTACTTCTCTTATTACAGAGTTAGCGTCATTGGACAAGGAGTTGACTAATAAGGAAATGGTCAATAAGATTTTTAGAAGTCTTCTAAGAAAGTATTTGATAAAGACTGTAATGATGAGAGAATCTCAAATGTTGGATATTATAACTCCAGAATATGTGTTTTCGGAGCTAAGGGCCTTTGAGTTTGAGTTGGGAGAAGTCAGCGATACATCGACTTCAGCGATCGAATCCGTTGCTTTAATTGCAACTACTAAGAGTAAAGGTAAAGCTAAAGCGACCAGTGAGGTGAAAGCGCCAGAATCAAATGAGGAAAAGGAAATGGTGTTATTGGTCAAGAAATTTAAGAAATTCATGAGATGTGAAAAGAGAAATTCAAATGGACAAACTTCATTTCAAACCCCTTCCCCTGCACAAGCGCCTCAGTATCAAGCGCTAGTGTATTCTGCACCGCAACCTCCAACACTAGTTCAATATCAAGCGCCTCTGTCTCCTAATCAGAATCAGAATCTCTCAGTGCCAGTGGTTCCCAAAAGGTTGACAATCGAACAAAAAAATGAGAACTAATCTTTGTTATAATTGTAGGAAACTCGGGCACTACCAGGTAATTGCCCTTATCCAAATGTACCTAAGCCCACAAGGCAAGATCATGCGGATAGAAACTAATTCAGGAGCAACCTTCGTAAACAAGGTTTGATAATGGAATCTGAACCACTCTCCGTACCTGAAGTGGATTAGGAATCTTTTGATGAAAGCAACAATGATGAGCCATCTAGTGACTCAGCGCTAATTTGTCTCATGGAGAGAGATGAAGAAGCGTCTGAAGAATCTCTACTTGAGGTATCCACTGAACTATCTCATCCCCTTTCATATGATGAATTACTTGACAAAGTCAATGAATATTACAAAGATTGTCAAGGTGCCGCTACACTATATCAAGAACACACTGATGATATCTCAGCGATTAAAAGTGATAACGTGACGCTCAAAGCCGAGTTGCTAATTCAGCAACAGTGCATTGTGATGAACCAATCGCTGGAAGCAGAGATCGCTCAGTTAAAAAGTGATCTTAATATGGTAGTCAAGAGAGAAGTTGAGCTGATCGCTAAACTTACCAAAGCAGAGCAACTCATCTCATCATTATCAAAAGCTTCAAAAAAGCTAGATAATGTGACTGAGGTAACCAGAATTTTCGGTGAAAGCACCGGTTCAGTAATAAATCAAAAGCGTCTAAGGTTACGGTAACCAACAAAGGAAAAGGTGTAGCCTTTGTTGAGAAGAGTTCAAATAGTCAAACGCTGAATGAACCAAAGGACAATGGTACGAGGCCAAATGAGAAAGCCAAAGCTAACTCAGGCAAGGGAAAGGCGAAAGTGAATGATTCACAAAAGAAGGTTTATCCAAATGCTCAAAATACTAAGGAGAAACCTTGCAAATGTGAATCAAACGCTAAGCGTCAACCACTCAAGGTGCACCCTAAGTCAGTGCCAAGGACATATCAGCGTCAATATCCAGAAAGATCAAAGTCATATTATCGATACTATGATGATTATGATTACGATTATAATTATGATTATGATCAAGGATATTACTATACATCTAAAAAGCACACACAACATAAATCGAAACCCAAAAAGGCCGATCCTCCCACAATGAAGACTAGGCAAATATGGGTTCCGAAAGTTTTAATTCAAACTAACGCTACTAATGATAAAGGACCCAAGTCACAATGGGTACCTAAAAAGAATTAGAACTGCCCTTTAAATGTAGGTACCTAGAGCCAGCACCGATACATTAATTTGGTACATCGATAGTGGGTCGTCAAGGCACATGACAGGCTCAAAGGATCTTTTGATCAACTATCGTGCAACCAATGGTCCTCAAGTCTTATTCGGTGACAACTCCAAAGGTAAAACCAAAGGTATAGGTATCATGCATAGGGGGAGCGTCATGATAAGTGACATATATTATGTTGAGGGTCTTAAGCATAATCTATTGAGCATTAGTCAATTTTGTGATAAAGACTTTGAAGTTAAATTCTCTAGTGACTATTGCTATATTAACGACGCTAAGACTAGATCTACTAAATTGAAAGGAAAAAGAACACATAATGTTTATTTGGTAGATTGGGGTTCAACAACCGATTACAACCCTACATGCTTTATTGCTAAGAGTCAAAATGAATTGGGTTGGTTATGACAAAGAAAAATGAACCACCTCATCTTTAAGGCAATCTCTAAATTAATATCGCTAAATCTTGTAGAGGGATTACCTAAGGGTTCCTTTGTGAAAAATTGCTTATGTGATGCATGTCAAATGAGTAAACAAGTTAAATTATCTTTTAAGAAGAAACTGCATCTATCTACTTCTAGAATTCTTGAACTATTGCATATGGATTTGTTTGGTCCTATTCAAATCATGAATGTTAGTGGTAAAAAGTATTCGCTAGTGATAGTTGATGATTTCTCGCGCTATACATGGGTAGAATTTTTAGCGTTTAATGATGAAACAAGTGGCAAGCTCACATTGCTAATCCATCAATTATAAACCTCAAAAAATTTAAAGGTGACGGGAATTAGAAGCGATAGAGGAACTGAATTTACTAACCATATTGTACACTCAGAGCTAGTGTATGATTAAAAAGCAACATGGAAAGACTCTATATGAGTTATGGAAGGGACGTAAGCCTTACATTTCTTATTTTTATGTATTTGGTTCAAAATGTTTCATTCATAACAATGGATTCCACAACCTAAAGACATTTGATCCTAAAGAGGATGATGGAATCTTTCTAGGCTATGCCAAGAATGGAAAGAGTTTTCGCATCCTAAATAAGATCAAATCGAAGGTCGAGGAATCTATTCATGTTGTGTTTGATGATGCTAACCAAGAGCCGAGTAAGGTTAATATTGATGGTGTAGGAGTTGAAGATATTTCCCAACAAGCGTCTCAGATCAATCTTGGTGATGATAGTGATGATGATGAGGATGATGAGATCTGTGTGCCCAATCCTAAGGTTACTTGTGAGGTTATCAATGATAATATTGCAAGAAATGCTGATGATCATGAAGAGAATGATCTTCAAGAGCAAATTAGAACTGTGAATGATGAAGCGGTTGAGCAAGAGACAAATGAGGGTCAAGCGATTGATAATCACGAGTCTCTTAAACCATTCCAACCAAATCGTAAATGCCTTAGAGATCATCTACCAGATCTAGTAATTGGAGATATTGGAGCACCTGTAAGGACTAGGGCCGCTACATTCAATGAGGCCATGTTCGCAAGTTTCCTATCTCAAATGGAACTAAAGAAAGTGGATGTAGCGCTTAGTGATTCAAGTTGGGTAGGAGCGATGCAAGATGAGCTTAACCAATTTGAGCGTAGTAAGGTTTGGACGCTAGTTCCCGGGCTAACTCACCAAGGAGTTATTGGGACTAGATGGGTTTTCAGGAACAAAATGGACGAAGATGGTATTGTTGTAAGAAACAAAGCCAGATTAGTCGCTCAGGGTTATTGTCAAGAAGTGGGTATTGACTTTGATGAAACTTATGCTCCAGTAGCCCGTTTTGAAGTGATTCGGATGTTCCTAGACTTTATCGCATTAAATAAATTCATAGTGTATCAAATAGACGTGAAGAGTGCTTTCATGAATGGTAAACTCCAAGAAAAAGTGTATGTGGAGCAACCCCCAGGATTCATCAACAACCATGGCAAAAGTATGGTCTACAAATTGGATAAGACACTCTATGGCCTTAAACAAGCACCAAGAGCATGGTATGACACTCTCTCTATCTTCCTTATAGGTAAAGACTTTTCAAAAGGTAGTATTGACACAACGTTATTTAAAATTACCCATAACGAAGATATTCTCTTAGTCCAAATTTATGTTGATAATATTATTTTTGGATCTACTAATAAGCGATTGTGTGAGAAATTTTTGAAAATGATGCAAGATCAATTTGAAATAAGTATGATGGGTGAATTAACTTTCTTCTTAGGATTACAAGTTAAACAACTCCCTAATGGTATATTTATAAACCAGGCTAAATATACAAGAGATATGATTAAGAAGTTTGGTATGGAAAATGCATCATCTTCAAAAATTCCGATGAGCCAAACGCTTAAGTTAGATAAAACCCAACTAGAAGACTAAAATTCGAGCCCAGCAAAAATTTGCAATCTGCGCGCTGCACAGTGGTGCCGAATAATGGCACCGCTGTGCCAATTCCACTGTCCATTATTTTTCTTCACTTTTTTTTCAACTCAACTCTTTTTGTTTGGACTCTTCTTTGCTCCTCTTTAAGTCTCTTAGTTGACTTCCTCACTTTGCTTAAAAATCCCTTCATTTACTCGCCAAATCAATCGTTCTTTGCCTATAAAAGCATTTAAACGACTTAGAAGCGAAAATACGCAAACACGGATAAAAACAACTAAAAAGATCAACTCAAGGTATGAATTCAAGACAAATGTGAGGTAAAAACATACTAAATCAATGTTACTTTTAAGACCTAACAAACACCCCACACTTAGCCTTTTACTCGTCCTCGAGTAAATCTAAAACAAACAAAGAAAATAACAACCAAACAAAAATAATTCCACTTTCATAGGGAACACGATTGCACTTAGCACGTGCAACAAGCCTTTAAACCCCTAGGTTTCCCCTAGTGGACGAGTTTTGTCTCGTGAGGGTTTGCAGTGAATATACCCGAAAAAATTTCGACATGTACCTACTTGTATCATTGTTTCACAACTTAGCAATAAGCCACAACAATTGGACATCCCCACAATTATCATACAAGATCTAACATGAATGCACAAATTACTATCTTCCACAATATAAACACTTTTGTTCAAAGTCAACACACTAATTCAAACAAAGTTTAATTTAAATATGCATCCACGTGAAAAGATGAATTCTAGCAAGGGAAATTTCTTAGCTACATCAAGCAAACACAAACATTCTTCATAGCACATTCCTTCATTTTTGTCTTTCACTTAACACTCATTAACCTGTGCAATGTTTTGTTCTTTTAGGCTTTCTATGACACCCATTTGACGAGTTTTAGATCAATGACTCTCAAACCGGACGGTCTTAAGGCATTAGTGTCAAGACACCCCTAAGAACTTAATCACTTGAGTGACAAAGGCCACAGAACAAAACTAGGTTTTTATTCACTCAATATCAAGGCATTTATTCAATTCATTGCCCTTGAGGCTCTTTTTCCTTTTTTTTTCCCACTTTTTTCTCTTTTTTTAGCATTTTTTCTCTTTTCTTTTTTTTTTCTTCTACTTTCCTCACATTTTCATAATATATTCAAAAAATTTGTAATTGCTTTATCTCACCGATCAATTCCCTTTACTAAAACCCGTGTGTAGTGTGCAAGGATGCATATCAAATTTCACAAAATTTAGAAAAAAGTGACAACTCGCCAAAAGTATCCATATTATGAAAAATAGGTCTATTTGTTCATTTCAGTCTCGAGTTCTAATATGGGAACTAAAGTGTTGTGAACAACTCACCAAATCAATCAAAAATTCAACAAAAATATGTACATGTCCTTTCTTTCACCAATTTTCTCGATCACAACACCCCACACTTGAATCATTCAACAATACAAACACGCATACACCCCACACTTAAAACATGACATTGTCCTCAATGGACTCACACATAAGTATAGGCATAGACATAATCATACTGAAATAAAATAAGATGGTTAAAGAGAGACTCCCCTACGAATATGCATGAAGGCCCAGGAGTCGATAGGGTGGTGCTCATGTGGAAGGAGGTGGCGGTGGATCGAGCTAGGGTTACGTCATTTTTTAAGGGTTAACTATTCAATCGATTTTGACTCCTTTTTTTTTTTTTTTTGAAACTGCACGACTGTGCTGGAATGTGGAACAGTGGTGCCAAATCTCCTGTAATTACTCAAACAGCCAAAAATATGAGTTCTCAACGTGGCCCAATGGTGCCAAATTGCCTGTTTTGGTAGGTAAGGATCTAAAATCAAATATAAAAAATATTAGAGAGGCACTAGATAAACAAGAAAATACGAGCACAACTTAACGGAAACAAAGATAAAATAAAGACAATGAAACTCAAACGAAAACAAAATTAAAGAAACCCTTGGGTTGCCTCCAAAGCAGTGCCTGTTTAAAGTCATTAGCTCGACTTAGCCCAAATCAATGTTGAGGGTCGGTGAGGGAAATCGTTTCCCCTCGAGGAATATCATCGTCTACAAAACACAAAGCATGGTTAATCCTTTTCATATCACACATATTCCAACAAATTTCCTCTTTCTTCCATTGCAATTCATTAAGCCATAGGTCCAATTCAGGTGTAAAAAGTGTAGTATTTACGAAAACAGGTAAAAATTTATTGTTGTCAAGAAGAGCGTACCTGAGATGTGGTGGAAAATATTTTAATTTTACCTTCGGTACAAAGGATATTATGGGATGTGACTGTAATGGATCTCTATTACCTTGCGAAATTTCTTCTTTGATGGCCTCTTCAATCACATCCACTGAATAACATTTTTCTTCAAAAGACAAAGATTTCATCACCTTACGAACTCCACCTTATCATCTCCAATGTTCAACGCTAGCTCGCCAGCACGCACGTCGATGACGGTTCCTGCAGTTGCGAGAAATGGTCTTCCAAGGATGATTGGTATTTTCGAATCTTCATCCATCTCAAGCACCACGAAGTCACATGGGATGTAGAACTTGTCCACTTTCACAAACACATCTTCAATTATCCCCATGGGGCGCTTTATACTCCTATCTGCGAATTGCAAGAACATATTTGTGTGTTTGAGCTTTTGAAATCCTAGCTTTCTACAAATTGAATAAGGCATTAGACTAACACTAGCTCCTAAATCACAGAGTGCCTTATCAAATTGAAATTTGCCAATAGTGCAAGGAAGTGAAAACTCCCTGGATCCTTTAGCTTTGGAGGAATGTTTCGTTGGATTATGGCACTGCATTCTTCATTCAACGAGATTGTTTCCACATCTTCCAATTTTTTTCTATTGCTCAACAGCTCTTTGAGAAACTTCATATTGACAGGTAATTGAGCTCGAGCATCTGCGAATGGAATGTTTATGTGCAACTGTCTAAATACTTGGAGAAATTTCTCTTGCTGTTTGTCCAACCTCTTGTGTTGCAACCTCTGGGGAAATGGAATTGGAGGAACATACGGCTTCACATATGGCTTTGGGGTATTCTTTTTTGGTTCAACCTTGTTTGAAGGTTCAAAAACTGGATTATCCTTCATCATAAGTTCATTTCTATATTCAGCATGTGGCTTAAATTCTTCAATTGTATTTTTGTGTATCAGAGTCACTGCATTACACTGTCCTCTGGGATTCTCCTCTGTTTGGCTAGGTAGTGTACCCTTCAACCTCGAATTTATAGAACTTGCCAATTGTCCAAGTTGTGTTTCCAAATTTTTTGTTGCTCTCACTACCAGATCAATTTTCGCTTCAAGATTCTCGAACCGTTTTGCTGTTCCATTAGCGAGCTTTTCAATGGCAAGCTCCCAAGCTTTTGGCTATCTTTGTTCTTTAGGTGGTGGTCCTTGATGCTATGGAGGTTGCTGCTGAAAGTTTTGAGTACCATGTTGGAAACCTGGGGGAAACTGATGTCTGGGAGGAATGTCTTGAGCCTCTTGGTTTCCTTGACCTCCCCAAGAAAAAATGGGATGATTTCGCCACCCTGAATTATAAGTGTTGGAGAATGGATTTCCCGACTGGTTGTTCTGATTGGAGATATACTGAGCTCGCTCCATGAGTGGACAGTTTGTAGCCATGTGAGGTGCTCCACAAACATCACAGGTTATGGTAAGCTGAGAAACGACACTGATATTGCACTTGAGTCCCTCGAAGTTCTTCACTAGAGCTTCCATCTTAGTATTGAGCATGGTGAGTTCATCAACATTTTGCATACCAGCTGCTTTCTTTAAGGACCGACTGTCACTCGCCCATTGGTAGTTATTGGATGCCATCTCATCCATGAGCGCGAGTGCATCATCTGGATTCTTTCCCATGAAACTACTTCATGCAGCTGCGTCGATAGTCATCCTGATGTCATATGGCAAACCATTGTAGAAGGTTTGTACAAGCATCCAACTTGGAATACCATGATGGGGGCATTTTCTTAGTAGTTCTTTATATCTTTCCTATGCTTGATAAAGTGTTTCTCCATCTCCCTGCATGAATCCTGTGATTGCATTCCTCAACTGAGCTGTCTTTGCCGGTGGAAAATATTTGGTGAGAAATGTAGTCGACAAATCTGCCCAAGTAGTGAACTTATTTGCCGGCTGGTTTTTCAATCACTCCTTAGCTCTTTTGGATAGAGAGAAAGGGAACAGCCGCAGTGGTATGGCGTCATTTGTGACTCCGTTCATCTTAAATGTACTGCATATCTCCAAGAAATTCCCCAGATGGGAATGAGGATCTTCCCACTCAATGTCTCCTTCAAAAGAATTATTCTGTAGCATCTGATTGATGGCTGGCTTCAACTCAAATGTATTTGCCTGGACATTAGGCACAACTATGCTTGAAGTAAAACTCTGATATGTCGGCGTAGCATAATCCCTGAGAGTTCTCTGTTCCTCAACCATTCTGAAACAAGAATCTCAAGTATCAAAATTCAAACAGATAAAAAATCCAAAATAAAAACAAATAAATAAAAAAATGTTTAAACTATTAAGAATCAATTTGTTATTGATATTGACTATTTGTTGCCTTCCTCGGCAACGGCGCCCATGTGTTAACACCCGTAACAACTGACAAATAATAAAGAGTAAGTAAGATCGTCTACACAGGGAAGGTTATCAAGTACCAAACGAAGTTTATCCTATTATTTAGACTATTGATTATCAAGATTTGAGATTTTAACTAATTGAAAAAAATAGAAATTAATAATAACAGAATTAAAATGACGATAAATCAATAAATGGAAAGCCTAGGGATTAAGACTTCATCAAGGTATTTCTATGGATTATGAACATCATTGGATTGTCAATTCTTGCATTCGTTAAAGACCCAAATTTCCTTAATTCCATGGATACAGGGACGGAGGGAGGGGGGGGGGGGGGCTGGGGGGTGCCACAGCCCCCCCCTCAATTTTTTTTTATATTACTACTTATAATTTTTTTAAAATTTCTATTTTCGCCCCCCCCTCAATTTTGTTTTTCTTACTATTACCCATAAAATTTTCAAAATATCTATTTTCACCCCCCCTCAAGTCACACGGTTCTACACTTCCATTTAAGATATAAATTAAAATTTAGGGCTTTTTTCCTTCAATTGCATTCTCAAGAATCAAGATTTTGGGTGATGAAAATCTATAAATTTCTCATTTCAAAGACTAAGAAGGTATTGTGTTATTTGAATACAAATCTTCAAAATTAAGTCTAATACTTTACTACATATTTCATCGGTTATTCTAAAATTTAGTTTAAAAATATTTTTGGTTTAATAATTCTAACAAATAGATTATGGGCATCTATAAAACAATTGAAATGGTTTAAAGAAGAGAGAAATTGATGATATAGTATAGATCAAAGATAGATATTTCATACTTGAACCTAATTTCTTATTAAATTTCCCCCCATAAATATAGCGTACCGTACCGCGGGGGGCAAGCCCCCAGCACCCCCTTAAATCCTTTGTCTATATGCAAAAAAAATAATGTATAACTATATCACAAAATCTCGCCCCCCCTCGCTGAAAATCCTGGCTCCGTCCCTGCATGGATACTCTCCTGAGATCTCCATGAGTATCCAACTAAACTCGTTCTCGTCACTCCCATGATCAATAACTAATCTAGATGAATCCATTAATTTCCATGAAATTCGTTAGCTAGCCACATGCACAATTACTAATATCCCTATCAAGTAATTTAAACACGTCTATCAAATCTGAACTAATGAATTATTTCACCTCCCGATACTTCTTAATTCATCTTAAATCATGTATTTGGTGGCCGATCATCTACAAGCATTAAGTCCTCATTGATAGATTAATTAAAGCAAGAAATAACCCAATGAATATCAACAATCCATAATAATACTCAAGACTACAACTTAAACCCTAGATAATTATTTAACTACACATAATTAAACAAGTAGAAGAAATAATTTGCATAAAATTAAGAAATCTCATGTTTAACAATGGTGGAAAATAATAAAGAACAATTGGGGAAGAAGAAGAATTCAAGAAAAAACTCTCATGTTGATGGCAAGAATCAAGATTTCTCTTCAAAAGCTTCATTTTCTTTCTCTCCAAGCTTTCTCTCTTTCTCCTTTCTTCTCTCCTCTAAAGAAATTAAAAACTGATCTATTTTTTCTGATTTCTTATATTTTTATAGGATTTCTAATCACAAAAAACCCAACTAGAAGACTAAAATTCGAGCCCAGCAAAAATCTGCAATCTGCGCGCTGCACAGTGGTGCCGAATATTGGCACCACTGTGCCAATTCCGCTGTCCATTATTTTTCTTCAACTCAGCTCTTTTCGTTTGGACTCTTCTTTGCTCCTCTTTAAGTCTCTTAGTTGACTTCCTCACTTTGCTTAAAAATCCCTTCATTTACTCGGCAAAATCAATTGTTCTTTGCCTATAAAAGCATTTAAACGACTTAGAAGCGAAAATACGCAAACATGGATAAAAACAACTAAAAAGATCAACTCAAGGTATGAATTCAAGACAAATGTGAGGTAAAAACATACTAAATCAATGTTACTTTTAAGACTTAACAAATACCCCACACTTAGCCTTTTACTCGTCCTCGAGTAAATCTAAAACAAACAAAGAAAAGAACAACCAAACAAAAATAACTCCACTTTCGTAGGGAATACGATTGCACTTAGCACGTGCAACAAGCCTTTAAACCCCTAGGTTTTCCCTAGTGGACGAGTTTTGTCTCGTGAGGGTTTGCAGTGAATATACCCAAAAAATTCTCGACATGTACGTACTTGTATCATTGTTTCTCAACTTAGCAACAAGCCACAACAATTGGACATCCCCACAATTATCATACAAGATATAACATGAACGCACAAATTACTATCTTCCACAATATAAACACTTTTGTTCAAATTCAACACACTAATTCAAGCCAAGTTTAATTTAAATATGCAGCCACGTGAAAAGATGAATTCTAGCAAGGGAAATTTCTCAGCTACATCAAGCAAACACAAACATTCTTCATAGCACAATCCTTCATTTCCGTCTTTCACTTAACACTCATTAACCTGTGCAATGTTTTGTTCTTTTAGGCTTTCTATGACACTCATTTAACGAGTTTTAGGCCAATGACTCTCAAACCAGACGGTTTTAAGGCATTAGGTGTCAAGACACCCCTAAGAACTTAATCACTCGAGTGACAAAGGCCATAGAACAAAACTAGGTTTATTCACTCAATATCAAGGCATTTATTCAATTCATTGCCCTTGAAGCTCTTTTTCCTTTTTTTTCTTTTTTTTTCCTTTCTTTTTTTTTCATTTTTTTTCTCCTTTTTAGCATTTTTTTCTATTTTCTTTTTTTTCCTCAACTTTCCTCACAATTTCATAATATATCCAAAAAATTTGTAATTGCTTTATCTCACCGATCAATTCCCTTTACTAAAACCCATTTGGAGTGTTCAAGGATGCATATCAAATTTCACAAAATTTAGAAAAAAGTGAGCAACTCGCAAAAAGTATCCATATTATGGAAAATAGGTCTATTTGTTCATTTCAGTCTTGAGTTCTAATACGGGAACTAAAGTGTTGCGAACAAGTCACCAAATCAATCAACAATTCAACAAAAATATGTACATGTTCTTTCTTTCACCAATTTTCTCGATCACAACACCCCACACTTGAATCATTCAACAATATAAACACGCATAAACCCCACACTTAAAACATGACATTGTCCTCAATGGACTCACACATAAGTATAGGCATAAGCATAATCATACTGAAATAAAATAAGAGGGTGAAAGAGAGAATCCCGTATGGATGTGCATGAAGGCCTAGGAGTTGATTGGGTGGTGCTCATGTGGAAGGAGGTGGTGGTGGATCGAGCTGGGGTTACGTCATTTTCTAAGGATTGATTATTCAATCGATTCTGACACCCTTTTGTTTTTTGAAACTACACGACTGTGCTGGAATGTGGAACAGTGGTGCTTAATCTCCTGTAATTACTCAAACAGCCAAAAATATGAGTTCTCAATGTGGCACAATGGTGCCAAATTGCCTGTTTTAGTCAATGTTTTAAAAATCGGACCGACTATCGAACTGGAAAATCTACCGATTCAAGGTTCACTGGTCGAACCGTGGTTCAAACGTGATCAGACCGGTGATGTTATAATTATGTGATAAATAACTATTAACATATAAAAATAAAATAAAATACATAAATATGCAACAAAAAGAAAAAGAAAAATATCAATCCTTAGAATACATTCATATCATTCATAAATAAACCCGAGCATCACACGTTCTCATAGAATCAAATGATCAGATAGATAGTCTACAAAAACACCCACACCTATTTACTCGCAAAAATCTTGTTTAAACACCAAAACAAAACAGAAGGAAGGGAGAAAGAGGGAGACCGGATACCCACATTAAGAAAGAGGAGAGAAGAAGAGGTGTTGTTGCTCGCGTTTTAGAAACTGAGAAAAGATAGAAACTGCTTGTCTTGTGCTGCTCGTGGGAGAAGAAGCAGTAGCGGTTCTTGTGGAGATTGAGGCAAAAGGCGAGATTTTGGAGAATCTTGGGCTGTAATTCGATCTAAGAGACAATTAGGAACTCACTCAAAGCAAAAATTGGGTTGTGTTTGGTACAAAATTTAGGGATTTGACCAATTATTTATACTTAGTAAAAAGCGCCCGGTTTTGGCGAACAACGACCTGTTCAACCGGTTTAGTGGTCCGACCACGAGCTGAATGGTTTTGGGCAGTTTTTTACCGGTTTTCAGGTTCAACTCAGACCGTTATAGTGTCCGATCGGACCGTAACAACACGGTATCGACAAATAATAAAGAGTAAGTAAGATCGTCTTCACAGGGAAGGTTATCAAGTACCAAACAAAGTTTATCCTATTATTGAGATTTTAACTAATTAAAAAAAATAAAAATTAATAATAACAGAATTAAAAAGATGACAAATCAATAAATGGAAAGCCTAGGGATTAAGACTTCATCAAGGTATTTCTATGGATTATGAACATCATTGGATTGTCAATTCTTGCATTCGTTAAAGACCTAAATTTTCTTAATTACATGGATACTCTCCTGAGATCTCCATGAGTATCCAACTAAACTCGTTCTCGTCACTCCCATGATCAATAACTAATCTAGATGAATCCATTAATTTCTATGAAATTCATTAGCTAGCCTCATGCACAATTACTAATATCCCTATTAAGTAATTTAAACACGTCTATCAAATCTGAACTAATGAATTATTTCACCTCCCGGTACTTCTTAATTCATCTTAAATCATGTATTTGGTGGCCGATCATCTACAAGCATTAAGCCCTCATTGATAGATTAATTAAAGCAAGAAATAACCCAATGAATATCAACAATCCATAATAATACTCAAAACTACTTCTTAAACCCTAGATAATTATTTAGCTACACATAATTAAACAAGAAAAAGAAATAATTTGCATAAAATTAAGAAATCTCATGTTTAACAATGGTGGAAAATAATAAAGAACAATTGGGGAAGAAGAAGAATTCAAGAAAAACCCTTATGTTGATGGCAAGAATCAAGATTTCTTTTTCTTCTCTTCAAAAGCTTCCTTTTCTTTCTCTCCAAGCTTTTTCTCTTTCTCGTTTCTTCTCTCCTGTAAAGAAATTAAAAACTGATCTATTTTTTCTGACTTCTTATACTTATATAGGATTTCTAATCACAAAAATCCCAAGTAGAAGACTAAAATTTGGGCCCAGCAAAAATCTGCAATCTGCGTGCTGCACAGTGTTGCCGAATATTGGCACCACTGTGCCAATTCTGTTGTCCATTATTTTTCTTCAACTCAACTCTTTTGATTTGGACTCTTATTTGCTCCTCTTTAAGTCTCTTAGTTGACTTCTTCACTTTGCTTAAAAATCCCTTCATTTACTCGCTAAATCAATTGTTCTTTGCCTATAAAAGCATTTAAACGACTTAGAAGCCAAAATACGCAAACACGAATAAAAACAACCAAAAAGATCAACTCAAGGTATGAATTCAAGACAAATGTGAGGTGAAAACATACTAAATCAATGTTACTTTTAAGACCTAACAGCTACGTGAGAGACACGTGCCTACATTTGTCCAACGGAAAAATCCCAAGAAATGTCTATAAATAGTGTCTTTCAGCAAACCCTAAAAACATACGTATACACACAAGAATTAGGTCAAAATTTTTGCTGAAATCATCCCCAGAAAAGCTTACAAAACTCTATATCCTTCAAGCTTTTGAAACATTCCAAAGACAGTCATTGTTATCTCAAAACTCTTTCAAGAAGAACCCTACACTCTTATTGAGATATCCTAAGTTGTTTGACCTTCACAAAATCAAACAAACCCTGTGACGAAAACCCTCAACCTCTTTCATTTGAGTGAGAACGTTGTTGATTTGCAAGCAGCATTTCTGTGTGAGAGAAGCTTGTTGAAGAAGATCTCTAGTGGAGCTGAAGTTTGTGTGATCAAGGATCTCAAGATCATCTTCCTTATCCTCTATTTTGTAAAGCCTTTGTGTGATCCTTCGATAATCATTTTAGTGGATTTCCTCCGCGTGTAAAGGAGAAGAAGGACGTAGCTGGGATTACATCACCTAGTGAACCTTTCATATCTTGTGTTATTTACTTTACTGTTTTATTACTTCACTTTATTATTCGCATCATATCTTGAAAAGGCTTTAAAAACAGTTAAGCGATTATTTGGCTAAAAAGAACTCTACACATTAAAATCAATTCCGTTATGCTAACCTTAATTAAGCGATCCAGGCGTTACCCTACTTTGGTAACTGCCGAAATCACTATGTCTAAGTTAACTATTCTTTAGCGCTTGACCTAGCGCTTGTTTTCTAAGCATTCAAATTCCTTAAAAGTGATACAAAATTTTTTGAAGTTGAAAAGGACTTTAGGATCTATTCAGCCCCCCCTTCTAGATCCTTTCGTATGCCACTTGGGACCACCACTAATGTGGAATACTAAGTCGCTGATAGAATTCTTGGTGAGTCTATCAGAGATGATGTTGAAGATCAGCGTCTGAAGCCTAGTGAAGATGAAGATTTTTTCTTAAGCGACTGCCAATCGCTAAGGACATTTCAGGTGTTATGAATCAAGCGCTCAAAGCCATCAGGCGATCAAATGATCAGATTCACCTGAAATAAATTCCTAAGTCATTAAGGACTTAAATGCAATTATCAACAGGCATTTATTTCCAACGGAAAATAAATTCAAATGTATTAAATGCTTGATAAGAGCATTAAATGTGATAAGGATGAATTATATGCGGAACAAACCACCCTATTGGATACGACTGTCAGTATTTCAGAGTTCAAACCTGCCACATCTAATCGGGGCAGCAGAATTTCAGGAATGTTAGAAAAGGGACTATTCACTCGCTACGTCAGAGACATGGGCCTACATGTGTCCAACGGACAAATTCCAAGAAATGTCTATAAATAGTGCCCTTCAACAAACCCTAAATACACACGCATATACAAAAGAAAAAGGTCAAAACTTTACTGAAATCATTACAAGGAAAGCTTACAAAACTCCATATCCAAAATCCTTCAAGCTTTTCAAACATTCAAAAGAAACTCACCGATATCTCAAACCTCTTCATAGAAGAACCCTACACTATTATTGGGATATCCCAAGTTATTTAAACTTCTCAAAATCAAACAAACCTTGTGACAAAAATCCTCGACCTCATTCATCTGTGTGAGAAAGTTGTTGATATTTGCAAGCAGCATTTCTATGTGAGAGAAACTTGTTGCAGAAGATCTCTAATGGAGCTGAAGTCTGTGTGACTCTTCGATAATCATCTTAGTGGATTTCCTGCAAGTGTAAAAGAGAAGAAGGACGTAGTTGGGATTACATCACCTAGTGAACCTTTCACATCTTGTGTCTTTTATTTTTACTGTTTTATTGCTTTACTTTATTATTTGTATCATATCTTAAGAAGACTTTAAAATCAGTAAAGCGACTAATTGGCAAAACAAAACGCCAAGCATTAAAATCATTTCCACTGTGCTAACCCTGATTAAGCGATTTAAGCATTACCCTACTTTAGCAACTGCCCAAATCATTAAGTCTAAGTTATCTTATCTCTAGTGCTTTGCTTTCTAAGCGTTCAAATCTTTAAAGTGGTATAAAATTTTTAGAGTTGAAAAAGACTTCAGGGTCTATTCAATCCCGCCTCTAGACCCTTTTGTATGCCACTTGGGACCGCCAATATATGTAGATGAAATCTAATTTCATCTTTTTACTAACCTTTTGATTTTGATGAAAGTCTTGATCTTCCGGGTAGCAGAAATTCCAAACCCCTGTCTCTAGATATCACGCCGGAACGAGCTTCGAAGAAAAATTTACCACCCTAACACCTACTATGGCCGATGGCTACTAGGGAAGGAGAGAGCTTTTTTTCTCTTTTTCTTTCTTTGTTGTCAAATCTAATGTGAGAGTTAGGTTTTGACTGAACCAGTGTTAGGTATTTATAAAGAATGATGGGCTTGGAATTAACTAATTCCTTAAGCCCATCCGAATCCTCCAAATCTGCCTAATACACGCCCCACCTCACTATTATTGGGCTAAGTTGACTTTCAACTTAGTCCAATTATTAATTAGGTCCAATATATTTTAATCCAATTAAAATATAATACTAATTAATAATCCTCTAAATGAAATACTCTAATTATTTAATAAAAGGGTGAGTATAATAAATAAGTCTATTTATTTATTATAATTAATTTATTTCCATTAATCTAATTAATCAAATAAATTAATGCTTCATAATAAATACATCTAATTATTTATTATTAATCTATTTGCATTAATCCAATTAATTAAATAAATTAATTTGCTCATAAAATAGCAAATTACGTAATTTATATTTATGACAACGAAAGAATTCTCTTCGCTAAATTCTTTTTAAGCGCGACTCTCTAAGTTCGTTTTAATTGGCATTAGGAGGAAACCAAGGATGTGAATGTCACTAAACAAGTCACGTGGACTCAGATCGAAACCCAATTGAAATGAATAGATTAATACAAACCTTTAGGTCACAGATGCCATGTAAGCATAAGCTCTTCACTGCAACATCCCGATCGAGTGAGAGTCATGTTATATGTCAAACTCAAAGGATTTGATGTTGTGCTTTAGGGAATCATAGTAAGATGAAATTACTCAACTACCCTTATGTACTATACATAAGTTAGTTCTCCTACTTTGGCCAAAGACTTATAATTTCATTTACCTACGATCGCATAGGACGTTAACTCGTTGCTACCCGAGACATTGAATCCCCTATTAGCAATCACCGAACAATTGCCACTTGTCCTTCTAAACTGCACTTAAAGGTCGATTCCAAAAAAGGGTAAAATGGATCTAACTACTCTAATAACTCGTTCAGTGTCACAAGTACAAGCTTCGTGAATCCTCAGGTCTAAGGCTCACGCACACTACCGCGACCAGTAATTCAATCATTGACCATCCAAGAGTAACTACCAATGTGATTGAATTTCGGCGAGCCATGTTTGAATATATCAATTCCATTGACATATCTATGAGCAAGCTCCCACCATCCAAGGTGACCGACTGACACTCCTTGTCAAATCTTGCGTCATACAATTCTGGTCTTAATGCTCAATTAAGATTCATCGACTTTGCAACTCTAGTTGAAGTAAACAAGGAACAGATACTTCTAGTGTCCATCTCCTCAGACCATTGAGGAGTAGAAGCTCCATCTCGATTACCTTGGACTTATTTGTTCAATACTTATATTAATGCCGTCTAGATTGATATGAACAAAACTATGTCTTTATTAATGAATAAGAGTTTGTACAACATAAATGTAAATGCCCTAATAATCTAATTCCTCTATGGCATGGAGGGCATAATCCTAACAAGGATATATCCGTGGTTCGGGTGAGACACGAGACTACAACACCAATTGTGACTGTGAGAATTTCGAAAAATTTGTAATTTTGGTACACTAATGTGGCCTGCACATTTTTTTGGTTCACTAATATGGGGAGGATAGCAACTTGGGTACACCATTGGTAAAAAATTGGTCATTTCAGTACAATTTACGTCAGAAATTTGAATTTTGCCTGCAATTCTCACGTGAGATGCATATGATGTGTAAATTTGGGGATTTCTGATTTTTGGAGGTGAAATTGCTTAGGTGGATGACATTTTGGAGGAAAAACAACTATTTATGGTGGAAAATATCTCTAATTTTTTATTTTTATTTTAATTCAAGGGAAAGGGGGATACCCTACATATTTAGCCCGAGAAATCCGGGTTGATAGTTATAATTCTGAGCCATAAAGACTATATCTACCTCCATAAAGGAGGGGAGAGCCACAACTTGTTGCAGACTGGATTCGAACCCAGTACCTTTTACATAAAGTGGGAGGCGGATACCACTAGACCAACAGGTTTTGGGTGGAAAATGTCTCCAATTTCATTCCATATCCAAATTGCACATTTTATAACCTAAATTGAAGAGGAAAATCCCAAATACCAAAATTTTAATTATTTAAATTATGATAAAAAAAAAATCTTCTTTTTCATTCCATATCCAAATTTCACTAAATTGAAGAGAAAAATTACAAGTTTCAAAATTTTAATTTTTGAAATTTTGATAAAAATATCTCCAATTTCATTCCATATCCAAATTTCACACCTTATAACCTAAATTGAAGAGAAAAATCCCAAATCCCAAATCCCAAAATTTTAATTGTTGAAATTATGATAAAAGTATCTCCAATTTCATTCCATATCCAAATTTCACTAAATTAAATAGGAAAAATCCCAAATCTCAAAAATTTAATTATTGAAATTATGATAAAAATCTCCAATTTCATCCCACATCCATATTTCACACTTTATAACCTAAATTGAAGAGGAAAATTCAAATCCCAAAATTTTAATTATTGAAATTATTTATCATAGTTTTAATAATTAAATTTTTGAAAATAAATTAATAGAAATTTTATTATAATTTTTACTAAAATGCTATTAAGAAAACTCCTGATTTAATTATTTTAAAAGAAAAAAAAGGGGGAAGAACAACATCGTCTTCCTCACTGTTCCTCCCTCTCCCCTACCCCCTTCAACTCGCCGTACACATTCCACCGTTATCTACCCAACTGCAACTGCCCATCCCCACTGCCACGACGACCCCAAAATCGCAAACCATTATCCCCTTTGCACCCGAAAGCTCTCTGACCTTCCTGAACTTGGTGGGGCGTGGTTGAACGATAGCTGAGCGGCGGTAGTGGGCCACGAGCAGCGGTTGGTAATGTTGGGTTGAGTAATCCCTGGGGTGACTAACACAGTGGAATTCAAAAATTTAATGCATAAACATAAAACACCACAACATGGATTATAGTCGGCTCAATTAATCTATTTATTATTTGAAGCATGAAACGAAAAATTTCCAAAAGCAAATTTTTAGTTTCGGTTGGATCTTTATCAACCCGCTATGAGTATTCAAAACCCCCGTTCATTTCCACAGAAAATCGCCCTCGTGTATCTCCCCATGAAGCGCCTCAATTGCTACGCCTCTAATAGTATCCACACCTCCTTGAATCTCCAATTGTCCTATTTTCGGTGCTAGCCAGTAGAACAAATCTAGAACTAATTATCTAGGCTTTATGTGTGAAAGAGTGGAATATATTTGTAAGTAATTAAGCTCAACACATGAGCAAAATTACACCTTGAATAAGGTAGGGGCGGCTAATATGAGACAGAGAGAGAGAGAGAGAGAGGGAGGCACGAATGGATTTTTCCTCCTTTTTTTGTGTGATGGCAGATTTTTAGTGTGTAGAAGCAAGATAGTTTTTGCTTTTCTTTGATCTCATAGATATAAATAGAATCCTAACCCTAGTACAATTAGATATAACGTAATATTAAATCTCCAAGATTTAATTCTTTCCTTATTTCGAGATATACTTAATATAGGATTCATATATATAATATATGTAAATAATATATATAATTATAATGTATACACGGCTATATATATATTACTTATATGTATATCTAATATACATATAATTCTTTGAGGAATAGACTTAGTTACAATGTAACTTATCTTTCCTTAATTAAATAAAGGGGTAAAAACGATAACCTGCCCGAACTTTTCGAGTTTTCGCACTTTTTATGCAATTTTTTTTTAACACTTTTTTATCTCAACTTTGCGGATTTTACACTTTCCTTTATATTAGCATATTCCGGTGGAATAAACAAACTTTTATTTTACACTTTTTATCCAAAATTTATTTTTTTACAATTTTTTTTCTCACCCCGCCGCATGTGTTGAAATTCCTGCAGAATATTCTGTCGAAATATGCTAATATATTAGAAAGTGTAAAATCAGTAAAGTTGAAATAAAAAAATGTAAAAAAAAAAATTTGTATAAAAAAGTGCCAAAATTCAAAAAGTTCGGGTGAATTATTGTCTTTACCCCTTAAATAAATCATCCAACAATTACCATGATCAAGAAGTTGAGGAAGGAAATAATTCTCTCCCCTAAAATCTCGCCCAACACACCTCTCTCTCTATATTGGAGTGCAAGTTTAAAATCTTGATTTAATTCTTGACTCCAATAATTAATTAATTAAAGAATCCAATCCTTTTGATTAATTCTAATAATTAAAGTCCAACTTTAATTATTTCCAACCAATATTCATTTTATTTATTTTACTTGGGCCTAACCCAACTAAATAATATACTTGGACTCTACTTAGTCCATTAATTAATTAATCCACCTAGATTAATTAAATATTTTAATTAATTGGTAGACCTACCATTTAATTTATATTCCTCATTAGGAAAGTACTATACTTTCCTAATTTCCTTAATTTCCTCAAATTAATTAATCACACTATAAAAAAGAAAACTCTACAGAGTTATGTATGTGACCCCTTAGGCTCGTTTATGTGTCAATAGTAGGTACACTTTCCCAAAGTGCTAGTGTACTTTCCTAAAATAGAAAATACAAGACTAAATCTTTCTTGATTTAATCAATCCTTAAATTAATTATCATATTAATTCAAGACACCTATACATCGTGGTTACTGTCTAGCAACGGGCCACAAAGACCTAGACATAAACGAAATGTAAAGATACGCCTTTCACAATCACGTATAAGTAAGATCTTTCCATCTAATCTCCCGATTGAGTCTAGGATATATGTTCAGTCGAAACCCTAATAACTCAATATCTTTGTTTCCCATCTATATACAGTAGAGTTGACTTTGATCATCTAAACGAGGAAACCCTACGCCTCTTTAGATATCTTACTTCAACAGAAGATTCCTTAAGTCACTTTGTCAATATTCCGCCATCTTGATGAATCCTTTAATGACTTCGAACATACTTTAAGAATCACAGCCTTGGAGACGTATTACATCATTGCCATACCCGATGTGTGATGATGTCCCATAGCCATGTGTGATCCTGAGGGACTTTATTCTAACATGTATAAATACACAAATATGAGAATAAATATTGCCACAATTAATTGACTTTATTTATCAGAAAACGATTGTACATAGAGTCTAATTATTATATTGATGGCGCCCAAATAAATTGGTGCGGCCGACATCTACTCTATCAGGTAACATGTTCCGGATGGGGGGGGGGGTTGCGAACACCGAAAGCGATTTTTTTTTAACTTTTTGATTTGTTTTCTTATTATTTAAATAAAAATCCGGACCCTTGAGCATTTTTTTTATTTGTTCAATTTTTTTAAGTTTATTTATGATGTCAGCAGCAAAATCCCCAAATTGAAAATCTTTTCAGCGAAATTACTGGTCACGTGTGCATCACGTGAGAATCTCCCGCGAAATTCAAATTTTCTGCCATAAATTGTACTGAAATTGCCATTTTTTTTACCAATGGTGTACCAAAAATACAATTCTTCTTGAGGTTTATATTACATTCTTCTTACTTGACTTTGCGTTGCCTACTCATATATATCATTTGATTGCCTCGCTTCGTTTCGACGGTTATTTTATTGGTATTTTTGGTGCCTGATTCCTATGATTGTAAATTCTTAAATATCTCGTTCGGCTCCAATTCTCGTATTCGGTCTAATTGGTGTCAATTCCCTTAAGTCTTATCGTACCAATATATAGTTCATATCTTTCATAACTCGTTGAGATCATTGTACTTCTTGGCTCTACTTCGTTGGCTAAGGGAGCTAAGTGCTATGTGGGGCAAAGTGCTACGGGCGTGGGGGTTACCTTTTGAGGCTTCGGCGCAAGTTCTACATGGCGGGAACCAGCTCTTGATCCCATAGGAGCCACCTCTAGAGTTCTGATTTCTGGCATCCATCCTCAATAAGTCATTTTCTTGATTTAAAGCTTTGACTCTTAAAGATAGAATGAAGGGAACTAAGTGTTATACGGGGCAATGGGATGGTGGAAGCCACTTCTTGAACTCGTAGGAGCCACCGCTAGAGTCGCGACACCGATAAATCAGTGAAGGAAGCTAAGTGTTATATGGGGCTAAGTGCCACGTGACGGTGGGAGCAACCTCTTGAGCCCGTAGGAGCCACCTCTAGAGTCCCGACACTTGAAAATCGTATGGTATGTATTAAAAGGTGTGAAGTCTCTTGCTGGTATGGGACAATGGGAGACAAAACACAATCACAATCGTTTGGCATGATTCTAAAGTATATAAACGATCAGTTCTTATTTCATAAGTCCTACTCTATTTGAGATTCATCATTCTGATAACTTGTTTCCGTCAAAGAATTGCTCGATATATGTGTGCTTTTCTTTCCACTGCAGATTCTGTTTCAAAGATAAATGGTAAAGCAAACTGTTAGCCTACCTCAGTAGGTCACTCGGACTCACCCCTCCTTCTTTGTTTCTTTTCAAATGAGATAAGTAGGTCGGATCTGGGGGGAGAAATGGGGGCTAAAGAAAGCAAACTGTTAGCCTACCTCAGTAGGTCACTCGGACTCACTCATCTCAATATAGATCATCTTGTGCATAATGTCATGTCTTGTGTTGAAAAACTATGAAACATCTGTAACAGAATAAAAATCCCACGGTGGTCATCTCAGATTTTTCATATTCAAACCATGGAAGAGATTTACATACCCATTTTGTGAATTATTTGAAGGAAATTCTTCGTTTCTTCAAATTTGAGCTTGCTTTAATTTTCTCATCCGTGTAGCAAATAGGTTACCACCTCTAAATCACCTCGCCAGAATCCAAAGTGAAAAATCCTCCTTCTTTTCTCCTTGATGGACGACTAGAGAGAAAGAGAGAGGTCGTAGTGTTTTGACTTGGTGGCTAAGTAATAATAAGAGGCTAAGGTAAATTATTTCTACCAAGTAGTATTTATACTACACGAGAAAATAATATGCCCATTAAGACCTAGCTCTAGACGTCCACTTTGGACGCCTATCTAGGCTTGTAATAACCTTCGGGCTAGTCCACCTACTTGGGTCTTATTTTATTTAATTATTTAATATTTATTATTTATCCGATAAATAATTAAATAAATAAATATATTAATTCAATAATTAATTTCTCAAAGAAACTAATTAACATATTGATATAATTAGTTAATTAGATCATCCAATGATTAATTAATCATTTAATCATGATATCAAATACCGAAAAAGCCTTTCAAGTCTAAACAATTTTTTCCTTTGCAATTCCTTTAAGTGCGACTCTTTAAGTTCGTCTCAAAAGGCAATTCGGAGGAAACCAAAGGATGTGTGTAACACCTAACCAGGTGGCCCACATCGTAACCTAATTGAGAATGAATGAATAAGATCATTCTAAACCTTTCCCGCTGTGAATACCTTATGAGTATAAACATTTTATTTTAATATCTTAGTCAAGTGAGAGTTACGGTTTAGTCAAACCCACAATACTTGACCATATGCATAAATCATAATTGAGTAGAGGTAACTAAGTATACTTTTGTGTCCAACACGAGTAACTCCATTACTTTGGCCAAAGACTTTTGACCTTACTCATTCATGACGGCATAGGATATATTATCATTCACTTATGAGAAAATAAATTCCATCTTGCAAATCAGTTAACACTGCTGTTTGCCCATCAAGTTACACTTCGAGTTCATCCCCACCGACAAGTAAATTGGATCTAACTACTACACCAATGAACTTGATGTCACAAGCATATCTTCGACGTGATTTTTCAAGTCTAAGGTTCACGCGTACCTATCATAACTAATCAGTTTTGTCATTGACTGTCATAGAGTGAAACCCATGTGACAGAACCGATGTGAGTCGTGTTCAAACATATCAGTCTCACTGATGTGTCTATGACACAAGCTCCCACTAATCCATAGTGTTCGACTAGCACTTCCATGTCAAAACTTATATCATACAAGTCTTATTCAGTTTTGATGTCCAGTCAAAACTCTCTACGACTTGTGAACTAGTTTAGTCAATAAGTACTGAGCACTTCTAGTGCCCATCTCCCTAACCCATGGGGAGTAAAAGATTTGCCTTAATGTCAAGGAGTTTGTGTTGTTCAATAACTTACAAATGCCTATAGAAAGCAACGTAAAATGTCTTATATAAATAAAGAGTGTTTAATTATAATAAATATGCTCTATAATATCTATCCTCTATGGCATTTGAGGGAATAAGACCAACAATCTCCCACTTGCACTCAATGCTATTTGTTGTGGTATCTAATATCCATCTTCTCAAGATGTCAATTTAGCACCGTCTGTGCCAATGGCTTAGTCAACGGGTTAGCAACATTGTCTGCTGAGGATATTTTCTGAATAGCTGTTTCACATCTACCAAAGATCTCTCTAATGATTTAATATCTCCTCTCTATGTGTTTGGACTTGTTGTGAGACCTTGGTTCCTTTTCCTGCGCTATTGCTTCACTGTTGTCACAGTAAAGTGGCAACGAGAGTTCCACGTTAGGAACCACTTGAAACTCTCCAAGAAACTTCCTTATCCAAACAACCTCTTTGGCAGTCTCTGAGGCAGCCACGTATTCAACCTCCGTGGTAAAATCTGCGGTATTGCTTTGCTTGGAACTTTTCCAAGTCACCGCCCCACCGTTGAGGGTGAATATGAACCATGGGGTGGATTTTCTGTTATCTACATCAGATTGGAAATCTGAGTTAGTGTACCCGTCCACTCTTAGGTCACCACTCTTGTGATGAGAATCATATCCTTTGTTCTCTTTAGATACTTTAGAATATTCTTCACAACTATCCAGTGATCCTTGCCTGGGTTTGCCTGAAATCGACTAACATTGCTTACAGTGTAAGCTATGTCAGGTCTAGTACATAACATAGCGTACATCATGCTACCCACTGGAGATGCATAGGGTACTATACTCATCTCTTTTCTATCTTCCTCACTTTGAGGACACATAATTTTCGTGAGATTTACCCCATGTCTCATAGGCAAAACCCTTTCTTAGAATCTTCCATCCTAAATCTCTTTAGGCCTATCATTCTATTTGCTTGATCTCTATAGATACAAATTCCTGGAATGTAAGCAGCCTCTCCCAAGTCTTTCATGGAGAATGTACTCGAAAGCCACTTCTTAATTGTGGTGAGCATTCATACATCATTTCCTATAAGCAGTATGTCATCTACATATAGCACAAGGAATAATATCTTGCTCCCACTAACCTTCTTGCAAATACATGGCTTATCTTTTTTTGTTTTTAATAAAGTCAAATCCTTTGACTGCCTCATCAAAACGTAGATTCCAGCTACGAGATGCCTGCTTGAGTCTATAGATGAATCTCTTAAGCTTGAACACCTTATAAAACCTTTAGGTTGTTCTATATAGATATCCTCCTCGAAAAATCCATTCAGAAAAGCGGTTTTGACATCCATTTGCCATATCTCATAGTCAAGGTGAGCAGATATTGCAAGTAGAATTCTAATTGACTTGATCATGGCTACTGGCGAAAAGGTTTCTTGATAGTCAATTCCTTCTTTTTGACTATTCCCTTTCGCCACTAGCTTGGCTTTATAGGTATCAACCATGCCATCTACACCAATCTTTCTCTTATAGATCCATATATACCCTATTGGTACAATACCATCGGAACAATCCACTATTGTCCAGACTTGGTTCGAATGCATTGAATCTATTTCCACTTGCATAGCTTCACGCTATCTTGCAACATCCATATCCACCATAGCTTGATCATAAGTAAAGGGATCATCTCCATGGCATCCCTCTATTACAGTATGGAGAACCAGTTCCTTCTGTAGTAGATAGCCATACCTCTCAGGTAGTTGAGGCACTCTACCAGATCTACGCGGTTGTGGTTGTGTCATAATTGAGTCAGTTCTTACTTCCTGTGCAGATGTATCCAAAGGAGTCTCGTTTTGTTCTTCAAGAACAATCTTTCTACCTGCTCTACCTTCTCGAATGAACTCATCTTCGAGAAAATAAGCCTGTAAGGCTACAATGATCCTCTGATCATCATGCAGGTAAAATAAGTATCCTATCGAATCCTTGGGATACCTAATGAAACGTCCTTTCAGGGATCTAGCCTCCAATTTTTCTATTTTAATCTTTTTAACATAAGCAGGATATCCCCAAATCTTGATGCGTTTAAGACTTGGTTTCCTATTTTTCCATATCTCATATGGAGTCTTAGGAACGGACTTGGAGGGACTTCTGTTTAAGATGTGTACAACAGTAAGAAGTGCATGTCTCCACATTGAAATAGGTTAGTCAGTGTAACTAAGCATGGAACGAACCATGCCCAATAAAGTACGATTTCTTCGTTCAGCTACCCCATTTAACTATGGTGTCGCTGGAGGTGTGAGTTGTAGTACTATGCCATTTTCTCTGAGGTACTCATCAAACTCCGCACTCATATAGTCTTCTCCTCAATCTGACCGGAGAGCCTATGTTGCCCATTTTTTTTCCCCACTAAAGCCTTGAATTCGTTAAATCTCTCAATGGATTCAAACTTATGCTTTATCAAATACACTAGAACATACCTTGAATGGTCATCAATGAATGTGATAAAGTAGTGGAAACCTCCACGAGCCATTTCACTAAATGGCCCACAAACATCAGTATGCACTAAGCCTAAGAATTGTGTGGATCTTTCAAAAGTCCCGGTGAAGGTTGATCTAGCCATCTTGCCCTTGAGATAGGATTCACAAGTAGGACATGGATCCGATCCCAATGGGACTATTATCCCATCTTTCTCCATTTTATGTTCTCTATTTTATGAATCTTGTGTTCACCAACATGGCCTAGTCTAAGATGTCATATAAGTCTTTGGTTAGTTTCTTGCCTACTAAGTTTCCTATTCACAGTATTAACAACACACTCATTCTGGACATTAAGGTAATACAAACCATTTTCTAAAGTAGCAGAGCCTACTAATTTATTTCCATAATAAATGTAGCAATCCTTATCAATAAAATGAAAAGTATAACCATGTTTAACTAAAACAAAAACGTAAAACAATGTTCTTAAACCCCTTGGCAGAACTAAAACATTATCCAATAATAATAAATGTCCAGAAAGTAAAAGTAATGAGGTAGATCCAATTTCAGTAGCTGTGATGCTCTGCCCACTGCCTACTTTGATCTGCACCTCATCACAGCCTAGCTTCCTTACTCGTTCCAGATCCTGATTCATACAACAAATGTGAGCACTAGCTCCAGAATCAAGAATCCATGACGTAGAAAAAATGATCATAGAACAATAAGTTTCAAAACTATAAAGTTTCATAACTTGTGCACCTTATCCCATGTTAGGACAGTTCCTTTTTCAGTGGCCCAGTTCACCGCAGTGTAAGCATCTATCCGTTTTCTTTGGTTCCTTACTCTTATGAACCACAAGAGCTTTCTCTTTGCCCTTATCGACGTCACCCTAAGCTCCAAGCCCACCAACCTGCTTGTTGGCATTCTTCTTCTTATTCTTAGCCTTTTTGGGCCTAGAAGAGATTACCATAGCAGTTTCATTTCCCTTTAGCTTCAACTGAGATTGGGTTGTTGTTAATTTGTTCATCACTTAATCTCGTTGCATTTGAAGCACATGATAAATTTAGAAAAGGAATCAGGAAGAGACTGCGAAATAAGATTCATCTGAAGTTGAGGGTTTATGGTAAGAGCTTCAAATATCTTGATCCTCGACATCATCTTGAGTACATGATCCCTAACCTTATCACCCTCTCCCATTTTGGCTCCAAAGAGCTCTTTAGATATCTTATATCTTGCAATTCGACTGTGCTCACCATAGAGCTTAACCAAATGTGTTAAGATGGCCCTCGTAGTGGTCATCTTCTCGTGGGACCTTTGAGTTTGCCATCAAGCCCAACATGTAGCCACACACTTGGACATCGTCCCTAACCTATTTCTCATGAGCTTGGAATTCTTCCTCATTGGCACGTGTCCTGGCAGGTGGAGCTGGGATGTCTGCGTCCAACACATATTCTAAGGACTCCATGTTGAGGACAATCCTCAAGCTCCTAAGCCAGTCCACATAGCTGGGTCCAGTAAGGATGTTATTTTCGAGTAAAATGGAAAGTGGGTTGATAGTCATTTTGTCCGTGAGAGATATAACAGAAAATAATTGTAAAAAATAAACCAGATTAAAATAGATGTTTGTAATTAAACTATCCAAGTTAAATCAAGGACTTAAATTTCAACTTAGCTCCCACTACATTTTTCGAGATCTACACTCTCACTGTAGAAGTCGGAAATGATCATTGTTCATTACTTTATACTGGTGATTGATTTCTTTAATTAGTTCAGTGGATGTCAATCCTTTAACGATATATAGTCCATTAGTTTTTTATAGTTATGTCTAACATCAATCTATCCAATGGATGATTTAATCTTTTTTTCCCATAATACACTAAAACCGCAACCCTTTAACGATATATAGGTTCATGAATTATTTAAGTTCATCCCACTAACACATTTTAATCTAACATTTGAATATCACCTTGCAACCTTTTAACGATATTTGGGGTGAAATATGTTTCGGTTAGGGCATCTAATGCACTTTATAAAATTTTAAAATTATATCCAAATACATCACCCCCATTTACAGGGACGATGCCACATATTAGACATAATTCTAAATTTTATTAAGTTTAGTTGACGGAGAGGACGCCCAACGCCATTTACTAAATTAGAATAATTTAATTTTGGGAGAATTGAGTTCTCGACATTGAATTAGATCTTACTTTGCATATTATCAATTTATAAAGCGCAGGATTGGATCATACATAAAACATACATCTGATGCAACATGCAAAACATTTCTAAAATCTAAACAACACACATACTCATGGGCTTTTCTAGAGGCCCCAAGCCAATGAGCCATCAAAAAGGAAAAAGAAACACTATACGAGTTTTCTTGGGCTTCAAACTCCTTCCTTTTGGATCATCTTCTTCTTCAAGGCCTAATCTAATTCTAGCTATTACATAAGGGGGAAAACAACCTAATATCTAGGAAAAAGAAAAAAAAAACGGGCTCAAACCTGCCCTTACAACCCATTTCATGGAAATCAATCCAAATAGAAACCTAAGCCCATGAGTAGTGTCACCATCACATTATACATGCTCGCATAAAATAAAATAAAGTAAAGATGTTGGTGATTGCTAAAATTAAGTAGTCCAACTAATTAGTTCATCATAAAATTTCAAATTTTATATACTTAGCATTTTTAATCAAAATCAATCAGTCTAACCAATTGACTTAAACATATAATATTCCAAATTTTATATGTCTGCCTTTAATTAAAAATAATTGGTCCAACTAAAACATTAAATATATAAAATACTAAATTTTATTCAATATTATAATCTAAAGCCACCTTGTGAGAAAAAATAATATTTAAATAAAAAATTAATTATAAATCTCCGAGAAAAATAATTAATTAATTCTAGTTTAAATATTTAATATTCCAGTAAATACTATTTGGGCTCATTTTCATCAATCCAATTCACCATCCATTTGGCCCATTTAGATTTAATAGTTTTGGCCCAAAATAAATTCATTGAAATTCTAATTTTTAATAAAACTAATTTGGGATTAATTTAATTAAAACTGGGTCATCATTCTTTTGACCCACCCGGATAATTAAAATAACCCAAAACCTAAATATTAAAATCAGACTTGTGTGCAATACGACCCGACCCGTTTATGGTCGGGTCAGAGACCCGACGCTAATGGCCAGGTTGTGGCCTCGTGTTCGTGCCCCCAGCGCACGATCATGTGCGTACAACGCGATGGCCTTTGGCATTTGTGCGCACGTCATGCGCGCTGCGCGCGTGCACGGGACACGCAACCCTGTTAATTTCTCTCATTTTTCTTTCGTTTTCCGATTCATGAATCACATATACAATAATATCCAAAAACGAAGAAAAATTTCAAGCCTTAAATCATAATACAAACTTCATATTTAACATGCTTCATAAACATTAAATATAAACACATAATTCACATCAATGGTTAAATATGCAAATCAGAGATTGACTCTGATACCACTGTTAGGAAACAATGAAAAATACGCTGTGGAAAAAAAATCTCACGGTGGTCATCTCCATATTCAAACCATGGAAGAGATTTACATACCCGTTTTGTGAATTATTTGAAGAGAATTCCGATCTGAGCAACAAATAGGTTACCGCCTCTAAATCACCACGCTGGAATCCAAAGAAAAATATCTTCCTTTTTTTCTCCTTGATAGACGACTAGAGAAACAGAGAGAGGTCGAAGTGTTTTGACTTGGTGGCTAAGTAATATTGAGAGGCTAGGGTAAATTATTTCCATCAAGTAGTATTTATACTACACAAGGAAATAATAGGCCCATTAAGACCAAGCCCCAGGCGTCCAATCCGCCTACTTGGTTATTATTTTATTTAATTATTTAATATTTATTATTTATCAAGTAAATAATTACATAAATAAATTCATTAATTCAATAATTAATTTCTCAAAGAAACTAATTATCATATTAATATAGTTAATTAATTAATTAGATCATCCAATGACTAATTAATTATTTAATCACTATATCAAGTACTGAAAAAGCCCTTCAAGTCTAAAGCCAATTTTTTTTTGCAATTCCTTTAAACACGACTCTTTAGGTTCATCTCAAAAGGCAATTGGGAGGAAACCAAAGGATGTGGGTAACATCTAGCCAGGTGGCTCACATCATAACCCAATTAAGGATGACTGAATATGATCATTCCAAACCTTTCCCGCTCTGAATACCGTATGAGTATAAACCCTTTATTCTAATATCCCAGTCAAGTGAGAGTCACGATTTAGTCAAACCCACAATACTTGACCGTATGCATAACATCATGATGAGTTGAGTCTTGTGTCCAACAAGAGCAACTCCATTGCTTTGGCCAAAGACTTTTGACCTTACTCATTCATGAAAGAATAGGATATATTCTCATTCACTTATGAGAGAATAAATTCCATCTTGCAAATCAGTTAAGACTGCTGCTTGCCCATCAAGTTGCACTTCGAGGTTGACCCTACCTGTTAAGCCCCAAAATTTAGTCATCAAAGAACCTAACTTGAATACGTAAGTCTAACGTTGCAGTAGTTCAATTTGAAACCTGGGCCCAATTTACTAATGTATCTCAGGGTCCCTGCCCTGAAGCTATAAACCACATCATGAAGTAACTTAATATCCTTGAATAAAACTACCATTGTTTACCTCTAGGATCGTCTAAGTCGATACCTGTGATCCTCCAAGCTAGTCTCACTGGTCAACTCACCTATAGCTGGAAGGAAGAAATGAAAGAAAATACGTAAGCAAAGGCTTAGTGAGTGCCAGTATTCATGTGCAAGGTGCTTAAAATAGTTTTTAGACCCAAAATGATAAATTAATGAGGTGAAAACAATAATAGTTTTGTTTTTTTTCAAAGGATCATTGAAATCATGAGTAATAAAGACATTTGTGATCACAGTAACAATTAAGCAATAGCTAGTATGAGACCAAGATCTTAGTACATGCACGATGAGGTTTTGTTCAAAGATTATTAAAAACATGTTTGAAAAAATGACTTACGTTCATGATAAAACTGAAAAAATGAGTGGCATGATACTCAAGTTTCAAAACATGCATTTAAATAGTAGGCAGTTCAATGCAAGTAATACGTACTAGGCACGCTTAAGCAGGAGGGGGCCATGTAAGAAATACCATCGCATCTAATGACTTGCTCAAGGCTCTTTGGGTCCCGCTGCTTCTTTCTTATCACCCCTGAACACGTGACTTGAAAGCCATCACCTTATGCCTCCCCATGTAGGCTCGCGATTCCTGTTTGGTCGTATCCCGCGTATGCCACACGATCTAGTACCCACTCATCCTCAGAACACTTCGTCTTTAGGTGTTGGGATTTGTCCGTGGATAGCGGAAACCGTTTAAGACCGCAAGCTCGTGCTTGACTGGCCGAACTCTGCCCTATCCAAGCCCGACACTTGGGCTCGACACTTAACCATGTAACATGCAACACGTATCACTTGAATGTAGTCACGATGTATGATAACGATACAAGAACCAAATGATGGAGTAATTTCACGAAATCCATAAATCCGATATTTACTTTGAAATCATTCTTGTAAAATTTATACATTTGAAACAATTATGCAATCACGTATGTCACGAATGATGCAATGAAGCATTTTAGCTCACGATAAAATATTGAATCGAGCAAATAGATTTTTTAGAATTTCATTAAAAGAATGTTTTCCTTAAATCATTTTCACAAAACATGCCTGAAAAATTATTCTGACAAGATATGTCTTTGAAAACATTTATGCAGGTAACAGTTGGTGCCAAGAAATGGTTAATGCAAAATGAGTCCATGATTTGATTTGAAAGTGTTGAAACTCATTTTCATGTCAAGTATTCAAAGTATGATAAAAGTACATAGATATATATACGACGTGATCCTTTCAGTTTTGAAAGAGATATAACTATAATTTTGAGAAGCAACTCACCTTGTCCAACCGAATACCAAACCTCAAGTCCAGAATTTGAGTGCAAGTACCTATTCCAGATAAGAATATAATTATTAACACGCTCACATTATCAAGTCATTCGCTAATCCTAATTCCCAATATTACACTTAATTATGAAAATCAAAGGTTAAGGCCTAGCCAAAATACTCAACACTTACCCACCTTCAAGGCAATGTATAACTTGGATACAATAGACTTTAACCTCCGTTGCTTATCCATGAACAAGATTACTTAAGTTAGCTCCACCGTGCGCATCCATGGATCGTCACGTGTCTTTGCCGTTATCCTTTTTTAGTCCCTTTAACCTTCTAATCATCAACTAAACTTAGCACCTATAGATTCCCAATAAACTCATATTTCTTAGATTCTAGATTCCATATCAAGAAGCGGACTGGAAAAGGGTAACTCGGGCCTCCAAAGTCAACATTCCGAATCTTTCAAATCCAGACACCTCCTGCCACCTCATAAGAAAATCCACTTTGCGACCACATTACACCATCTATTTTGGCAAAAATTACCAATATAAACATCTATACACATAGGTCTTTCCAATTATGGTCTTGAGTGCACAATCAAACCACGGGACGGGTTATTTCGGAGCAAATAAATTCAAATAATAGTTTCTGGAAAATAAAACGGCATGCTGCCAGAGCTTCTTTGATAGCCGTTTATGAACTATTTCCATAATATTTTTAGGAATCTTGACTAGAAGTGATATCCATACTAGATAAGGATTCTAATGGTGGTTTTTCATGTACGATGAGAAAATAGGAAGAGGGGTTTTTTGGGCAAATGAATATGAAACACATATTCTAGAACTCAAAACAGATTACTTGCGGTGATTTTTGAATGAGAACTCTTAAATGTTTCCTTAAAAATTTCTAAAACCACTTAAAAGTAATGAAATATAAACTCACAGAGGATTCCATAGATGGCCTTGCATGTATGATCAAACCAACAAAAGTGTTGTTTCTTGCCAAGAAAAACAGAACACAATTCTGAAAATCAAAATCTGAACAGCTTAATGCACGGTTTGGGGAGATTATGAAACTTCGGGTAGCAGATTCGAACAATCCAATCCCATATTGTTGTTTCTTGTCCTCTTGGGAATATTTTAAGCTAAAGAACATCCGATTTGGACCTTACTTGGTCCCTCAAAACTTGAAAATAGAAACCTTGCCAGAGCTGGAATTGCTGTGCGGAAATGTCTGATTTTTGATTTTTGGTTGTCTATTGAAGTTTTTGGTAAAGTGGAGATGAAACCCTTGTATGGGTAGTATCACCATGAGGTCTTGTGTGCAATTATTTATTTCTTTTGTTTTTCTTCCATAGCCCTTACAATATTGTATCATCTCATACTCTCCCTATATATACATATGAGATAAAACTTGGCCCGTATATGGATATTAGTAGTATCAAGCCAAAGTTATTATCAATGACAATAGGTACTAATACATATTTAATCATGTACTCTTCAATATATTATACTACCAGGCATTGATTTAGTAAGTATGTTTGTTTTACAAAACCTTGGGTATCAGACTCTTTCCCCCTTAAAATAATTTGGTCCCCAAATTCTCACCTAAAAAAAAGTCGAGGATGGGGTCTTCGCATGTATTCTTTAGTCTTTTAGATTTCTTCTTCTTACTTGTTGTGATTTTTCAATATCACCTTGACCAATGACATTCATTTCTTTCTAAGTCCACGAACCTTTCGATCTACAATTCTCATTGGTTTTTCCACATAAGTCAAATTGCCTTGAACTTGTATTTTATCCACCTTGAGTATATGTTGGGGACTGGGTCGGTATTCGTTTAGCCTACTAACATGAAAGACATTATGCTTTCTAGAAAGTGCTGGTGAGAGTGCCAATTGATACGCTACTTTCCAATTCTTTCCAAAAACTTCAAAGGCCCATCATATCTGGGGCCTAACTTCCCATCCTTTTTACGCTGAATAATGCCTCATTGTGGAGATAACCACAAGAATACCTCATCTCCAATTGAAATTTTTAAGTCTCTTCTTCTTTAGTCAAAATAACTCTTCCGTCGACTCTGTGTTGTTTTCATTCGCTCTCAAATAAGTCGGATTTTATCTATAGCTTCTCGTACCCAATCTAATTTTGAAAATGTTGATTATTCCTTATTTTTTTCCTCTTAGGAATCCATTTGTCTTCATTTTCTAAGGAATCAGTGATCTGTACTTTCTCCCATAATGCTTCATACGGTGTCATTCCGATTGTGTCATGGTAGCTATTGTTATAAGCGAATTTTACTAAAGCTAGACATTAATCCCAACTTCGTTAAAAATTCGAAACACATGCTCGCAGCATATCTTCTATTATTTGAATGACTATCTCAAATTGTCCATCCAACTGAGGGTAAGCTGATGTGCTAAAGCTTAGCCTAGTTCTAATGCAACATGTATGCTTTTTCAAAATCGTGAAATGAATCTTGGGTCTCTATCAAGGACAATGTTAACTGAAACACCATGCCATTTCACAATTTCCTGAACATACAATTGAGCTAACTTAGAGAGGATCTACCTTCCGGATGGGTTTGTGAGCCTATCCACAATTATCTACATAGAATCATGACCGCTTATAGCTCGTGGTAAATCAGTTACAAAATTCATTGTTAGATATTCCCCTTTCTATTCGGGTATTTTTAAAGGTTGTAAAAGTCCAGAAGGTCGTTGATGTTTGATGTTTTGGTTTCACTTGTTGACATGCAAAGCATCGTGAGACATAATTAGTGACTTGGTTATTCAGATAAACTAACGAGTAAAGTTCCTTAACTCCTTATACATCTCATTACCTCCAGAGTATATGGTCTATTTCACGCGACGAGCTTTATCAAGAATTAACTTCTTCACACTAGCATCATTTGGTATATACACCCTATTTTTAAATTGTATCTGGTCGTCGTCCTCGATATGAAATTCAGGCCTATTTTCTTGAAGAATCTTCTCTCTTAAGTTCTTAAATATAAGATCTTGCTCTTGTACAACTTTGATCTTTCCAAGAACGTTGAATTCTACCTTGACATTAGCACACAAGATATATAACCCAAATTCTTCTGTATTCCAACAATCACATCCTCCAACATCCGCCATTCCTTAACCACTAATCTTGCAACACTCGCTTTCCAACTTAACACATCTGCTAATACATTAGTTTTTCCAGGGTGGTTATGGAATTAACAATTATAGTCCTCAAGAAGTTCCATCCACCTTTGTTTCAAAATGAACTCTTTTTGAGAGAATAGATACTTAAGACTTTTGTGGTTCATATAAATTATGAAGATGCTCCATACAAGTAATGTCTCCACTTCTTTAATGCAAAATAATGGAGGCTAATTCCAACTCATAGGTTGGGTAGTTTTTTCGTAGGGTTTGAGTTTACATGATGAATACGCTATCACTTTACCATTTTTCATAAGCTCACATCCAAGTCTCTCGTTAGAGACATCACTGTAAACCCCAAAATTATCATTTCCATTAGGAAGTTCTAAAATAGGTGCTGTTGTGAGCCTTCTCTTTAACTCTTAGAAGCTTGACTCACACTCATCATTCTATTCAAACTTCGTCTTCTTTTGAGTTAGTCGGGTTAATGGTCCTGCTATCTTAGAGAAATCCTTGACAGACCTCCGATAGTATCCTGCTAATCCGAGAAAACTTCTTATTTCTGTGACATTCTCAGGTCTTTTCCATTCCACAATAGATGCTACTTTCAAGGGGTCGACACAGATTCCATTACCCGAAATCACATGACCTAAGAAGGCAACCTTAGTTAACCCAAACTCACACTTGCTAAATTTTGCGTAGAGTTTGTTGTCTCTTAAGACTTGCAATTCAATCCTTAAGTGTCGTTTATGGTGTTCTTTGGTCTTAGAATAGACGAGGATGTCATCTATGAATATCACCACAAATTGATACAAATAGGGATGCAATATCCTATGCATAAGATCCATAAAGGCTGCTGGGGCGCTGGTCAATCCAAACGGCATCACTACAAACTCTTAGTGCCCATATCTACTCTGAAAAACAGTCTTAGACACATCCTCATTGTTGATTCCTAATTGGTAATATTCTTGTTGCAAATCAAGCTTAGAATACACTTTAGCTCATTGGAGCTGGTTAAGTAATTCGTCTATTCGTGGAAGAGGGTATTCGTTCTTGATACTTACACTAGTTAACCCATAGCAATCTATATGTAACATCAACGATCCATCTTCTTCTTGCCAAATAACACTGGAGCTCCCCATGGAGATGTACTAGGTTCAATGAATCCTATTTCCAACAACTTTTGTAGCTAAGCTTTCAACTCCTTATATTGGAGTGGTTCCGAGTAAAATCTTGATGGATAACTCCATCTCCCTATCTATTAGTAAAGAGGTTAAAAAATTCAGGCACCACGGATACTTAGTTAATATTCACTTTATCTTTTGGCTTGTTAACCATGGAAGCTAAATAGGCTTACCTTTCTTTCCAAAGTGTCTTTTGCGCCATAACAACTGAAATGATAGGTCCTAAAGCAATCCTTGTGTTCCCTACTAGATCTATAATCGACTTACCAGGTGCACAAGACTTCACAAACCTTGTAAGACAATCTATTGGGCATGGTGATAAGACAACTAATCCGTTTCTAGAATAATGTCATACTCTTGTATACGTAGCACTATAAGACCAGTTGTAAAACATTTTCCACTAATCATGATGTTACAGGATTTAAATCACTGAATCCATAACCATGCCACTATCCTTTCGTGTAGTAACTTCTAAGCTCACTTTTATAGTACGATCAAACAGGAAAATAGTCATTTATAATCACCTTTCCTATATCACATCCAAAAATCATTCTGTATAATATCAACAAACTATCACTGTACTCAAGAAACTACATGAAAGCTAATTTACCACTCGCTTTCTCATAAGTATGAGGTTGAGTAATTAATGTAAATCCTCTTATTCGAAAAGAATAGTCATCCTTTATTCTATTAGACCTTTCACGACTCAAGTGTCTCTTCGAAATCAATGCACCTATAGTGCTTTATTCTAGACATATTCCTACCTCAGCCCTACAATTGTAATCAATCATCGTTTGGTCGGACGCCCAAAAAATGGTTTGCCACAATTTAAGTACTGAAGCACTATATCTCCAACAATATTACAATCTCAAACTTTCACTTAATACCTAAATTACAGTCCGAGGAACCTATCCTGGTATAGCTCAGGCACTAGCCTAAGCTTTGATACCACTCTGTCACGCGACAAAATTTAGTCATAAAAGGACCCAACTTGAATACGTAAGTCTAACGTTGCAGTAGTTCAATTTGAAATCTGGACCCAATTTACCAATGTATCTCAGGGTCCCAGCCGTGAAACTATCAACCACATCGCGAAGTAACTTAATATTCTTGAATAAAATTACCATTGTTTACTTCTAGGATTGTCTAAGTCTATACCTGTGATCCTCTAAACTAGTCTCACTGCTCAACTCACCTATAGCTGGAAGGAAGAAATGAAAGAAAATATGTAAGCAAAAACTTAGTGAGTGTCAGTATTAGTGTGAAAGGTGCTTAAAATAGTTTTTAGACCCAAAATGATAAATTAATGAGGTTAAAACAATAATATTTTTTTTTCAAAGGATCATTGAAATCATGAGTAAGAAAGACATTTGTGATCACAGTAACAATTAAGCTATAGCTAGTATGAGACCAAGATCTTAGAACATGCACGATGAGGTTTTGTTAAAAGAGTATTAAAAACATGTTTGAAAAAAAGAATTATGTTCATGATAGAACTGGAACAATGAGTGGCATGATACTCAAGTTTCAAAACATGCATTTAAATATCCGGGGTATGCCACATGATCTAGTACCCACTCACCCTCAGAACACCCCATCTTTAGGTGTTGGGATTTGGCCGTGGATAGCAGGAACCGTTTAAGACCGCAAGCCCATGCTTGATCGGACGAACCCTGCCCTATCCACGCCCGATACTTGGGCTCGACACTTAACCATGTAACATGCAACACATATCACTTGAATGTAGTCATGATGTATGATCACGATACAAGAACCAAATGATGGAGTAATTTCGCAAAATCTATAAAATCGATGTTTATTATGAAATCATTCTTGTAAAATTTATGCATTTGAAACAATTATCCAGTCACGTATATCACGAATGTTGCAATGAAGCATTTTAGCTCATGATAGAATATTCAATCGAGCAAATAGTTTTTCAGAATTTCATTAAAGGAATGTTTTCCTTCAAATCATTATCACAAAACATGCCTGGAAAATTATTCTCGCAATATATGTCTTTGAAAACAATTATGCAGGTAACAGTTGGTGCCAAGAAATAGTTAATGCAAAATGAGTCCATGATTTGATTTGAAAGTGTTGAAACTCATTCATGTCAAGTATTCAAAGCATGACAAAAGTACATATATATATATATATACACGACGTGTTCCTTCCAGTTTTGAAAGAGATATAACTGTAATTTTGAGAGGCAACTCACCTTGTCCAACCGAATACCAAACCTCAAGTCCAGAATTTGAGTACAAGTACCTATTCCAAATAAGAATATAATTATTAACACGCTCACATCATCAAGTCATTCGCTAATCCTAATTCCCAATATGATACACTTAATCGCAAAAATCAAAGGTTAAGGCCTAGCCAAAATACCCAACACTTACCCACCTTCAAGGCAATGTATAAATTGGATACAATAGACTTTAACCTCCGTTGCTTATCCATGAACAAGATTACTTAAGTTAGCTCCACCGTGTGCATCCGTGGATCGTCACACGTCTCTGCTGTTATCCTTTTTTGATCCTATTATCCTTCTAACCATCAACTAAACATAGCACCCATAGATTCCCAATATACTAATATTTCTTAGATTATAGATTCCATATCAAGAAGCGGACTGGAAAAGGGTAACTCGGGCCTCCAAAGTCAACATTCCGAAGCTGCCAAATCCAGACACCTCCTGCCACCTTGTGAGAAAATCCACTTTGCGACCACATTACACCATTTATTTTGGGAAAATTACCAATATCAACATCTACACACAAAGTTCTTTCCAATTATGGTCTTGGGTGTACAATCAAACTACGGGATGGGTTAATTTTAGAGTAAATAAATTCGAATGATAGTTTCTGGAAAATAAAACAGCATGCTGGCAGAGGTTCTTTGATAGCCGTTTATGAACTATTTCCATAATATTTTTCAGGAATCTTAACTAGAAGTGATATATATACTCGATAAGGATTCTAATGGTGGTTTTTCATGTACGATCAAAGAATAAGAAGAGGGGTTTTTGGGCGAATGAATATGAAACACATATTCTAGAACTAGGAACAGATTACTAGCGGTGATTCTTTGATTGAGGACTCTTAAATGTTTCCTTAACAATTTCTAAAACCACTTACAAGTAATGAAATATAAACTCACAGAGGATTCCATAGATGGTCTTGCATGTATGATCAAACCACAAAAACTGTTGTTTCGTGCCAAGAAAAACAGAACACAATTCTGAAAATCAAAATCTGAACAGCTTAATGCACGGTTTGGGGAGATTATGAAACTTCGGGTAGCAGATTCGAACAATCCAATCCCATATTGTTGTTTCTTGTCCTCTTGGGAATATTTTAAGCTAAAGAACATCCGATTTGGACCTTACTTGGTCCCTCAAAACTTGAAAATAGAAACCTTGCCAGAGCTGGAATTGCTGTGCGGAAATGTCTGATTTTTGAGTTTTGGTTGTCTATTGAAGTTTTTGGTAAAGTGGAGATGAAACCCTTGTATGGGTAGTATCACCATGAGGTCTTGTGTGCAATTATTTATTTCTTTTATTTTTCTTCCATAGCCCTTTCAATATTATATCATCTCATACTCTCCCTATATATACATATGAGATAAAACTTGGCTCGTTTATGGATATTTGTAGTATCAAGCCAAAGTTATTATCAATGACAATAGGTACTAATACATATTTAATCATGTACTCTGCAATATATTATACTACCGTACATTGATTTAGTAAGCATATTAGTATTACGAAACCTCGGGTATCATATTACCGACAGGTGAATCGGATCTAACTACTCTAATGACGAACTTGATGTCACAAACACATCTTCAACGTGATGTCTCAGGTCTAAGGTTCATGCGTACCTATCACAACTAATCAGTTCTTTCATTGACTGTCATAGAGTGAAACCGATGTGACAGATTTGATGCGCGAACGCATCAGTCTCACTGATGTGTCTATGACACAAGCTCCCACTAACCCATAATGTTCAATTGGCACTTCCATGTCAAAGCTTATGTCGTACAAGTCTTATCCATTTTTGATGTGCAGTCAAAACTCTCTATGACTTGTGAACTAGTTTCGTCATTAAGTATCGAACTCTTCAAGTGCCCATCTCCCTAACCCATAAGGAGTAGAAGGTTCGCCTTAATGTCATGGACTTTATTTTGTTCTATAACTTACAAATACCTATAAGAAAACAACATAAAATGCCTTTTATAAATGAGGAGTGTTTAATTATAGTAAATATCCCCTATAATATTTATCCTCTATGGCATTTGAGTGCATAATACTAACATCTTTGAGATCTTTGGTTAATAGTATCTTTGTTGGGACTCATGTACGACTAATGGGGAACATATGGTTGATTTAAATGGAATGTAAAGGTTTAATTTCAGCATATGAAGTATTCATATAGTCTAATGCTTGGTGCTAGCTTAAGAAGGGACGTCTCCTAGATCAAGCTAGCGTGGTGGTGTGGCCGGGCCACCCTGGTCAGTTGACGCAACAAGAAAGGTGAAACTGTAAGAAATAAGGCACGTCTTATTGCCCAAAGATATTCGAAAAGACCTGACATAGATTATGACGAGACATACTCTCCTGTGGTATATGCAACTACTTTTTGGTATTCAATTAGTCTGGTACATTAAAAACTTGATCTGCGTCTAATGGATGTTCTCACAACCTACTTGTATGGCTCGCTTGATAATGATATATATATATATATATATATATATATGAAACTACCCAAAGGAACTAATATGTCTGAAGCATGTGTTGAAAATGCAGCATAACTTGAAAGAGGAGTTCCAAGGCTAGTTATTAATTACAAGCCACTAAAGAAAGCATTAAAATGGATTAGATATCCTTTACCAAATAAGAGACACCTGTTAAACAAATTATATTATGCTAAAGTAATGTCAAAATTTGACATGAAATCAGGATATTGGCAAATACAAATCGTTGAGCAAGATAAGTGTAAGACAACATTTACAGTTCTATTTGGTCATTACGAATGGAGTGTGATGCCGTTTGGACTTAAAAAATGCTCCTTCAGAATTTCAAAATATTATGAATGATATTTTTTGTGCTTACACATCGTTTATTATAGTTTATATTGATGATGTTTTAGTGTTTAGTCAAACAATTGATCAACATTTTAAACATTTGAAAACATTTATTAATGTTGTTAAGAAAGCAGGTTTGGTTGTCTTTGCCAGAAAAATAAAATTATTTCAAATAGAAATAAGATTTCTAGGACATTATATCAAAGAAAGAACTATATTTCCTATTGAAAGAGCTATTGCTTTTTCTGATAAATTTCCAGATGAAATTAAAGATAAAAATCAATTGCAAAGATTTTTCGGATGTTTGAATTATATATCAGTTTTCTGTGTGCTTGGTCTTCCTTTGTAGGTTTAGACACATTCGGATATGGGCAATTAACTTGGAAATGCCCTGGTTTCCTGCAATTATAACAAAGATTTGTTTTCATCTTTTGTTCATTTGTTAATCTTGCAAATCGTGATTTTCGAACCACTGGTGCTGAGAGGTCTTGCTGAGAAGACGCTTGATGCTGAATTGGCGCTGGAGAGGATGGTGCAGGATAGTGGGGCGTTTGATATTGTTGTAGATTTTGAACAGGCGGTTGATATGAATTTTGTCCTGGATGTTTAGGACTGCTTCCTTTCTTCTCATATCTCAAGAACTTTCTGAATCTGTTCAAAAGCGCTAGTTCTTCTTCCTCACTTATATCTGAAGCCTTTCCTTTACTACTGGATTTTCCTTTGATTGATGCCATTAGCGCTCCAGATTCAATTACTGGACTGCTCACTGCATCGCTGGCCGTATTCAACTCAAACTCAAATGCCTTGAGTTCTGAAAAAGCATCTTCTGGAGTTAGACTGTCCAGATTGTTTGATTCTCTCATTGCAATTGTTTTCATAAGGAATCTACTCGGGAGACTTCTGAAAATTTTGACGACCATTTCCCGATTTTGTAGTTCCATGCCCAAAGATGTTAATTCTGTGACAAGAGCTGTAAATCTCATGTCTAATTGTTCTAGTGTCTCATTGGATAACATCTTGAAGTCGTTGAATTTTTCTTTGGCAATTGATAATTTGTTTTCCTTGATTTGTGCTGAGCCACCACAAATAGTAGCCAACTTATCCCAAATTTCTTTAGTTGTATTGCATGATTTGACTTTGTTGAATAAGTTGTCATTGTCACCAATGGCTGTGTATAACGCATTCCGACCGACATTGTCTAGATTGGCTCGTCGACGCTCATCGGTGGACCATTCTTGTTTGGGCTTCTCCACATAACCGTCAGGCGTTTCTTCTGTGGCTTCGGGCGCTCTGGTGATAACTTTGTATATTTTGATTGGCCCATCTGAAATGATATCACACATTTCATCATCACATGAACACAAATAAGTAAACGCTTTGACCTTCCATGAATCATAATTTGACTCGGTCAACTTGGGAACTTTAGAGAATACCATGAAAAATTTAAAGTAATTTTAAAGCGAAATATAATTACTGTCGAATGCACCAAAATATAATTACTGTTCTCACAAGAATTTGTAGTACTCGTAAGTCCAGGTCGAACCCTAGAGATTGGTTGATCAAAATAATATTCAATGGGGAGGTTTGTTTGATAAATTAATAATGACAGGAATTAAATAGGAAGTTCAATAAATGTAAAGCATCGATTCAAGGATAGTTCGTTCTTCAATTCAAGTTGATCATAGACACCTAAAATACTATCTATTCTTTGATTACTTAGCCAAGAACATAAATAACCAGCTATTTATATCCCTATTAACTTCCGTATATCATTAACCAAAGCCCAGCACCCGGTAAATTCTTATTATCAACAGACTCGGTATTAAGCAATCCTAATCATGTTAATAATAGCATAACGAATTAGAAGCGACTAAGGATAAACAATAGTTTAAGCAAGCGCCAACTATTTAATTTACTCTAATGTTTCCCTCAGGTTATCAACGAAAATTGGGATCCTAATCATGAAAACCTAATTGCTACATGCATAAATCAAACATAACAATTACGGATTATGAAGATTTGTTAGCAATAGATTGTAATAGATAATCAACTAATGTGCACCTTAGATTATTATCTAAACAAGCATGAACATTAAGAATAAGAAACAAAAGATAATCAAACCGTAGATAGATAGATGAAGCTCCGTGTCTCACAACATGTGAATCAAAATGAACTCCCTTGAATCGAAATAAAAACTTAGCTACTCATAATTGTAAGCATAAAACATGAAAATACTATTTTTTCTAACTCTCTTCTCTTTGTTTTCTTCTTGTTTTTGTTCTTCTTCAACTCTTGCAAGACATATATATAGGCAATGAAAAGATGACATAATCATAGAGAGAATATATTCTCTCTTCCTTTATCAAGACATGGAGAATATATTCTTCCCTTTAACATCAAAGTATGGAGAATATATTCTTCCCTTTAACATCAAAGCATGGAGAATAGATTCTTCTCTTTAACATCAAAGCATTGAGAATATATTCGTCCCTTCACATTCTGATTTGTCACCTCTAATTCATCGATTCTGACTTTGACTCCTTCTAGACATTTGTAGAATTATGTGTTAGCTTTCATTTCCAACTGGCCTTGACTGAATCCAAGACACATAACTCTAGTTATGAATTTTTCACCAAAGCTGCGCATTCCAGTCCAGTCCAGAACAGAAATCTTCATTAAATTCTTCAACACTTTCGAGCCCTTTAACTTCCGAACTGGATCTGGACTTCTTCATAAGAAATATAGGCCTTTGTCTTAGCTTTCCAACTAGATAAAATTCAATAGAAACTAATGTCTTCATCTCCAGATATATTAATATAAACATCGCCAAATCTGTCATTTTGATTGAAATTGGTATTTTGCACTTCAACTCTTGCCCAAATCACAAAATGAGATAAAATCAGTTCCAATGGCCATATAATCACAATAAAATGCTAAAGATAGAGGTAATAAAATATATAAATATTGCACTTATCAAATTCCCCCACACTTAGCTCTTGCACGTCCTCGGGCAAAGATAAAGAGAAACTAGAAAAAAAAAAAACTAAAACTAAAGCCAACCACTTTCGTAGGTAACATGGTTGCATTTAGCATATGCAACAAGCCTTTAAACCCCTAGGTTACCCCTAGTGGACGAGTTTAGTCTCGTGAGGGTTTGCAGAAGATATACCCACAAAATCAATCTCTCAATGTACAAACAAGCAAGTTCATGAAATTTTCTTTCCAAACATCATCAATTCGTAACCAAAAATTAACAAAATTCGCTAGAAAGGTCAATCATGTGTCCACCATTACTCTTGCATTCACACAAACTTCTTAAGAATTTACTTCATTTTGTAACCGCAATACTATTAATGCAACATTTAACTCAACATCATCCCTTTATATTTCCTCAAGCATGAATAATAAATTAAAACGAGCAACATTTTATTATTAAGCACACACTTGTCTTTTGACGCGAATACAAACATTACTCATGAATGCACCCGGTTACTCAACAAGCGGATCATTTCATTCTGGACATACTTTGAATAGCCCTATTAGATTTCCAACACGGTAGCAGGTTTGGGCCGATAGATCCCAGACTAGATAGTCTTAGGTTACCAAGCTTGAAAACTCCTCAGGCTTAATCCTTTCAGTGTAGATAATCCCAGGCGCTATACTATATTTTCAACATTACGCAATTTACGCCTCAAGCTTTACACCGAGGAATTTCATCCATTATTATTTTAAGTCACTATCAACCAGATTAACCTTGAGGAATTTGAAGGGATTTCAGCAAGTTAAAAGTCACATACAAAGTTATGCTAAATTACGAATTCACACGAATTTCTCTAAAAGCCTGTACTTCAACAATCATAACAATTTAAACACTACTTAACTTCTCTATTGAATCTAGTCTATTTTTCAATCAACCACTGATGAAGGAAAATAATTTTTCACTACCTTACTTGGCTGCACAATAAAGAAATTTTGTTTTTTTTTTTAACTCATAAAACAAATAACTAACCATCTCCCCCACACTTAAAATCTGCATTGTCCTCAATGCAACACAGAATGAAAATAAATAAAAAAAAAATGAACAAACAAAATTAAAAGAGATAAGGAAAAAGAAAGCAAATCTGATGTTGGTCGTTCAGCCACTCTTGGGTTGCCTCCCAAGCAGCGCCTTTTTTTAAAGTCGTTGGCTCGACTTTGCAGCCTTTTAATCCAAGTAAGTTGGATTGATCAATGAAACTTCTTCAATTGTATGCTCTTGGAAACCTTCATAGAAAGGTTTAAGTCGATGTCCATTTACCTTGAACAACTTGTTAGTTTCTAAGCTTTGAATCTCTACTGCACCATAAGAAAAAACATTAATCACAACAAAAGGTCCAACCCAACGAGAACGTAACTTACCAGGCATTAATTTGAGTCTTGAGTTGTAAAGCAACACTTTTTGTCCAATCACAAATTCTTTCCTAGAGATCATCTTGTCATGAAACCACTTGGTCTTTTCCTTGTAAATTCGGGAATTCTCATAAGCATCAAGGCGAATCTCCTCTAACTCTTGTAGTTGCAACTTCCTATGTATACCAATTTGATCTCTATCTAAATTGCAACTCTTTACAGCCCAAAACGCTTTGTGTTCCAATTCCACCGGAAGATGACACGATTTACCAAAGACTAACCTATATGGAGACATCCCAATAGGTGTTTTATAGGCTGTCCGGTACGCCCATAATGCATCTTCAAGTCGAAGACTCCAATCTTTTCGATTAGGATTTACAGTTTTTTCCAAGATGGACTTGACTTCTCGGTTGGACACCTCGGCTTGCCCATTTGTCTAAGGGTGATAAGGTGTGGATGTCTTATGAAACACCCCATATTTTTTTAGCAAAGTATCCACAGCTCGATTACAAAAATGGGACCCCTGATCACTTATCAACGCTTTTGGTATGCCAAACCTACTAAAAATGTTAGACTTGAGAAAACCTACAACAGCTTTAGAATCATCAGTTTGGGTGGCTTTAGCTTCCACCCACTTCGAAGCATAATCAACCGCAAGTAAGATATAAACAAAACCAAAGGAGGAAGGAAAAGGTCCCATAAATCAATACCCCATATATCAAAAATCTCACAAACAAGTATGGGCATTTGAAGCATTTCATTCCTATGACTTAAATTCCCCGTTCTTTGACATTGTTCACAATTTTTACACATGACATAAGCATCACGGAATAAAGTAGGCCAATAGAAACCACTATCTAACACTTTTCTTGCAGTTCTCTTAGGTCCAAAATGACCACCACACGCATAAGCATGACAAAATTTCAAGACAGACTCTAATTCAGAATCAGGCACACATCTCCTAATAATTTGATCGGAACAAAACTTCCACAAGTATGGATCATCCCACACATAATATTTTGCCTCACTCTTAATTTTATCTTTCTTAGCTCTACTCAAATCATCAGGTAAAGTTCTAGAAACTAAATAATTCACTAAATCAGCATACCAAGGAACCATACCTTGCAGAGCAAACAATTGCTCATTTGGAAAGAATTCTTGTAGTGGCACCAGATTTTCTTTTCGCACTAATCGACTCAAATGATCTGCCACCAAATTTTCAGCCCCCTTTTTATCTTTAATCTCCAAATCAAATTCTTGAAGAAGAAGAATCCATCTCATTAACCTCGGTTTTGATTCCTTCTTCGCCAAAAGATGTCTTAAAGCTGCATGATCAGAAAATACAATCACTTTAGATCCAAGTAAATAAGAACGAAATTTATCAAAAGCAAAAACAATAGACAAAAGTTCTTTTTCAGTAGTTGAATAATTGCACTGAGCCGCGTTAAGGGTCCGGGAAGCATAATGGATCACATGAGGTTGTTTGCCAACTCGTTGTCCTAAAACTGCTCCCATTCCATAATTACTCGCATCACACATTATTTCGAATGGAAGAGACCAATCTGGTGGCTGCATCAAAGGTGCAGTGGTTAACGCTGATTTTAGTTTATCAAAAGCATCCTTGCAGTCTTGGGTGAATTCGAAAATCACATCTTGTTGTAGCAACTTGGATAGAGGCAATGCAATCTTCGAAAAATCCTTGATGAATCTACGATAAAAACCTGCATGGCCAAGGAAAGATCGCACATCCCTCACACATGTGGGGTAGGGTAAGTTCACAATTAAATATACCTTAGCATTATCTACCTCAATACCCCTACATGAAATAACATGTCCTAATACAATCCCTTGTTCTACCATAAAATGACATTTTTCAAAATTCAAAACAAGGTTTGTGTCAATGCAACGATCAAGCACACGAGATAAATTTTCAAGACAAGAATCAAATGAATCCCCATGCACAGTAAAATCGTCCATAAAAACTTCAATGTACTTTTCGATTAAATCGGAGAAAATACTTATCATGCAACGCTGAAAAGTGGCTGGTGCATTGTAAAGTCCAAACGGCATCCTCCAATAAGCAAATGTTCCAAACGGACACGTGAATGTGGTTTTCTCTTGGTCTTCAGGAGCAATCACAATCTGGTTATAACCTGAGTAACCATCAAGAAAACAATAATGAGATTTACCGGCTAATCGTTCAAGCATTTGATCAATAAAAGGTAAAGGAAAATGGTCCTTTCTCGTTGCTGCATTCATCTTGCGGTAATCAATGCAAACATGCCACCCATTTTGAATCCTCGTAGGAACTAGCTCATTATTCTGGTTCTGCACTACCGTCACTCCAGATTTTTTTGGTACAACCTGAACAGGACTGACCCACTTGCTGTCTGAAATTGGGTAAATAACTCCTGCATCCAACAACTTCAGGATTTCTTTCTTTACTACATCCATCATCAATGGATTCAACCTCCTTTGAGCCTCTCTGCTTGGTTTTGAGTCATCCTCTAACAAAATCCGGTGCATGCACATGGAAGGACTAATTCCCTTGATGTCTGCTATAGTCCATCCAATTGCTATCTTATGATCTCGAAGCATCCTAACGAGTCTTTCCTCTTGCACCGTAGTCAGATTCTTTGCAATTATTACTGGCAAGGTCTCGGTTTCCCCTAAGTACACATACTTCAAATGCTCGGGTAAGGGCTTAAGTTCTAAACTCGGTGCCTGCAACACAGATGGCAACAATTTTGTGTGATTAAATGATAACTCAATTTTTGACACATTATACTTGCTAGGTGCTGGTGGTAAGGACTGCAAAGCCATAATCATCTCTTCAACTTCATCACTAAAATTCATATGTTCCCTGAATTGCCATAAACCATGACTGAGTACTACTTCCAATGCATCCACTTGATTTTTCTCAAAAACCTCCTAGGCTAACACATCAATAATATCAATACAATAAACTGAATTCACATCAGGGGGATACCTCATCGATTCGAATATGCTAAATTTGACAATCTGCCCATCGAACTCCATTGATAAAGTGTCATCATGAGCATCAATCTTTGTTCTTGCTGTTTTGAGGAAGGGGTGTCCTAGGAGGATCGGGGCTGGATTTGGGGATCCATTATCTTCCATATTCAGAACGTAAAAATTAGCTGGAAAGATTAATTCATTCACCTGCACTAACACATCCTCAAGCACCCCCTCGGGGTATGCATTAGATCGATCCGCCAATTGTATAATAACACCAGTTTGTTTCAAGGGACCCAAATTAAGAGATGCATAAATTGAATAAGGCATGACGTTAATTGATGCACCTAAATCTAACATGGCACGTTCAAATCTATTATTACCAATCACACAAGGGAGAGTAAATGTACCTGGATCCTTACACTTATGTGGCAGTTTTCGCTGGATTATTGCAGACACATTTTCATCCACTTTAATCTTTTCGTCTCCTCGTAGCTTCCTCTTCGTGGTGCATAGCTCCTTAAGGAATTTCGCATATCTCGGAATCTGACTAATAGCATCAAGCAGTGGAATGTTTACTGCTAGCTTCCTGAATGTCTCCAATATCTCCTTCTCTTCATTTTGTTTCTTGGATTTACTTAACCTGCTCGGAAAGGGGATGGAAACAGGAACAGTGTTAGTGGAATTATGCATGTTTGAAGGAAAACTTACCTTAGGAGCTTCGAGACTAATTTTAGCTTCTGTGGGTTTTTCTTCTTCCAACACACTTTGAGTTGGGCTCTGAATTTCTTTTCCACTCCGCAAAGTTACTACACTGGCATTCTCTCTAGGATTTATGATTGTTTGGGAGGGTAATTTGCCCGAACCTTGAGCTTCCATCTTGCTCATCGAAGTTGCTAACTGACTTATCTGTTTCTCTAAATTTTGGATGCTGTTTCTTGTTTCCTGTTGAAATTGTTGGGTATTGTTAGCGAGAGCTTTAACAATTTCATCTAAAGCCATACCTGAATTCAAAGATTGATTCGTTTGATGTTGCTGTCGAGGCTGGAAAGAATTTTGATAACGATTTTGCCCAACTTGATTTCCATAACTGAGATTGGGGTGATCTCGCCAGCCTGGATTGTATGAATTGGAATAAGGATCGTACTTTCTTTGTTGCTGACCTGGGAATCCTCCAATGGCATTGGCTTGCTGGTTCGTTTCTTCTTGCAATGTAGGACACGCATCAGTGTGGTGTCCTGTAACTGAACAAATACCACATACCTTCGCTACTTGCAAATTTCCTACGGCCATCTGACGAACTAATGAAGTTAACTCAAAAATTTGATGCTCAAGGTTAGATGTACTTACCTCGTTGACTTTTTTAGGTGTATGATCTAACCTCATGCCAAATTGTTGTGAATTTGCTGCCATGTTGGAAATTAAAGTCCTAGCAGCGGTGGGGGTTTTATCCACTAGAGCTCCTCCACTTGCTGCATCAATCATGTTCCTTTCCATGGGAAGTAAGCCTTCATAAAAATATTGAATTAATAGTTGCTCACTTATCTGATGGTGTGGACAGCTTGCACATAACTTCTTAAATCGCTCCCAATATTCATATAACGATTCTCCGTTGTACTGCCTTATGCCACAAATCTCTTTTCTTATGTTGGCAGCCCTTGATGCTGGAAAGTACTTCTCCAAAAATAGTCTTTTGACCTCATTCCATGTTGTTATCGTCCCTGAAGGTAAGTAATAAAGCCAATCTTTTGCATCATCTGCTAAGGAAAATGGGAATGCTCTTAATTTAATTTGTTCCTCAGATACTCCCGTCGGTCTCATGCTCGAGCATACAACATGGAATTCCTTTAGGTGCTTGTTTGGATCCTCTCTTGCAAGACCACGAAATTTAGGTAATAAGTGAATCAATCCCGATTTCAATTCAAAGGCAACATCTAAATCAGCATATTCAATGCATAAAGGTTGTAAATTAAAATCCGGAGTAGCCAACTCCTTCAAAGTCCTATTATTTCCAGCCATGACTTCCTCTTCGTCTGATTCACTTGAAAATAAGTGAAGAGATATGGTGCTTCCGTGTGGAGATAAGATAGATTCTTCCGATTGCACGTTTTCCACGTTGCTCGTCTTCTTAGCGTCTTTCCTCAATCTACACAATGTTCTTTCAATCTCTGGATCAATTTCCTGGGTCTTAGATTGAGAAGAACGAGTCATAAAATTAAAAAAACTCAGAAGGTAAAGTACAGAAATAACAAAAAAAATAAAAATAAAATAAAATTTTGACCGAAAACCAATCCCCGGCAACGGCGCCAAAATTTGGTACGTGTCGAATGCACCAAAATATAATTACTGTTCTCACAAGAATTTGTAGTACTCGTAAGTCCAGGTCGAACCCTAGAGATTGGTTGATCAAAATAATATTCAATGGGGAGGTTTGTTTGATAAATTAATAATGACAGGAATTAAATAGGAAGTTCAATAAATGTAAAGCATCGATTCAAGGATAGTTCGTTCTTCAATTCAAGTTGATCATAGACACCTAAAATACTATCTATTCTTTGATTACTTAGCCAAGAACATAAATAACCATCAATTTATATCCCTATTAACTTCCGTATATCATTAACCAAAGCCCAGCACCCGGTTAAATTCTTATTATCAACTGACTCGGTATTAAGCAATCCTAATCATGTTAATAATAGCATAACGAATTAGAAGCGACTAAGGATAAACAATAGTTTAAGCAAGCGCCAACTATTTAATTTACTCTAATGTTTCCCTTAGGTTATCAACGAAAATTGGGATCCTAATCATGAAAACCTAATTGCTACATGCATAAATCAAACATAACAATTACGGATTATGAAGATTTGTTAGCAATAGATTGTAATAGATAATCAACTAATGTGCACCTTAGATTATTATCTAAACAAGCATGAACATTAAGAATAAGAAACAAAAGATAATCAAACCGTAGATAGATAGATGAAGCTCCGTGTCTCACAACATGTGAATCAAAATGAACTCCCTTGAATCGAAATAAAAACTTAGCTACTCATAATTGTAAGCATAAAACTTGAAAATACTATTTTTTCTAACTCTCTTCTCTTTGTTTTCTTCTTGTTTTTGTTCTTCTTCAACTCTTGCAAGACATATATATAGGCAATGAAAAGATGACATAATCATAGAAAGAATATATTCTCTCTTCCTTTATCAAGACATGGAGAATATATTCTTCCCTTTAACATCAAAGTATGGAGAATATATTCTTCCCTTTAACATCAAAGCATGGAGAATATATTCTTCTCTTTAACATCAAAGCATGGAGAATATATTCTTCCCTTCACATTCTGATTTGTCACCTCTAATTCATCGATTCTGACTTTGACTCCTTCTAGACATTTGTAGAATTATGTGTTAGCTTTCATTTCCAACTGGCCTTGACTGAATCCAAGACACATAACTCTAGTTATGAATTTTTCACCAAAGCTGCGCATTCCAGTCCAGTCCAGAACAGAAATCTTCATTAAATTCTTCAACACTTTCGAGCCCTTTAACTTCCGAACTGGGTCTGGACTTCTTCATAAGAAATATAGGCATTTGTCTTAGCTTTCCAACTAGATAAAATTCAATAGAAACTAATGTCTTCATCTCCAGATATATTAATATAAACATCGCCAAATCTGTCATTTTGATTGAAATTGGTATTTTGCACTTCAACTCTTGCCCAAATCACAAAATGAGATAAAATCAGTTCCAATGGCCATATAATCACAATAAAATGCTAAAGATAGAGGTAATAAAATATATAAATATTGCACTTATCAGGTTTTGGTCACGAGTTTGTTTGTTTTTGGAAAGTTCAAACAACTTGGAGATATCTCAATAGTAGTGTAGGTTTTTCTTAAAAAGAGATTTGAAATATGGGCGACTGTCTAGGAATGTATTTGAGAAGCTTAAAGGATTTCGGCTCTGGAGTTTATAAGCTTTTTCTTTCAAATAAATTCAGCAACGTTTTGGACCCTTTTTCTTATTTTTACGTCCAGATGTTTTTCTATATGTATGTTCTATGTCCCTTTTGCTGAAAAGGTGATTTATAGTTTGTTTTGAGATTTTGTCCGTTGGACACGGTTGGAATCTCGTTTCCCTAAACATTACATGAGTTCTGACAATCCTAACTTTGGGTATATTTAATTGGTTAGACATGGTCTTAGTTTCATAAATCTGACAGTCTCGGTGAAAGATATGGCTTGCCCATAAGTTGTAGTGCTTATATTTTAATAGCACTTATCCGACTTTTGAGGCATCTTGTCTTATTTCCGTTTGGGAATAATTTCCGTTGATTCATGCATCTTTGATAACTTGGATTTGAATCTTCAGGTTACGCTTGGAGAACTAGGCGCTTGAGCCTTTGGAGTTTAGGCTTTTTGAAAGTAGCCTTCTTTGTTAATCAGACGCTTGAGAAAGGTCACAATCTTTGCCCGATTTTTAGACGCTTGTCCTTTCACTTTATCTTTGATAGACTCACTCAGAATTCTATCATTGACTTAGTGTTAAGTACTTGGTCTAAGGTCCACAACAAATCTTGAGTGCTGAGTTCGTAACCTGGGATAGTCTTTTAGCGTTTGACGGACGCTTGAGACTAATCTTTATCTTCACTGTTTCTTCAGACGCTTGATCTTCAACTTCATCACTTGGTAGACTCACACAGAATTCTTCTAGTGATTTAGTATCACATTCTTAGTCTAAACTCTATAAAGATAAAAATACAAGCTTAGTACAAAAACACGAGCTTTCAGGCGCTTATACATTTGTTCTACGAAAGCCTTTATACTTTACATTTCTTGGGGTCTAACATGGAATCCTAATTGTCATCATCAAAACATCTAACATGAAATTCCTAACAGTAATAGGCTTATTAGGCTTGTTTTATTTTGCTTTAGATTGTTAGGCTAAGTAGTCTTAGGCTGAGCGTCTGATAATTTCTGAGTGAGTTTATCAGTGGTAAAGTTCGAAGACTCAAGCGCCTGATTTCTGAAAGAAGATAAAAGTCTCCAAGCGTCCAATTGACCAGCTACATCAAGCGTTTCCTTATGGGACAGAAGTAATGTCACCTGAATTTATTTCTAAGTTCAAAAGGAGTTTAATGCAAATATTCCCGAAGCATTAAATACCAACGGATATTTAATTCAAATGCATTAAATGCTGATAAGAGCATTAAATGTGATAAGCACTTTCAGACGTACGGAGAAGCCACCCTATTGGACTGTCAACTATCTTAGACTGCAGCACCAACTTTTGTGCAGCAGATTTTCAGGAAAAAGGACAAAAGTTGTTCACTCGCGGAAGTGAGAGACACGCGCCTGTGCATGTGTCAAACAAACACTTTCTCCAAGAATGCCTATAAATAGGACTTCAACAACAAGCCAAATAGAGAACAATTAATCTTCAAGTCGAATTGATGTTGCATTGAAGTCTCATTCCTTAAACTCTCAGAAAAGCCAGAATATTCAAGAAAACATTCCCTTTGCTTTTCTTCAATCCTGAGACAGTCAACAAATATCTCAAACATTCTTTTCGAAGAAACCACTTTCCTACTGAGATATTTCCAAGTTGTTTGAACTTCATCAAAATCAAACAAACCGCTTTAGAAAAACCCATCCAAGCCTCGCGATCTGTGTGAAGTCGAAGTTGGATACTTGCATCATTTCTGGGTGAAAGAAGCAAGGAGATTGAAGTGATTTGGAGCAGAAGTCTGTGTAATCAAGGAGCTCAAGTCATCGACATCTATCTCTCCCTATTGTGTAGAAGATTCTGTGTGATTCTTTGAGAATCACTTTAGTGGATTGCCTCCAAGTGTTCAAGGAGAAGAAGGACGTAGTTGGGATTACATCACCCAACGAACCTTACAAATATTGTGTTATTTACTTTTCAGTCAATCATATCATATCATATCATTGCATAAATTGACTAAGTAAAATACAATTAAACGCTAAGCAACTAAGAAACTTCTGGTGACGCTAAAGCTTTCAAAAGAAGACTAGAAAAATCATTCCGCTGTGCTAACACTGATTAAAGAACTGAACGCTTAAACCCACTGGGTTAAAGTATTCAAATCTTGAAGTCTAAGTTAACTCTCTAAAAACAGTCTTCATCAGACGCTTAACCTAAGCGTCTATATTTCTAAGAAAATGCGCAGTCAAGCGTTCCCTTTTTAAGCGTCCAACCAGTTTAATACGAAATCTTTTTGAAGTCGAAAAAGACTTCAGGGTCTATTCAACCCCCCCCTTCTAGACCCTTTCGTATTCCACTTGGGACCAACAAGTGGTATCAGAGCGGTTAAAATTGAAATTTCCGAGCATAACTGCTTTTTTAGATCCTTTCTTTCAAAAATCTAATTGTCTTTTAAAATTTAGATATGGCATTTGCTAAAGTTCCCAAGCGACTGAATCAAATTATGACACATGGAAAGTCAAAGCATTTACATATCTCTGTTCATGTGATGATGACATGTGCGATATCATTTCAGATGGGCCAATCAAAATATATAAAGTTATCCCAAGAGCGCCTGGAGCCACAGAAGAAACTCCCGATGGTTACGTTGAAAAACCAAAACAAGAATGGACTCCAGATGAGCGTCGAAAAGCTAACTTGGACAATGTTGGACGTAACGCTCTATATACGGCTATTGGTGATAATGACAACTTATTTAACAAAATCAAATCTTGCAAAACTACTAAAGAAATATGGGATAAGTTGGCTACGATTTGTGGTGGCTCAGCCCAAATCAAAGAAAACAAACTTTCCATCGCCAAGGAAAAGTTTAATGGATTTAAGATGCTACCCAATGAAACGTTAGAGCAATTGGATATAAGATTCACAGCTCTAGTTACAGAACTTACATCGTTAGGAATGGATTTACAGAACCGAGAAATGGTGGTCAAAATCTTTAGAAGATTACCAAGTAAATTCTTGATGAAGACAACCGCAATGAGAGAATCAAATATGCTAGATCTTCTAACTCCAGAAGACGCCTTTTCAGAACTAAAAGCATTTGAGTTCGAGTTGAATTCTTCCAGTGATATTGTGAGTAGTCCAGTGATTGAATCTGGAGCGCTTATTGCATCAATCAAGGGCAAATCGGGTAATAAAGGAAAGAATTCAGATATCAATGAGGAAGAAGAGTTGGCTTTGCTGAATAGATTCAGGAACTTTTTGAGATATGAAAAGAAGGGAAAAGGTTTCAATAATCAAGGACAAAGTTCATATCAAGCGCCCACTCCAGTACAACAACAGTACCAAGCGCCTCAGTATTCTGCTCCGTCATCCCAAGCGCCTGCTCAATATCAAGCATCTACTCAAAATATCTCAGCACCCGTGGTCTCAAAGCCACACACTACAAGGTTATCAAATGAACAAAAGATGAAAACTAATCTTTGTTATAATTGCAGGAAACCAGGGCACTACCAGGTAAATTGCCCTTATCCAAACGTATCCAAGCCCTCAAGGCAGGATTACTTGGATAGAAACCAATTCAGGAGCAACCTTCGGCAACAAGGTTTGTTAGCGGAATCAGAACCAGCATCCGCACCTGAAGATTTAGAATCATCAGACGAAAGTAGTGATGATGATGAGCCATTAAATGACTCAGCGCTCATATGTCTCATGGCCAGAGATGATGAAGCGTCTCCTGAGGTAATCAATGAATTATCAATTCCTCTTTCTTATGATGAATTACTTGACAAAGTCAGAGAATACTACAATGAATGTCAAGAAGCTGCCAAAATATATCAAAATGATCTCATAATTATTTCATCACTCACTAAAGATAAAGTAACGCTCAGAGCAGAGTTGCAAATTCAGCAACAGTGCATTGAGAAAAACAAATCGCTTGAGAGTGAAGTTATTCAATTAAAAGGTGATCTTGATATAATAGTCAAGAGAGAAGCTGATCTGATGGCTAAACTTGCCAAGTCAGAACAGCTCGTCTCATCGTTGTCCAAAGCATCCAGAAAGCTCAACAATGTGACTGAAGTAACAAGGTTATTTGGAGAAAAGACCGGTTTAGGATGCAATAAATTCGGTAAACAACCAAACAAACCTAATGATACGGCAAACAACAAAGGAAAAGGTGTTTTCTTTGTTGAGAAAGGTTCACAAGGTCAAAATCAAAATGAACCAAGTGACAATGGTAAGAGGCCAAATGAGAAAGTCAAAACTGACTCAGGCAAGGGGAAAACTAAGGCAAATGATTCACAAAGACGGGTTTATCCAAACGCTCAAAAAGCTAAAGATAAGACTGACAACTGTGAATCAAGCGCTAAGCGTCCAGCACCAAAAGTGCAACCCAAGCCAGTGCCAAGGAAATACCATCGTCAATATCCAAGACAGTCAAGATTATATTATCGATACTATGATGATTATGATTATCATTATCATTATAATCAAGGATATTATTATACACCCAAAAAGCACACACAACACAATATAAAACCCAAAAAGGCCAATATTCCTACAATGAATACTAGGCAAATATGGGTTCCTAAAGTTCTAATTCAAAATGACAATGTTACTAATGTTAAAGGACCCAAGCAACAATGGGTACCTAAACAGAAATAGAACTTCCTTCTTGAGTGCAGGTACCTAGAGCTAGAGTCGATACATCTGTTTGGTACTTCGATAGTGGATTGTCAAGGCACATGACTGGTTCCAAGGATCTTCTGATCAACTATCGAGCTGCCAATGGTCCTCAGGTTGTATTTGGTGACAACTCCAAAGGTAAAACCAAAGGTATAGGTACTGTGCATAGGGGGAACATCATGATAAGTGATGTTTATTTTGTTGAGGGTCTGAAGCATAATTTATTAAGCATAAGTCAATTTTGTGACAAAGGCTTTGAAGTCATATTCTCAAGTGACTGTTGCTATATAAATGACACTAAGACTAAGTCTACTAAATTGAAAGGAAAAAGAACTAACAACGTATATTTGGTAGATTGGGGTTCAACACTTGATAACAACCCAACATGCTTTGTTGCTAAAAATGAATCTAAAAAGGGTTAGTTATGGCATAGAAAAATGAACCACCTCAACTTTAAAACAATCTCTCAACTTATAAGTCAAAATCTTGTAGAGGGATTACCAAATGGACCATTTCACAAGGATCGCCTTTGTGACGCTTGTCAAATGGGTTAACAAGTTAAGTCATCGTTCAAGAGAAAACCTCATCTATCTACCTCTAGAATACTTGAACTACTTCACATGGATCTGTTTGGACCTGTTCAAACAACCAGTGTAAGCGGTAAAAAGTATACTTTGGTGATAGTAAATGATTTCTCTCGATTTACTTGTGTGGAATTTCTGTCATCCAAAGATGAAACATGTGACAAGTTAACAACGCTTATTCGACAACTTCAAACATTGAAAGATCTTAAAGTTGCGAGAATAAGAAGTGATCACGGTACTGAGTTTACTAACAAGGTTGTTGAGAAGTTTTGTGCAGAAAATGGAATACACCATGAGTATTCAGCTCCCAGAACTCCCCAACAAAATGGTGTTGCTGAGCGCCGGAACCGAACGCTTAAGGAAGCCGCTAGGACAATGTTAGCAGAATCCAAGCTTGCTCCTAGGTTTTGGGCCGAAGCGATCAACACTGCGTGTTACACTCAAAACCGTTGCATGATCAACAAACAGCATGGAAAAACTCCATATGAACTGTGGAAGGGACGTAAGCCAAATGTTTCATACTTTCACATCTTTGGTTCTAAGTGCTTTATTCATAATAATGGATCCCAAAGCCTAAAGACTTTTGATCCTAAAGCGGATGAGGGAATCTTTCTAGGCTACGCCAAGAATGGGAAGAATTTTCACATCCTAAACAAGGGCAAATCGAAGGTTGAGGAATCTATTCATGTTGTTTTTGATGATGCTAACCAAGAACCGAGTAAGGTTCATATAAATGATGTAGGATTTGAAGATCTTTGTCATCAAGCGTCTAAGATCACTATTGATGAAGATACTGACGACGATGATGAGATCTCAGTGCCACCTCCTAAGATTACTCGTGAGATTACTCTGGACAATTTTATAAGAAATGCTGATGATCATGAAGAGAGTGATCATCAAGAGCAAACAAGGAATTGTGAATTTGAAGCGCCTACGCAAGAAGGTAGTCAAGCGTCTGATCCCCAAGCGCCTGTTAGATCTCTTAACCTCTTCCAACCAGACAGACTATGGCTGCGAGATCATCCACCAGAGCAAATTATTAGAGATATTAGAGCGCCTGTTAGAACTAGAGCCGCTACAATCAATGAGGCTATGTTCGCAAGCTTTCTATCACAGATGGAACCTAAGAAAGTGGATGAAGCGCTAAGTGATCCAAGTTGGATTGAAGCCATGCAAGAAGAACTTAATCAATTTGAGCGTAGTAAGGTTTGGACACTAGTACCAAGACGAACTCACCAAGGAGTCATTGGAACTAGATGGGTTTAGAGAAACAAGATGGATGAGAACGGCATTGTAATGAGAAACAAGGCCAGACTCGTTGCTCAAGGTTATTGCCAAGAAGAGGGCATTGACTTTGATGAGACATACGCTCCTGTCGCCCGTCTTGAAGCAATCCGCATGTTTCTACCGTATGCAGCGTTTAACAAATTTACAGTGTATCAAATGGACGTGAAGAGTGCCTTCCTGAATGGTAAACTCCAAGAAGAAGTATATGTGGAGCAACCACCGGGATTCTTCAACTACCATGGTAAGAGTATGGTGTACAAGCTAGACAAAGCACTCTATGGGCTTAAGCAAGCACCCCGAGCATGGTATGACACTCTCTCTATCTTTCTTATTGGTAAAGGCTTTTCAAAAGGCAGCGTTGATACAACGTTATTTAAAATTACTAATAACGAAGATATTCTCTTAGTCCAAATTTATGTCGATGATATTATTTTTGGCTCTACTAACAAGCGTCTGTGTGAGAAATTTTCGAAAATGATGCAAGAACAATTTGAAATGAGCATGATGGGTGAATTAACTTTCTTCTTAGGATTACAAGTTAAACAACTCCCAAATGACATATTTATAAACTAAGCTAAATATACAAGAGATATGATTAAGAAATTTGGTATGGAAAATGCATCATCTTCAAAAATTCCAATGAGCCAAATGCTTAGGTTAAATAAAGATGAAAGTGGGAAGAAAATTTATATACTAACTATAGAGGTATCATTGGATCACTTCTTTATCTTACTGCTAGTAGACCTGATATCATGTTTTCGGTATGCATGTGTGCACGATTTCAAGCTGATCCTAAAGAGTCACACTTAATTGCTGCCAAGAAAATCCTTAAATACCTAAAAGGCACACAAAATGTGGGCTTATGGTATCCTAGGGATTCTCCTTTTGAACTAATCGGTTACTCAGATGCAAATTTTGCAGGTTGCAAAATAGATCGTAAAAGTACTAGTGGTACTTGTCAATTTCTAGGTGATAGGTTAGTTTCATGGCATAGCAAGAAACAACAATCCATAGCTACCTCCACAACCGAAGCTGAGTATGTAGCTGCAGGAAGTTGTTGTGCACAAGTTTTATGGATGAGGCAATAACTTAGAGATTATAGAACAATCCTAGGTCCAACCCCCATTCTTTGTGATAACCAAAGCGCTCTAGCCATGACTCAAAACCCTGTTCTTCATTCCAGAACCAAACATATTGACATTAGATACCATTTCCTTCGTGACCATGTTCAAAAGAAAGATATCTCCATGCATTTTATTGGAACTGACAAACAATTGGCAGATATCTTCACCAAAGCGCTCAACGAGCAACGCTTTCTCACTTTGAGAAGTGAACTAGGTATGATTGATTTAAACGCCTAATTATCAAACATCATACTTTCTTAGACATACAATTTAGGGGGAATCCACTTGGCTTATATCTAAAAGTTTTCTTTACAAAACATATGGTACAAGTTATCAAATTTAGGGGGAACCTTAAAATTATACTTGAACCTAACTAAGCGTCAATGATCAAAAATTTTCAGATGCATGATCATCAACGCTCAGTATTGTTTTGTGACATATGTTGGACGCTAAACCATAAAAGGAATTTAGCTTTAAGCGTCCATATTGTCCCCAATAAGTGGCATTAAGCGTTGAAACTATTCCATTCAACACTTAATATAAAAATGATTTTAAAAATTCATTCATACAACCTTATTACACGCTTCTTGAAGTAGTGGATAGAATCAACAGTCTATTGTGTACTCTATCCACACACTTCTATCACATCAAACTGGCGGGTAGTCAAAAACTTTTTCAAAATGACGGTTCAGAGATAGCACGTGTTTGTGTACGTGTCAGTGTACAAACGAGCGCGTGCGTTACACTCTGAAAATGCCAAACGTTTCTAAAACTTTAATTCGGATGTCAAATATTTTTTTTGAATTACCAAGTGTAACTTCTCTCTATTACGCAAAACTCGCGTCCGCGGTTAATGAATTCATGGCTGAGATTGAAACTCTTTACACGTGTGTTAATCTTATAGAGATAAGAGAACACAAGTTTCAAAAAATTAACCTCTGTCATTTAAAAACACAATTTGCAGAAACTTCATTTACTCATACTAAAAAATCTCTGCAAATTTATTTTCTCACTCTCTTAAAAGCAAAAGCAAATCTCAGTTCATCTCTTTCACTAAAAATGGCACCAAAGAAATCCTCGTCTACTTCTGCCGAAGCTACCATCAAGGTTATTGAAGGCCTTGTCGTCGACTGGAAATTTTTGTATGAGCAACCTCAGATCAATCTAATAGATATGATGGATATGGTTGTCAAAGCTGGGCTCAAGTCATTCTTGACTCAATACTCATATCTGTTTCCAACTGAAGTGGATATCTTCTGGAGGACTGCCAAACTCTCAGAGGACAAGAAGTCTATCTCTTGTCTAATTCCTCTATCCTCAAAGGAGCCTCCCAAGGAATTCACTCTGACTGTTGCCTCCATTGCCGAGAACTTTAAACTCCCAAATGAGGGTGAGGCACTGGATTTTATTACTTTAAAACAGATCAAGGAAGCATGGACTACAATGAGTGCGTACGACGATGTACCCTACACTCAATATTTCGAAAAGAAAGACCTAGTGTCTAAATACCAGCTATTGGCTGATTTCTGCAGCAAGATCATTCCAGATGATGACTGCCATACTCTTGAACATCAAAATTAACTGGAGTGAGTACGTTTTTGGAAGATTTCGGGACTATTTAAGCGGCTCAAATAAACCATATGGGCTTATCCTGAGTGACCTCTTATACAAATCACAGTGTGTATATTCTTCTGGTCTTCCGTTGAATAAGACCAAGTTGCTGGGAAAAAGGATTTTGAACAATCTCTTCAATCCTCCCAAAATTGGTGGTGCTGCCAAACCACTATCTGAGCGTCTGGAAGTACGTCAAGCGTCCGATAAAGAAGCGGAGCGTCCAGTGCCAGAAGAAGCTGTGAAGCGTCCGGCTGCAATCAAGAAAAGGGCTCCCAGAAAGCCCAAAGTTCAAATTGTCGCCTCCACTCAAAAGGATGATGAGGAAACTGATGAGGATGTAGAGGACAAGTTACCTCTCAAAAGAAGGAAGCTGGAAGGGATCATTAAACAAATAGACTTTGAAGAACCAGCTGTTGATCCTCCCGCTCCTCCGCCTAGACTTGTTGAAGGAGTCAACGTGAAGAAAATCTTCAAGCGTTCCAGGACTAGCAAGCGTCGAGCTGCTCCCGTTCCTGAAGAGCCTGAGACTGTTGAGTCAAGCGCTCAAGTTGTTGTTGAGTCAAGCGCTCAAGTTGTGGTTGAGCCAAGCGCTCAAGTTGCTGTTGAGCCAAGCGCTCAAAGTATTGCTGTTGAGACTAGTTCTCAGGGTAAGTTTATTTTTTCCCACATCATCTCATTTCCTACATCTGTAGAAGATCCTGCTCTTATAGAGGATAGTTCCTTTCTTTCAGCTATAGTTCCAGCTGCTGCTGAAGCGTCAACTAATATCATCCTGGATGTTGACTTGACCGAAGTCGTTACTATCGCTAAAGATGTTGCCGCAGAAGTTGTTGCAATTGAAGCTGAGGAACCTGCTGCTACAGAGGTTCAGACTTCATCTCCTGTTAAGGCTATAACAGAGGCACGCTCAGAAGGTCAGAGCGATGCTGAAGACGTTCCAGCGCCTAGACACTTCTTCCAACTCGACCCACTAACGACGATTGATCATTCAATCAATTATATGCCCCCAGCGCTCGAAGAAGATTTCATTCCTGCAGGCTACAACGAAGAGAGATATATTGCTGCAGAGAATGATGTTGCTCGATTGATTGATTTTGACAGTCAAATCAAAGCCATCATATAAGACAGACAAGGAGATCGAACTCCTAGATGTGCCATGGACATAGCATACTATCTGGATTATGGGAACAGCAAGCCAACCGGGTTCGCCCTAAGGGATTACAACATTCGTATGTATGAGCCTCTGCGTCCTAACTTTCTCAATCCTTCAGAGTCAGTCTTGAACAGAGAAGGCTACACACATTTCCCTCAGACTGCTCATAGCCCTGAAAATATTGCATTAGTCCATCCACTTCGTCTGTGGAAGAATAAGGCTGCTCATGCCGGTGAGCGTCTCGAATCATTGATAGACTTGCTTCAGACTGAAGCTGATGCCTATTTTGACAGCGTCTGGACTGCTAACTATCAGCCTGATAGATATCGATTTGAAGCTATCAGAGATATTCATCTTGAAGGCATTCGCGCTATGGTGACTGCTGGCACAGACTTCTGCATAAATGAAGTTAACTGGGTTGAAGCGTATGTGGGACACAAGTATACCTTCTCAGAACTAGTTCAAGCTCCCCATCTTTTCGGCATAGGCATGCATGACAAGAAGCGTCAGTTTGCCAAGTATTGCCTCAAGCAGCGACAACAGAGAGTCGGACCTGTTCTCAAGCTCCCAATTGTTAGACATCAAATCGAACAGTGTCTGCGTCAAGAGCTTCATAGATTTTCCACTACTCCTCTTCTGTTCAACGCTCAAGCTTCTTCCAGTGGTACATCTGGCGTATTGTGCTTAAATTTTGCCCCAAGCCACTGTGAGGAAAACTTCAATCTGATGATGAAGATTTTGACTCCTGTCTCCCTATTCGATAAGATCTTCACTGTCAATCTTAGATCTTGGAACGGCTCAGTCCATTCAAAGGATATCCACTGCTCCCTTCAATCCGCAATGAGGTACTTGATCACTATGAGTTTGTCCTCTCCCTGCTTAAAAGGAATCAAGAGTTGGCTCAAGCACTTTATCCGTATCTTGAAGAGTACTATGCTGATTGTGTACCTGCACATCGGCGTCCTACGTCTCTTCCTTCTGACTGCTTGACTGGATTTTCCAGACAATACTGTCCAGATTCACTCTTCTCCATCGCTCAAGCGCCGTCCAAAGTCTTCTCCAATCATGTGCTTGATATCATTGGTCCAATGCACATCAGGGCCATTGATAGTCCTCTTCGCACATTCATCTCCGGTACTTGTATTTCCAAAACCAGACTCACTGAACTCTTAGATTCTCCATCCACTTCATATGCCGACTTAGCAAACTGGAACTTCCAATTTGATGACTTTCGTCAACCAGAGTCAACGCTTGAGGAAGCGCCTGATACATCAGCTGAAGCGTTCAAGTCTGCAGTTACAAGTATTCCAGCGTCTGCTGAAGAACTCGTTCAAGCGTCTCCACCCGAGGATATTCCTGACGCTTCTGAACCTGTTACTGCTGATAGTGCTGAGGATCTGTCTCCTGTCATTCGAGGTACTGTTTTTGATCCAGCCTATCAAGTTTCGTTTGACTCTCTCAAACACTCATCAAGGTTCAAGCGACCGGCTCCTCAAGCGGTTCCTTCCGATGAGAGTCAATCTTTTGGTCCTTTGCTCAAATCCGTCTTGGAGAATATTAGTGCCCACGCTACTCAGAACGAAGAATCTCTCCATTGGATTAAAGAGGATCTGGCAAAGATTGAAACTCACGTCTTGAGCGCCCACATTGCTCATATGCGTAGTTCAGCTCAAGCGGCTGTTGGTGAGTGCAAGCAAGATTTTCAAGTAATGCATGATGCCACTCAAGCAACCCAACTTGCCATGAAAGAAGAGCTTGAGAAGCGCCTTGAAACCCTTGAGACCTCTATAAATGATGCTACCAGCGCCAAGCTTCTCGTTCTGCAGGAACGCTTCGACAAGCGTCTGGATGACATCACAGATTCTATGTCTCAAATTGCTCATCAGGTCAGTTTACTCACAGATCATTTCTTAAAGTCTGATGATGGCAATAAGGGGGAAAAGAAGAAGAAAGGAGAAAAGAGGAAAGCGGCTAGTGCAAAAGCTGAAGAGCCTCCATCTCCTAAGCGTCAAGTGCTTACTTCTACTTCTGCGCTTCATCTTCCGTCTTGGATAACTGCTCAAAGTACATCTGGAGCGCCCAGTAGTACGCTAAGGGATCCTCCTAGAGCGTTATATCCAAATCTACCAATACCTACAAGAGCACTCCTTGAACAGTTTGACATCCCTCTTCAAAGAACGTCCATTCCAGAGCCTACAGATCCAAGAATCTTAGCTGAAGAGAGAAAGATGACTGACTTTATCCAAACTTTTCGAATCTGCCTAAGGTATATTGGTATTGACCCAACTGACTGGGACAATCATTTTACTGTCTTCAAGAAGAGACAACAAGAAGAAAACAAGCTTATAATCAACAAAGATCATGAAGCAATGATGATCTTGGAAGACAATCTGACTGAAGCTATCCGAGCTGAAAGGACCAAGCGATACAGAGTCAGACCAAGACATTAAAAGCTTTCTGATCTTACCTTATCTATATTCTTGTCTCTTATATCTTCACTTGTTCAGTTGTAAAAATGCCTGTAATTCTCGATATATATAAAATGCATTTTTCAGCTGAAACATCTCGTTGAAGCGTAACTATCTTTAACTAACGTTATCTAATCAAGCTAACTTTTACTTTTGGCTGTCTAACTCTTGAACTATAAAAGAGTAAGTATTGCCATCATCAAAAAGGGGGAAATTGTTAGGAATTTCATGTTAGATGTTTTGATGATGACAATTAGGATTTTGTGTTAGACCCCAAAATATGTAAGTTTGATTTTAGTAGAAAATTTGTATAAGCCTTGAAGCGTTGGTTTTGTAATAGGCTTATTAGGCTTTGTTTTATTTTGCTTTAGATTGTTAGGCTAAGTAGTCTTAGGCTGAGCGTCTGATAATTTCTGAGTGAGTTTATCAGTGGTAAAGTTCGAAGACTCAAGCGCCTGATTTCTGAAAGAAGATAAAAGTCTCCAAGCGTCCAATTGATCAGCTACATCAAGCGTTTCCTTATGGGACAAAAGTAATGTCACCTGAATTTATTTCTAAGTTCAAAAGGAGTTTAATGCAAATATTCCCGTAGCATTAAATACCAACGGATATTTAATTCAAATGCATTAAATGCTGATAAGAGCATTAAATGTGATAAGCACTTTCAGACGTACGGAGAAGCCACCCTATTGGACTGTCAACTATCTTAGACTGCAGCACCAACTTTTGTGCAGTAGATTTTCAGGAAAAAGGACAAAAGTTGTTCACTCGCGGAAGTGAGAGACACGCGCCTGTGCATGTGTCAAACGGACACTTTCTCCGAGAATGCCTATAAATAGGACTTCAACAACAAGCCAAATAGAGAACAATTAATCTTCAAGTCGAATTGTTGTTGCATTGAAGTCTCATTCCTTAAACTCTCAGAAAAGCCAGAATATTCAAGAAAACATTCCCTTTGCTTTTCTTCAGTCCTGAGACAGTCAACAAATATCTCAAACATTCTTTTCGAAGAAACCACTTTCCTACTGAGATATTTCCAAGTTGTTTGAACTTCATCAAAATCAAACAAACCGCTTTAGAAAAACCCATCCAAGCCTCGCGATCTGTGTGAAGTCGAAGTTGGATACTTGCATCATTTCTGGGTGAAAGAAGCAAGGAGATTGAAGTGATTTGGAGCAGAAATCTGTGTAATCAAGGAGCTCAAGTCATCGACATCTATCTCTCCCTATTGTGTAGAAGATTCTGTGTGATTCTTTGAGAATCACTTTAGTGGATTGCCTCCAAGTGTTCAAGGAGAAGAATGACGTAGTTGGGATTACATCACCCAACGAACCTTACAAATATTGTGTTATTTACTTTTCAGTCAATCATATCATATCATATCATTGCATAAATTGACTAAGTAAAATACAATCAAACGCTAAGCAACTAAGAAACTTCTGGTGACGCTAAAGCTTTCAAAAGAAGACTAGAAAAATCATTCTGCTGTGCTAACACTGATTAAAGAACTGAACGCTTAAACCCACTCGGTTAAAGTATTCAAATCTTGAAGTCTAAGTTAACTCTCTAAAAACAGTCTTCATCAGACGCTTAACCTAAGCGTCTATATTTCTAAGAAAACGCGCAGTCAAGCGTTCCCTTTTTAAGCGTCCAACCAGTTTAATACGAAATCTTTTTGAAGTCGAAAAAGATTTCAGGGTCTATTCAACCCCCCTCCCCTTCTAGACCCTTTCGTATGCCACTTGGGACCAACACGGCCTATGATAAATAGGATTTTGTTTGTTTAGTGTTAACCGTCCTTTTGAAATATAAAATTTTATTAATCTGGGAAGCTTCTCCTTCATCATCCCTTTATTCGATAAACATATTTTCTAATCGATTTATTTCTTCCATTTCATTTGATATGTCCTCTGTTTCTAAAATTCTTCTCTTGATAAAGGGGCCATACATTTTTCTTTTAATCCTAAAGAATTCAATCTTTGTATAACCTCATTAATCATTTCAGTATTCTTATTAAGATTAAAAAAAAACCTTTTCTTCTTTATTAACAGAACATGATGACACAAAGTCAGAGTTACTTGGCTTTGTTTGATTCATATCTTTTTCTATTCGAGTCAATTGTTTTCCAACTGTTTGAAAAGTTAAATTAGTAAAATTATTTTCTTCTACTATTGCTTCCAAATCTGCAGTTTTCTTATAGGGAGCTGCTAAAATTTCTGTATCATTTATTTTAACAGATAAATTTAACTCTGGAGGATGTATACTTTGAACTAATTTCCCTTGTTTTGTCATAAAATTTTGAAAAGTAGATTCAAGAACCATGAAATAATTAGTATCTGAAAATTGTGGATATTGTTTACCCTAAAGTTGATAGACTCTTTTTATATAATCAAAGAAATCAATGAGATTATCTCTTTTCTAATATTCTTTATATCTATGAAACCATCTTTCTTTAGCCTTTTGATTTTTCATAAAAAATCATTTTCTTTGAAACTCATTTTCTTTTGAATAAACTAATTCTCTTGTTTTACCTTTGAAAGGAAACTCCTTTTCAAGGGTTATTGTAAAAACACTTTTATCTTCATTAACATATCCCATATCTGAAGTAGTTGCGGATTGAGAATTGTAAGGCTTATGAGTTTTAAAACTCAGTACCTAAAACTGAAGGAGGATAATCAACCTTATAAACTGGCTGACTTACTTCATCTTCTTCTGACAAATCATCACCAAGGACAGTTTTTAGTTGCTGCTTTATTTCTTCTTTTGATAATCATTTGACAGCTGTTTTAAACAACTCAAACAAATCTGATTTTGATTGGGAGGATTCTGGAGATGATTTTATAGGTAGTTCAAGATTGATTAATCCTCTTACAGAAAAAACAGAATTTTCAAAAAAATTGAATTTTCTCCACCATTTGATCAGAACTCTTTTTCCTAATTAAGGAATGGTTGAGAAAGTTTCTTCCAATTTAGTCATAGGTTTTTCTTTTATAACAACATCCCATCTAACAATCCATAGTACTTGGTAGAGCATAGTAAATACGAAAAGATGATTAGATATTGATGAATTTGCTTTCACAAAGTCTTCGTAAACTTTTCTAACATTTTCAGGCAAAGTTATAGGATATAATCCCCAAGTATAATACCAGTTAATAACCAATGAGGAAATTTCATTGAATCAGGGCATATCCCAAACTGAATCCACCAGCTAAATTTTCTATGCCTGTTTTCATAGTATAAACCATGTTTCCAAGCGTTGATATAATCAAAGTAATTGAACCAAATACTGAAGGTTCTATCTTTAATTTTCTTTTTGATTTCAACATATTTGTAAAGATCTCCTTCCCATTGAGAAGGATAAATAATCTTTTTAATAATTGCTTTTGAAAAAGCGGATTCTCCACCATTGTCATTATGATGAAATTCAACTGACCCTGTAAGAGTGAAAATATCTTGATAAACCTCAAAGGTTTTTGGATATATAGATAGATTTGCATTCTCTTTAAGATAAAATGATGCAACTTCGTGTGGTTTTAAACCAGCATATTTTTCCTCAACAGGAATTATCCATTTGGTGCTTATAGGAATATAAGGATAGACGTATTCGCCTGCATGATTTGATTCGAGAGCTAGCTCATAAGCCTCTTCTCTAAGCCTCTCCTCTTTTGGAGTTTCTTGAAGTTTTTGTTTCTTAGCATCAACTTGAGATAAAGTTGTAACTGTTTTAAAAGACCTCAAATTAGGGTTTCTTAGAAAAGATTGTGCAGGATATTTTCCTCTATCCATTATTCTTTCTTTCCCTGCAAAAAAATTCTAGTTTTGAGATTTATTTTAAGCATAGTGAAATAAGGAGGTTATCCGTAAGTCGCGTAGGCTCTTTTACCCTTGTGCCAGGGTGTGTGTTTGCCGTAAATCGTTGACAGTGATCTATGTGTTAAAATGAATAAATTAACTAGAGTTCTTTCTGGTGGACAAAGCGGTACAACTAACCGAAAGAAAAACAAAGAAATTATATTTCAACAAGATATAGAAACTAGTCTGCATAATTGGAAATTACCAAAATCTTCATCCTCAGATGTTTATAACAAGGATTTTAGTTTTAAGTCTGATTATATCATTAAAACTGTAGAAGAAGCTATACCTTTATCAGAAGGATATAATACTTTTCAATTGCTTTCAGAATAACTTATTAGTTCACACCAACAAAAATATAAATTTTGTCATATTGAGATAATACAAGTAGCTTTAAAGCCAACTACAAGGTTAGGTTTAAATACCTCAGCTAATCTTTGTGTAAGAGATAAAAGACATCTTAAATTTCATGACTCTTTATTAGGAGTAGTCGAATCAAGTCTATGCGATGGACCTATTTACTTTTCATGCTTTCCGAATTTTATTTTATCTCTATTTGATCCAAATTTTTTGTATGCTTTAAGTCTTGATGTTAAAACAGAAGGCTATAATATGATGCATGGATCTGATAATGTTATTCTTATATAAAGAATTCATTATAAAGTTATGAATACTGTAGTTCTAAAAATAAAAGAAATTCCCGATAAATTTCTTCATGACAAAGGAAAAACGATTTTATTTCTAACATATCTTGCTAAAAGTAATCTTATTGTTCCAACAACAATTACTTGGGATTAGGTTAAATTACCTGAAAAATGGGTTTTAGAACAAGCTACCGAATCGAGAAAACAAGCAAACTCTAAAATTGAAGAAATAATAGAATATCCCGATGGAGATGTAGAATTAAAATTCAAGGATCGAATTACACGTCTTGATTTGGGAAAAAGATCTACTTCCTCTATCCCTTCATATAATTTTGAAAAAGAATCTTTTATAGGAATTCAAACTTCTAAAGATGAATAACCTATTTGTTCACAAAAATCTGCAAGTAGCTTTTTTCCTGTACTACACTCTTTTTGTATTTGTTTATGAATTTTTAATTCATTACATAAAGCTATTCCTTCATTAAGGATTTCTATGTGTAAATCACCATAAGTATATAAATGATAAGGTATAATTCCTTCATGTCGATCTTTTATCTTAGTTTTAACCTTTTCAGCAAAGAAATAAGGAAGTCCTGATAAGAATTTTTCTTTCCAAAAGTCATGATGACTATCTTCTCTTGTGAATATTTTTTAGAAGAATACAACTTTATACCATCTATAATGAGATAAATTTTGACAGCTAAGATTAATCAACTGTTCTTGAGTTTTATCAAGTTGTAAAGCTATTTTGCCAATAAAATGATTGACAATTGTATAAAGTAATGTATTAACACATTTAGAAACTGGTTGTGGCTGACTTGCCTGTGTTATTTCCATTTTAACAGCTTGCAAAATATGCAATTTTGCCTTATTGGACAAATAAAAATCCCACCAACCTTTAAATTGGCCTACAAAGCCTTGAATTATTGCTTGTGCAATAGCTTTGTCAGCATTTCCTTTTGTTCTATAGGCCATAGCAAACATAGTCATATAATGTATAACATTTCTTAAAAATGAAACTACCTATAGGAATTAATATGCTTGAAGCATACAATTGCAGTTCTCGAGAATATTATTCCATCAAATTAAACAAGTTTTTATATGGATTGAAATAATCTTGACATATGTGGCATCTCATTGAGTATTTGTTCAAGGAAGGATATAAAAATTATCCAATTTGTTCATGTATTTTCATGAAAAGATTTGGGACTGAGTTTGTTATAATTGTTGTTTACTTCGATGATTTAAATATTATTAGAACTCTTGAAGAGCTTTTGAAAGATGTAAATTTCTTAAAGACAGAATTTGAGATGAAAGATCTTGGAAAAACAAAGTTTTACCTTGGGTTGCAAATTGATTATTGAAAGAATGAAATTTTTGTGTATCAAGAAACTTATGTAACAAAGCTGCTAAAACGGTTATGTATGGACAAATCACATTTGTTAAGCATACCAATGGTTGTAAGGTCACTAGATTTGAACAAAGATCCTTTTAGACCTCGAGAAAATGATGAAAAACTACTTAGTCCTGAAGTATCATATTCATATCTAAGTGCAATTGGTGCACTAATGTATCTTGCTTGTCACACACGACCTGATATATCATTTGTTATTAATCTATCAGCAGGATATAATTCTTCGTCGACAAAGAGGCACTGGAATGATGTTAAGCATGTACTTCGATACCTTAGAGGTACGATGGATATGGGCTTGTTCTATTCAAATGTACGCAAGTTAGATTTGATTGGATATGCAGATGCTGGATATCTGTATGATCCTCATAATGGTCGCTCAAAAATGGGATATTTATTTACATGTGGCGGGACATCCATTTCATGGCGGTCTATGAAACAAACCGTAATAGACACATCATCTAATCATGCAGAATTTTTAACTATTCACGAGGCGAGTCGAGAATGTGTTTGGTTAAGATCTATGATTCCACACATTCGAGGGACTTGTAGTTTATCTTATGGGAAAATGATCTCAACGATCTTATATGAAGATAATTCAACATGTATAACACAACTGAAAAAAGGGAGCATCAAAGGAAATAAAACAAAGCATATTTCACCCAAGTTCTTTTACACTCACGATCTTCAGAAGAATGGTGATATTGATGTTAAACAAATCCGTTCCAGTAATAATCTAGCAGATTTGTTCACCAAGGCACTTCTTACTACAACATTTGAAAAGCTAGTCTTGGAGTTCGTCGACTCAAAGATCTTGACTGATATTGTCAAGAGGGGGAGTTAATGCGCACTGCACTCTTTTTCCCTTGACCAAAATTTTATCCCATTTGGTTTTCCTGGTAAGGTTTTTAATATGGCATTATCTGATTGTGAATTAAAAGAATGATGTACTCTTTTTCCTTCACTGAGTTTTTATCCCACAGAGTTTTCCCTAATAAGGTTTTAATGAGACGTACTCTTAAGTTATGGACATCCAAAGGGGGAATGTTGTAAACAAATGATAATGTGGATGTCCATATAACCCCATGTACTTTCACCTCCATGTAACTCTAAGCCTTTTCACCTTGCATCATGAATATGAATTATTATCATTTACTCTCATGATTATGTAAATCAACCTTTAAGGTTCTTGTATTTGTTAATTTGTGCTTATAAATAAGACATGTAATTCTATTATAGAGGCACACCAAATGAAATAAAGATATTCTCTCATTCTCTTCTTTAGCAAAAGTTTTAACCTCTGACTAGCTAAAGGTCAACAAACATAAAACATCAAATGTATGCCACAAATATATGACGAAATCAAGAGTGAAAAATTTAAAGGGTACTCTAAAATACGCTGATACAAAAAATTACTTTCGTTGTAACTTTGTTTGGGAAAAATATTTAACAATAGTTTATAAAAAAAATTTGCAGCTATACTATTCTATGTTAGTTAAAACTCGTATTGTACTCATATAATACACGTACATACGCATTATTGAAAAATATTTCCATTCTCTGTATGGATTACGAACTTAACGAATAATGCCTGTAATTTTTGAATGTTAGTATACGTACTTTACATATCTAGTATTATACTTGATGACTAATACTCTAGTTATGAAAACAAAATTACTTTTTTGTCCAAAAGTTAAAAATCATAACTAATTTGAGTATTATACAATTAAAAATTACGAACATTAATAATTTATCGAAATATTAACTATTGTCAAATAGTGATTCATATAAAATATTATTTTTATAAATTAAAAATGAATACAAGCAATATGTCTTACAATTTATATAAAAATAACCGTATTTTTACTTCTAAATAATTCATTTGTTTTCGTATTATACTCATATGTCTACGAATCGGTTTATTTTTCTGTTCTTGTCTTTTTTATCCGAATTTTCAGCATAATTTTTAATAAAATTTCATTATATACTCGTACACGTTAAACGATGAATTTTTCATGACTCATATTTAACTAACCAGGAACTAGTATATATTTCGTTATGTACACTTTCACATGGGACGTGCATAAACCACTTGTTAAAGGCCCGATGTATTAGACTCTTCTATTCAACTTCTTCTACCTTCACTTTGGGCCACTTCAACTTTCACATTTAGGCCCGTTAATAATCTTGCTCTCTCTAGTCTCTATGTATATATACATATCTATCAATCTATCTATTTGTCTATACCAACGGAGTTGGTTCGAGTGGTAAGCAGCTCGATTACCTTTAAATAAGGTATCGGGTTCGAGACCTTGTGAATGCAGAAAACCTCCGCTGGGAGACTCACCCACCATTGGTAGGTGTGCGACGCTGGTCGGATCCGGATGCAGTCGGGGCAAAAGTGGTTGGGATGTATACATATACACAAACAACCACACAAGCGCAAAAATATATACTTTTATAAGTTGTCGAATTGACTGTTCTAGTGCAGGTATAACGACATCGTAACCTACTGGGTAAGGTCTTTCTCTCATCTCATTCTCTCTTAGTGGGATTTTTCTATCATACGTACCACCAACCAAAGAAAAATAAATCCCTGAAGTTGCCATCCACCGCATCCGGACTCCTCACAAAGAATCGTTACTCTACGGGAAACTCTAAGGTGGACTAGGTTCATTGGAACCGGTTCATTTAATATCGTTGGATGCAGGTGATGTAAATATTTTTTACCATCTTATCCCTGCATTAGATGGTGATTGATGCACCGGCTCTATTGGACCTGGTGCATCTTAAATCATCCGTTAATCCACCACCCATCTGGAAACACTATTATTGCACACAATGACAACCCAATTAATTTTAGCACCCAATTCTCCTCAGCTATCTGCCCTTTTACTTTTTGTATTATTCTTTATTTTTCTAGAAATTTTGTCTTTTATATTCATAAATCTCATTTAGCTCAATTTTAACCGGCCTCATTATTATGTGAAATTTAATGTAAGAGACCTAATTAATATATGAACACGCCTAATTACTATGTGAACACGTACTAAAATCCTAATTCAGATCACTCAATCATTAAGTAATTGTGTGAAATAAAATCAATATACAATACTTAGCAATTCCAAAGTCCAAACGCCAACTTGAAACAAAACTCAATAAGCCAAGTTCATGAATTAAATCAAATGTTACAAAATGATTAAGAAATATCTTCTCAATGAGAAATGTCTTCGTGACTTCAAAAGTCCCACCACAATTCGACTAACATGAAACATAAGATATAACAAAATCAGTGCACTTATGCAATCACTTGGTCAATTTAAAAATCACTTTATTATGATTATTCATATATATAAAGCAATAGTAAGTGCCATATTTTCGAATTCATTCCGTATTTATGGTCTATTCCTTTTTAGAAATATAAAAGCAACACCGCGAGAAGTGTTTGTTTGATATCATAATTTCCATAATTATCAAATAGAACCTTGTATTTTTATTCTTAATCCAACTAAACTTAATGTAATTATAAAGAGTTCTTTACGTGTTGGAACATGTTTGCATTCTAGTTATGAAACTTGGAAAGAGAAAATAAAGTTTATTGTAGATGATTAATTTGTAAAAGTTTGAGGACCCAATTTTTGATAGACGGGCAATAGAAAATATTCTCGCACTTAGAGTTATTTATAGGGCTCAAAATCATAAAGGGTATAAATAAGTTGCGATGTCTCAAAACCCGCATTTGATACTTCTTCCCCTTCTTGGGCTGATGTGCTTTCTCTCCCTTTCTATTATTCCCTGTAAAAAGCATAAAATTGACCAAAATAAGGAGGAAACTAATTATATGGAGCTAATCTATCTTATGGAGTTCACCAAATTGATAACTGCAAAATGATCATTAGGGTTCCGCGTTTCATCTTTTCTTACCGCTATTAACATGCCTGCTCCCAAAATCATCTCGAAAAACTTATATAGGCTTGAGATTATAGTGCGCGCAAAACCGGTGTTCGGTCGAGCCACTTACGTCCTACAGGTTAACTATAAGGAAAAGCCTGCAAATTAGCATTTTGTGCTCTTAGTTATACGTAAATATCCTCAAAGTAAGTTGTGAAATTATTTTAAAGGCTATGCATGATATTCAGGCATTAATTACCACATTAGTGTAATGGATTTCTTCTCCTTTGCTGTTTTGACAATTAGGTAGAAGCCCAAGAACTATGTACTTGCGAAGAGCTACAAGTGATCTAAAATGCTTGTCGATTGAACAAGAACATAATATTGAAACCATATTTAAATTGCACAATTATCATAATAATGTGGAAAAAAACATTACAGACTTTACGAATATCAATGTCGCAACATTAAATCACACTCTTAATCAATAATTAGTGTACATGAATCGGGTGAATGAAATTTAGAAGATAGTTAATGTTTATCTTATTCAAATACCACTTTTTCTACCTTATTGAAGGACATGAAAATTTGCTCATTGGTGTTTTATATTCTTAAAATATGGTAAACGGTGAATTTGTTAAAGTTTGACAACGATGAATTTAGCACTTTCATTTCCTTTGAGAATACAAAAGTACAGGTGCATTTGTGATTCCATAACCTCTCCCACCGTGGCTTATCACAAGTTGATGAAATTTGTTGGGGAATAATTTCAAAACCTTGGGGAATAATTTCTTGATGGGCATGGCAATTTTTTGGAGTGACTCTTTCAATTCGTGGCTGTGTAAATGATTTAGTGAAAATTATTTGAATGTGCAGAATGGAGCTCCAAATTTTCTATTGAGCAACTTATGGTCATCTTCCATAAGTGGTCTGATTGGTGAGTGGAGAGAAGCTAGTTTCACGGCCCACACTCTTGCCAATTGGAATTTTCATTCGAATTGGAGCGTTGTTATTTATGGTGATGTTTTCATTTCCATTTTGTCGTCTAATCACTCTTTTGATGTTTAGACATAACTTGTGATTGTACTTTTGTTTCTTTCATATTTTATATAATTTGCATATTTAAGTACCAAAAAGAAAAAAGTTGACTCTACAAAATCCTTGATGTTATCATCAATGAAATATGTCAAACAACTAGCCTACAAAATATAATGCAAAAGACAATTTTATTGATAATTATTTATCAGTTGTTATAATTGCACAACAACTGCTTAAATATATGATAAAAATGGAAAAATATTAACATAAAAGTCAATTATCTTACAGCAAGCATCAAAGACCTCTGACCATATACAGAAAAAATAACCCTATAATCAAACTACAAAAGGCTCTTAAGAAAAAGCAAACTCAAGGATAGCTAGAATAGTCGAAACAAATAATATTTGTAAAATTAACATGACCTTTGTTCATTATCAATCTGTAAAAACAATTGTGACCACTCAGGCAAAGTTACTCATAAGAAAACTCGAAATATTTGTGGATTTAGAGATTTTACCTCATTGTTCATAAACAAATTAGGTACAAATCATTCAAAAAATTGCAGGATAAGAGAGTTGTCATTATTAGAGTTTCATCAACCTCGGATAAACAACAAAAAATTGCATCCTTTATTTTGCTATAGAGACTTCAGATATATATAATAGCAATTATTTCTTTGTCTTATATAATGCTTTGGACTTATATTTAAACAACATTCGATTTGTCATTGATATGCTGAAACTAATATTGTAAATAAATTGCCTATGGTTTAAAGGAAAGTGAATGAAATTTTCACGGAAGAATACACTTTTGGTCTCTAATCTTTCCACCAAAAACACTTTTGGTCCCTCATTTGTTGGACTCAAAAAATTGGTCCATGTCGTTAAGAGACCGTCGCAAATAGACGGAAAAGCTCTTGTGAGGGGCCTGTGAGTTGTTGATGGGTGAAATGAGTCAAGCCCCATTCATTTCAACAGTTGAACAAAAAAAAAAAACCAAGTGTGAAGAACTTCTCTCCCCAATTCGAAACCCTAGCGTAATTGAACCCAAAATTTTTCCAAATCTATTGCTTCAAATCATGAATACCCAGCTTTTAATCTTTCATTGTATAGTAAAAAAGTCACTAGGATTCATGCTTCAATTCTTCGATTGAGAAACCCCAACCTTCGAACCCTAATATACCAAAAATTCAAACTTTTGTTTAGGTATTGCCAAAATTGTTCTAAATTTTACTTACCACTTGAAAATCTTTTGATTTGTGGTAGAATTCATAAGAATCCATGGGCTAATGCAAACCTAAGCCTAAACATGAAGATAAACAACACGAGGATTTAACGTGGTTCGGCATAACTTGCCTACATCCACAAGCCAACCTAGACTGCATCTTTATTTCTTTCAAAGTACATCCCATCAATTACAAGTGTGAGTTCACATATTTATAATGGTGGAGAAGTCAAAAACCCTAACAAGTTAGGAAAAATATTCCTAAACAACTAGGGAATAATTCCTAACACAATAGGAAACAATTCCAATCAAACTAGGACTCAAATATGCCAAAAACTCGCCAAAACTCGTCAAAACCGTGTACAGCTGCGCACATCTGCGCCTAAGCGCCCCCTGCTGGCGTCTGGACGCTGCCGGCAGCGCCTGGGGCTGACCCCACGCCTGGACGCCGCTGGCCCCACGCCTGGGCACCGCCAACAGCGCCTGGGGCAGCCCCGGTTCGTTTTTCGACTCCTTTTCATCTTTTGCAATTCCGGTCAACCCCGACCCTTCTTGGCTCTATTTTGGCTCCTCTTTTTGACCCTATTTTGATCCGACTCCACCAAACCCTCAAAACCCATAACCAAGTTTATGGTTTTAAGTTTCTTTGTTCGATCAGCCCGTGATCGAAGCTTCCGACCTTCAAATTGAAACGGTAAGTTGTTGTAATTTCTCAATTTTATGTGTTTAGTTTGAAAAGCCCCAAATTTTGAAAAACTCATTGTGTTATATCAACTCTAAGCTCTCACTTGTTTTTGCTTTAGGAATTTGATGATTCAAAATCTAATTGCTTGTCTTTGCAGATAGGAAGCTTGGGTCATTTATAATTTCTTATCACTATGCATGGGTAGGTGGTCGTGATAAGTCTGACTGGAAAAGTTATGAAGACAAATTGGTGCTTAATGACATGCTCCTTCCCCCCAATTCCCTTGGATGTATGAGTTATAAATACATAAATTAAACTTACCCAATAATTTGGGCACTTTCGGAACCTTTTGCGTGGGTTGTGGTATGTCCAAGCAGTGAGCAAAGGGAACTCAAATCCACATTGGCATATTGAAAAAGGAATAGAACCGAACATTCATATTGGGACCTGCTCCCTTGTCAGCTAGACGAGTTGGAAGAGTAGTTTCTACTCATGTTAGATAAAATTTGGGTTGATTTTTTGTATTTGGGAGCAATTTTAGGGTGTCAATGTAAAAAAAAAATGGAGGTACAACATTTATAATTTCTTATCACTATGCATGGGTAGGTGGTCGTGATAAGTCTGACTGGAAAACTTATGAAGACAAATTGGTGCTTAATGACAGGCTGCTTCCCCCCAATTCCCTTGGATGTGTGAGTTATAAATACATAAATTAAACTTACCCAATAATTTGGGCACTTTCGGAACCTTTTGCCTGGGTTGTGGTATGTCTAAGCAGTGAGCAAAGGGAACTCAAATTCACATTGGCATATTGAAAAAGGGATAGAACCGAACATTCATATTGGGATCTGCTCCCTTGTGAGCTAGACGAGTTGGAAGAGTAGTTTCTACTAATGTTAGATAAAATTTGGGTTGATTTTTTGTATTTGGGAGCAATTTTAGGGTGTCAATGTAAAAAAAAAATGGAGGTACAACATTTATAATTTCTTATCACTGTGCATGGGTAGGTGGTTGTGATAAGTCTGACTGGAAAAGTTATGAAGACAAATTGGTGCTTAATGACATGCTGCTTCCCCCCAGATTCCCTTGGATGTGTGAGTTATAAATACAAAATTAAACTTACCCAATAATTTGGGTACTTTCGGAACCTTTTGCCTGGGTTGTGGTATGTCCAAGCAGTGAGAAAAGGGAACTCAAATTCACATTGGCATATTGAAAAAGGGATAGAACCGAACATTCATATTGGGACTTGCTCCCTTGTGAGCTACATGAGTTGGAAGAGTAATTTCTACTCATGTTAGATAAAATTTGGGTTGAGTTTTTGTATTTGGAAGCAATTTTAGGGTGTCAATGTGAAAAAAAATGGAGGATCTAGCAGCCAAAACAAGCAATTTTCCCGCCAGAAATAGATCATGTGCCCCGCACATGAACTTTTCCATCTATTTTTTTATGGTCGTTTAATGGCAGGGGAAAAACTATTAAATAATGAAACATTAAGGAAAAATTTTGTCGAGTCCAATAATGGGGGATCAAAAGTGTTTTGGGTGGCAAGATTACTGACCAAAAGTGTATTTTTCCAAAATTTTCATACATTTGTGAGAAATGGATTAATTTCTGTTATTGACATAAAATCTATGCACTCTATCACTTAGCTACCTAATCCATCAAAACTGCATACAGTGATGCATCTAGACATGTTGTCTTAAAGGGTATAAAAAATACATAAACATTTTAATAGACAACTGCTTGGTTCGTTTTTAAAGGTAAACAAAATCATGCATAATAATCTACTAGATTACGAGAACACGGAGTTATGCCTCCTAATCATAATTTGTGTTTTAACCATATTGGCTAGTCAATATGACAAAATAAAATCAAACAAACAAATATATTGCTTGCAAGAATACTCCCTTGAGAGCCTATTGGATAGAAAAGTGTGACCATGCAGGTTGACTGTTGAGTTAATTTGAAGAATAATGCATAATTTAATAGGGGAAATGTATTTTTACAAATATTAGGTGAAAAATATAGTGCTTATGATATTTGATAAAAGAAAAATTCATATTGCGTAGTAATGCTATTGTTGAATGCGAACTATATTAGATTTAGATCCAGATCACGGTATGAAAGTTCAAAAATCAATTAATGGTTATTTCATTGTTCAAATACTTGATAAGTTCGGAAGATTAAAGGAGTAGAAATTTTAACCTAGGGTGCCAAGGTATTGTAGTTAACATTACATACACATGATTGATAGCTAGCAATAATGAATTATTGTTATTTGTCTTAAACTCTCATGGTAGTTATTTATTTTTAAGAATATTTAATGTTCAGATCCTAGTGTTTAAAACAATGTTAGATAAATGCGAGTAACTTTTCATAGCATAAGAGGAAAAATTCTTTGAACTGAATTCGATAAGAATAATTTTCCTAATTTCAGTTATATTCTTCTTCTTCGATACATAGGAAATGATACAGATATAGAGGAGATAATTTATAGTCATTTAGGTAACTATCATCTCAGTCGGATGCTCTATTTTAAGATTATCTTTCATGCACTCATTAATGAATCCCAACCCTATAAGACTGCCTCCAGAGTACAATGCACCAAATGCCCTCTTCAGTCGTTATGGAAAGTAAAATCATTGCGTTGAAACTTCCTTTTTAAATATAACTAAGATTTGTCAAAGAACAAGAAGTTTAAATGTAAAAAAAAATAAAAAAATCCCCGCATTGGAAAAGTTTGCCAAATTAGAACAAACATAAATCATCAACACTGTGCCATGGGAAAGAAACATTTAGTAAGGAAATTCATTTTTCCATAATATCAGTATTACCACTGGAAAAATGACCCATAAATGCATCATAAGAAGTTTTAGGAGTATCACGATGCCCTTTGGTGTGTACTTCAATTATACAAGTTTAATTACTATATATTATAGGCGCATTCTTGTATTCACGTGGATAACCCAAATTTGGTTATCTTCTGATTCTTTGTTTCACTTTTCTCTAACTCCATCAATGGATTTCAGCATGTGTTTTTCCAATTTTTATTTTCAAATTAAGCTTATACTTAACATGTTGAGAATGAAAACAATGTTAAGCAAGTACACAAACACCTGACAATAGTCTCCCAGCTTGAATAGTAGATAAAACATGTGTCCATAAGATGGTCTTAAATTAATTTATCTTGAAAGGATGGTAGCAAGTTTGCTGCTGATTACCTTTAGCTCAATCACTGGATTTCAGCATGTGTTTTTCCAATTTTTATTTTCAAAATAAGCTTATACTTAACGTGTTGAGAATGAAAACAATGTTAAGCAAATACACAAACACCTGACAATAGTCTCCCAGCTTGAATAGGAGATGAAACATGTAAGTCCATAAGATGGTCTTAAATTAATTTATCTTGAAAGAATGGTAGCATGCATGCTGCTGATTACCTTTAGCTCAATCACTGGATTTCAGCATGTGTTTTTTCCAATTTTTATTTTCAAAATAAGCTTATACTTAACGTGCTGAGAATGAAAACAATGTTAAGCAAGTACACAAACACCTGGCAATAGTCTCCTAGCTTGAATAGGAGATGAAACATGTAAGTCCATAAGATGGTCCTAAATTAATTTATCTTGAAAGGATGGTAGCATGCATGCTGCTGATTACCTTTAGCTTACATGTCGAGAATGAAAACAATGTTAAGCAAGTACACAAACACCTGGCAATAGTCTTTCAATAAGAGATGAAACATGTAAGTCCATAAGATGGTCTTAAATTAATTTATCTTGAAAGGATGGTAGCATGCATGCTGTTGATTACCTTTAGCTCAAAAAGTTTTTTTTTTTTTTTAAAAGGAAAATTGAGAGGAACTATTGGATAAATGGATATAAAACTTTCAACAAATTTATTGTCGTTATTACAATAACTTAAAAAATATGATTGTGATATTAAAACATCATTTGTAATTACCATAAAAAGGCAATACCTCCAATTAAAAAAGTTATAAACAAACAAGTTTCTGCATTTTGTTTACAGAATGCATCCAAAAAATTAGAAATGATCTACATCATCCCTAACTACTCGTCATTCTAAATGTTGACTTGAGAAGCTTTACTACTAGTTAATTCTCATATACGTTCCTTCACGAGGAAGGCCACAACTTATGGATGTAAGCATCAATTATCTTTTCACTTTAGTCTGTTGAAGGAAACTTTGCAACAAATTAAGTGGGAATTTTTTTTTTTACATATGGAGAAAAATTAACTTAGATTTTAATAACAGTCTAAAACAAATAAGATTGTAAATTTATTGTTATTTATTACTTTCTTTTGTATCCGACCTCAATGATATGCTTCAAAACGGATGCACTCAACACATGTTACTTTTTTATATATATGAGACATTATCCCCAGCTTTTTGTAGCAGGAACAATATCAAGCTTCATGTTTACTTCAACAACCATTCTATTTTTTTCGAAACAATTTGTGAAAAACACAATTTACGTTTGAGAGAAAGAGAGAGAGAGAGAGAGGTAGGTAGGTAGTGCAAGGTTTTCAAATGAGAATGTGGCACGGAAGGAAATGATACAGAATTACATTTCTTCTGTCTTCATTTGTTTATAAATCGTTTGCTTGTATGTGCTCAATCTCAGTTAACTTATATGTATTAGTTCTAAGTATTATCGCAATTTGAAATCGAGGTCTGGAATCTTGTTCGCTAATTCTTGCACCTTCACCCTTTTCCCTCACTAAAGTATTTTTAAGTGTCGAAACAACAATAATAAGTAATTCTAATGTTTATTTGTTATGAAATCAATGCCAATAATTTATTTGATGAGAGAAAAATTTGTAATCTCCCAGAAATTAATTGGCTCAATTTGTAATTTTTAAGAAATTAATTGGCTTTGGTTTCTAATATATAAAAAAATGATGTCCATTGAGTAATAAATTCATTCATATCCTAAATACGAATAAGTTATCTTCTAAATATTCTCTTTCTTTGTTTTTGTCTGTTTATGACTAGTTATTGTTCATGGATAAATGCTTCATCCCTGATGTAGATATGCAATTAATTCCAATAGTTATCATTTTGAAGACATTGTTAATATTAATTGTTAAACATGTCAACAAACCAAATGTGGTAATTGTATTCTTATGTGGTAATTGAATTCTTATGTAAAATACTTGAAATTGTATAATAGATGGAATTATAATTAATTTAGGCATTATTAAATTGGATTTGATTATACAAATGCAGATAGAATGATTTCAAGTCAAGCTATTGAATACATATATTTGGATTCATCCAATATAATCAAGACTCTGTGTAACGCCCTCAAATTTAATCCTAAAGAATCCAACACGAAAGCGTCAACACGCCCTCAATTTAATCCTAAAGAATCCAACACGAAAGCGTTATCCTATCCTTACAGAAGTACAAACCAAATTCTGGACACAATTAAACAATTCATCTTATCGGGTCACAACCCCAAAACATCAACTAAATAGCTATGCGAACTTAATATACATGAGTCAATCTACATCATTCACCTCTAGGATAGTCCGAGTTTATACTCTGATCCTTCAAGCTAGTTTCACTTCTCGACTTGCCTATAACTGGAAGGAAGAAAGTGAAGTACATAAGCAAAGGCTTAGTGAGCGCCAGTGTACGTGTGAAAGGTGCTTAAAATAGTTTTTAGACCCCAAAGTGATCAATTAATAGGGTGAAAACAATAATAGCTTCTATTTTTCAAACGCTCATTAAAAAGGCGAGTAAGAATGACATTTGCGTTCAAGCAGTAGCTGGTATGACACCAGGATCTTAGTATACATACGATAAAGTTTTAAAACATGCATTTTTAAAAGTGTGCAGTCAATGTAAGTACCACGTACAAGATGGAACAATTGGTGGCATGATATTTAAGTTTCAAAACATGCATTTTAAAAAGCATGTAGTTCAATGCAAGTATCACGTACAAGACATGTTTAAGTAACACGTACAACACATGTTTATATAACACGTACAAGACACGCTTAAGCAGTAGGGGGCCATGTTAGCAATACCATCGCGTCCGATGATTTACCCACAGCACTTTGGGTCCCGCTGCTTCTTCCTTATCACCCCTGAACACGCGGCTTAAAAGCCATCACCTTATACCTCCCCACGCAGGCTCGCGATGCCCGATTTGGTCATATCCGGAGTATGCCACACGATAAATGACCCATGCACCCTCAGAGCACTCCGTCCTAGGTGCATGGATCTGGACGTGAATATCGGGAACTGTTTAAGACTGCAAGCCCATGCTTGACCGGCCGAACCCTGCCCTATCCATCGCCCGACCTTGGGCCCAACACAACCACGTCAGATGCAACACGTCACAAGAACACCATCACGGCAAATGATCACGATACAAGACCAATGATGGAGTAATTTCACAAAAATCATAAAACCGATGTTTATTTCGAAATCATTCTTGTATAAATTATGCATCTGAAATAAGTATGCAATCACGTATGTCACGAATGATGCAATGAAGTATTTTAGTTCACGATGAAATATTTAATCGAACAAATAGTTTTTCAGAATTTCCTTAAAAGAATGTTTTCCTCGAATTCATTTTCACAAAACATGTCTGAAAAATTACTTTTGCAAGATACGTGTTTGAAAACATTCATGCAGGTAATAGTTGGTGCCAAGAATTGGTGAATGTAAAATGAGTCCTGAATTTGATTTGAAAGTGTTGAAACTCATTTTCATGTCAAGTATTCAAAGCATGTTGAAAGTACATATATATAGCTATATATATATATATATATGACGTATTCCTTCCAGTTTTGAAAGACATATAACTATAATTTTGAGAGGCAACTCACATTACTCTTCCGAGCTAATCATGATCGTCCCAATCTCCAACACTACCAACTTGTCCAACCAAGTTTCCTCACAATGTCTCATAAAGCAAGCCCCTATTCCAAAAAAAAGGATGTAATCAATAGTATGATCGGAATACAAGTCTCTAGGAAATACCGATTCAATATGATTCGATTGCTCACATGAATTACCAAAGGTTAAGCTAAGCCCTCTTACCCAAAGTTTACCCAGTAGTCAAGATGCAAACTAAAGTCGGGTCCAGAATATCGAAACTCCATTGTTGATTGGGAACAACATTACTTCAATTAGATCCACCATGCACCCCCACCGACATCGCGCGTCTCTGCTCTTACCACTTTTTCATCCCTTTAATGTCACATCCAACACTAAAACTTATTACTCATAGATTATCCATGAACTTATCTTAACCTGTGTAAAAACCTCATCTCCAAGAGTGGCCAAATATTTGGTGAATCATGTCTTTGAAGTCAACAACCAAGACTGTCAATTTCTGATTACTTCCTGGCAGCCTGCAAACATTCCACTTTCCGGTCACATTAGCCCATGGATTTGAGTGATTCCAACCGTAATTAACATCTAATCTTATAGGGCCATCTAATGGGGGTATTGCATGTACAATAAAAATAGGGTAATGATGTTTTATGGGCAACAATTCAAATGAACATTTCTGAAATTGGAGACTAGGCAGTGGCAATGATAATTCCCTGGCAATTTATGGACATTTAACCAAGCGTTATTCAACGAAATACTCAAGTAAACGAATCTACACTCAAAAAGGATTCTATAGGTGGTATTGGATAAGGAATTGGACCATCATAAGTAGCATTTCAGGGGAAACGAAATGAGAGGCAGATTCTGGGTTAAAAACCCGGGTAGTGGCAATGATTCTTTGACTAACAATTATGAACTATCCACATAACCGAAACCATTAAAACTTACCAGTAACATCATCTACACGAACATAGGTTTCCAATGGTGGGATTGCATGCATGATCAAATCACTAGAAGCATGGTTTCTGGCAAACAAAAGTGGAGACATGTTGCTGCAGTTGAAAACCGGGCACCTGATGTAGAGTTTGCATGTCTGATTCTGGAAATATATGGACTCAATTGACAAAATCGGACTCCACATACTTGTTCCTTATCCTCTTAGGATGAAAGTTATCTAAAAATATTCCAATTTGGACATCATTTGGTACCTGAACTCCTGAAGATAGAAACAATGCCCGGAAACGATTTCTGGCTAAAGTAGCTGGAAATTGTTGGGTTTTCTTTTTCTTTTTGATCTCTCCCTTTCTTGCTCTAATATATTGGACGATTTTCAGGTCTTTTAAGGAGTAAATGGAGGTAAGGGTTTGATGCTTCTTGGAACAAGAAAGGATTGGGAAGAAAGAGATACAAGGTACCCTATATATATAGAGTTGTGATGGAACTTTATTGAAATTTTCAATTTATATCTTAGCCCTTACAACCATTATATCCATGGACCCTACTTGAATATAATTGACATATAAGCCCCTAATACTAATACTAATACATATTCAATCTAGCAATTTTCAATAGGTTATACTACTAATCATTGCATTAGTTAAGAAAAACCCGGATGTCACACTCTGACTCATAGTAGGTTATTTTTAGAATCTGCAATGAAATAGTTTGTAGGAAATTTGTGTTGCAGTTGGCATATAATGTTATTCAATTACTTTTATGTATACATGTAAGTTATGTTAGTATCAAAACGAACTTACTCATGAATAATGAAAACCAAATAATTCATACAGATTGTATCTATCTAAAATACTTACAAGTGAGTAATTCCTTTTAGAGAGAGTTAATATTCAAAAATAAAGAAAATCATCCTTTGTATATCATAATTCCATTTCTTTCTTGATGAATTAAATCCATAAAGTAGTATTAATGATGGATGGATATATTTTTCCGAAAATATTGTTAGGATAATAGCATAATAAATGGAAGGATTACAAAAAATATAAAACATGAATAATTGATATCTAAAGAAAGATATCATGTTTAATGCTAATAAACGTTTCCATCAAACACGTTGGATATCAAAATCAGAAATTAGATAGGGTGAAGGAACTTGTTTAATATATCGATAACTTTATGCTTAAAAGGTACGTTCTAAAAGTCCTTCCATAAAAATGTACATAATTAAGTAGTTTAATAAAAATTGTATTTGTGTAGTAAATAATGTATTTATATAAAAGAATAAGTGAACATCATTTTACGCAATTTGCAGTGCAGATTTCCTATATACTATTTTCTTCCAAATTCTAAAATTAACTTACTATCGGAGTCTTGATTGGGTGAATCCAAATAAGTATTCAAAGTTTGACTTAACATCATTCAACCTGCATTTGTATAATCAAATCTGATTTTGGTAATTAAATAATCCCTAATTTATTGTAATTTTATTTATCATACAATTTCAAGTATTTGATATTAGAATTTGATTACCACATTTGATTTGTGGATATGTTTAACAATTAATACTAAAAATGACTTCAAAACGATAGATGTTCATACTAATCAACATATCTACATATAATTAAGCATTTATCCACTTACAATAATAGTCATAAACAAACAAAAATAAAAAAAAATTAAGATAAATAAATCTTGTTTAGGACATGGATGGATTTGTTTTTTGATGGACATCACTTTTTTATATATAAGAAACCAAATCCTTTGATTTCTTGAAGATTACAGATTTTTCTCTCCTAAATAAATTAGTGGCAATGATTGGTAATGATTAATGAATAGAATTATTTACTGTTTCAACACCAAAGAAATACTCTCATGAGGGTGAGTGTGTAAGACCATAGTCAATAAGATGTCAATACCCAGTTGGAAAGTGTGGAAATACTCGGAATAAATACATATAAATTAAACTGATATTGAGCACATACAAGAGGACGATATACGTACAAATATAAATATAGATAGAAATCCCAATGCTATGCCATTTCCTCCTCCTCCTCCTCCTCCTCTCTCTCTCTCTCTCTCTCTCTCTCTCTCTCTCTCCCCCCCCCTCCCCCCTCTCCCTACACTATTTTTTCACAATTTATTTTTAAAAAAAAATGGTGGATGAAGGAACCATCAAACTAGACATGGTTCCTACTACGAATATCTTAGGACAAGGTCTCATACATATAAAAAAGGAACATGTGCTGAGGGCATCAGTTTTGAAGCATATAGATGAGGTAAGACACAAAACAAACAAATAATAATATTAATAATTTATCATTAATCTTATATGTTTTAATTTTGTTAAATCTAACTTAAGTTTTCCTCATTTTTTTACACTGATCCTATATGTGAAAAGAATTTCCTTTTCATGCCATTTAATTTGTTCAAAAGTTTCCATCAATAGACTAACGAGTAAAACTAATTGATATTTCCTTTATATCTTACCTTACTTTCATATATAAGTTGTAGTTTTCTTATGAAGGAGCGCATATGAGAATTTACAAGCACCTCAAGTCGATATCTAGAATATTGAGTATTGAGCCTTTAGTTAGTTTTGGGAAGATATGGATCATTTCTAATTTTAGGACTTGTTATATGAATAGAATGCATAATATTGTTTGTTTATGTCTTGTTTAATTGGATCTATTGACTTTGTCTTGACTATAATAACGATGTTCTAATCATGGAACCATATGTTTAACTTATTTTAATGACGGCTACGAATCTACTAAAAGTTGTTTCACCATTTTTTGGCAAAGTTACCTTGGAATTTTTTTATTTTTAAACTTTTCATGCTAAAAATAATTGGCAGCATGCATGCTTCTCTACCGTCCTTTCAAGATAAATTAGTTTAAAATAAATCATCTACTTGACCAACACGTCTCATCTCATATTCTAGTTGGGGAAGTATTGGTCAGTGTTTGTGAACTTGCTTAAAAATATTTTCATTCTTAGCATTTTAAAGTAAACTTAATTTGCAAATAAAAATTCAAAAAACACAAAGAAATCCAACAATGGAGGTAGAGATTAAACAAGCGGTGAAATCAAGAAGCAGAAGGTAATCAAAATTAATTTTATGCATGTATATATAAGAATACATCCTTAATTTATATTAAATAAATTTGTATGATTGAAGTTAAACACATTAAAGGACACGATGAATTTTCCTCATGATAAAACTCACTAAATATTTCTTCCTCGGGCACAATCTTAATTATGCTTATTCTATTTTGGCTAACTCTTCCAATGGGGAACAAAACTTTGTTGACATTTAAACTAATCTTTTATGCACGTTTAATCAAGAAAGAGAAAAAGAGCGACTTTCTTCAGATGATTTTACTTTCCATAATGGCTAGAGAGGGTATTGGTTGAGTTCTTCTGCAGGCAATCATGATCCATCTAGTGAATATATGAAAGATAGTCCCAGTCAATTACATTTTTTTTTCAGTCCAGAAAAGCTGAGGTGACGGTTTACTCACATTTATATAGCATTGCTTAACAAAAGGACTTGAACATTGGAGAGTCTTAAACATTACTATGGTGAGATATTAAGACAAATAAAAATAAGACATCATTGTTAACTTAAAACAGTGACAAATTGGGTTAGATTTTTGTTTTGATCACAAGTTGTTTAAATGACTGAAAAATGAAAACTTAAGTCTCAATTCTCCTACTTGAGTTTCTGAAGTTTCAATCCTTAATTTAATCTTTCTAACTCGTCAAAGAATTTGATCAATGAAATAATCCTTAATGTTTTGGACTAAGTAATAGCTTTATTACATATTATATATGCATTCCTTACCTATTATTGCTAACTGTACATTTCACCCATACAGAACTATGTTCCATTCTACAATTTAACTCAACAACCAATCTGGATGGTCACTCCTCTCTATCCAATGGGCTCTCGAGGAAATACGCTTGTAAGTAACTTTTCGATTTGTTTGATTTTATTTTGTTTTGTTGGTTTCGTACAACATAAATTATACTAGGAAGCAATTGAATCCCTAAAGTGTGAAATTATTATGCATGATTGAGTCCATGTTTAAAAACTAACCTAGTAAGTCTATTAGATTATTTACGTATTTTTTATACCATTTAAGACAATATACTTATTGGAGAATATGTGGAAGTGCATCAATACTTTGCAACTTGAATGAATTAGGAAGTTAAGTGAGCGTATGTGTAGATTTTATGTCAATTTTAAGAAAATTATTTTCTGAAAACGTATGAAAACTGTATTTACCTTGTTTTATGCAACCAACAAGCAATTTATCTGTTAGCATGTTTATAGTTCACTTGAATAAAGTCAGTGAAATCTAGTCATATGAATTGGTTGCACTACAAACTTGTGAAAAGGTTAAATAAGTACCTTATTAGCTTAATCATCTAATAATAACATTTTTTTATATCCTATATCCTGCTTATATGTTAGATTCCCAAAGTGCCTTTTCCGACCGACAATGCGACACAAAACAAATTAAAGGTTGATGAAACTCCAGTACAGGCAACTCCTATATCCTATTTTGCTCCTGAAGGATTGGTACCTACTTTCATTATGAACAACGAGGTAGAAACTCTAAACCTGCAAATATTTCTATTCTCCGTATGAGCAATTTCATCTGAGGAGTTCAAATTGTATATACATATTGAAAATGAACAACGGTCATGTTATGTTTACAATTACCATTTGTTCAATGCTCTTAATATTCTTGATGGTTTTTGTTTCTTAACCCATGTGTACTTTTTGTTATAGACCAAATTATGTTGTTGAAATAGAGCAAAAGCTCCACTATGAGCATATATTTAGTTTGTGTTCTATACATGATCAATATTATTGTCCTTTTGCATTATATTTTATGTGCTTGCTGTTTTTGAAAATATTTTATTATTGATAATGTCAAAACTTTTATAGAGACAATTTTTGATAAGCCAAGGAGGGGAAGGATCTAGAATCACAAGAGCACCCGATCTTTCGTATTCTAAGAGGAAAGAAAACTGGTACATTCGTCGTTTGGCACGTTCAAAAGGGAATAAATTGGATCTGGTAACATACCAAATCAAACTTTTAGCTATTTCGTATTTATATGTGGTTGCATTAGTAAACTCTTATTTTGTTTAATAATTAAAACGTCGAAAAAAAACTTTACTACTGTCGGATTTTACCAGATTCGTCTTTGAAAAGATAAAACCAATAAGCAAACATTACTACTTTTGTCTGACTTTAGGAATATATAACACCAATAAGCAAATGTTAATGTCATTTATCTAGAATGTAGAAAAAGTGGTCATCGAATAAGAGAAAAACTATCTGTTAACCTTCATTTTATCCAGTTGATGTACGATAGTTGATTATGATTGTGATTCAACGTTGCAAGTTTGATATATTTTACTTAAGTCTCTTTTTTCCCCACATCAATATAATATTTTTGCAATTCAAATTCTATGACAGTACTATGTTCATGTTCGATCAGACAAGCAATTTAGATCACTTGTGGCTGTTCACAAATACATAGTTCATGGGCTCCTACCTGATCATCAAAAAGCCAGAGGAGGAGATATCTATAATACTAGTGTTGTAAGGCCTAAATATCTTGCACGAGCTTTTAAATGATTTTATATTTTAAGTTGAGGATATTTACATATACTTATTATCACAAAATCTGAATTTCCAGGCTTCTCGTTCTACCAAACTGAGAGGAGATAAGTTGCTTGACCGAATACCAGTCGGACACTACAACCTCACGAGTCAACAAATTTTTCGACATGATCACCGGATCATGCCTGTTAGCAACAGTAAGAAAAAATAAAACATGAAACTCTATTAAGCATTTGCAATTACGTTATCAAATTGGTGAGCTTGGTGAGATATACTACTGGCGTATAATTAATTTCCTCCTTCTTTTGATTAATTTTATGCGAATGATAGGGAATAAGAGAAAGAGAGAGAATGAAACATCAGCACAAGAAGGGGAAGGTGTGTCTAATGCTGGTATTGATGCACCTCAACTTATTTATACCCTTTACGATTTTGAACCTAAACTAGGCTAAGTAAGATTTGACATTTGTAACAAAAATAACTATTAAGTGTGACAATACTTTTTTGTGATCTATCTCCATTGTTATGAGTATGGAAGATTGCAATAATTATTTTTGTAAGATGTCTACTTTATCTCTTTTTTTTTTCAATTTTAACGTTTGCTTCCAACATTTGTTCAAGTGCTTTCCTAAATTTTGTAGTGTTAGGAAGCTGAGTTTCATGAAAAGTCATGCAGATCTAGAATTGATGCCCTCTACCATTAGCTGGATCCTCAAATTTTTATAAACTAATAATCTAGCATAACTTTTTGCTTCATATTTTTCCTAAATCTCATAGATATAATCTATACTATTTATTAAAGTTGAGCACCCTAGAGTAACTTCTTTGGGAAACTAAAAGTTTACTCTCTAAAATGCCCCCATACCACAAACAATTTAAGGGTAATTACAAAGTCCTTTTTTTGTAATTTTCTCATTACATGTCACTACAAATGATCCGTTGATTTTTACAAAACTATCAGAAAACTTCCATTACTCATTAAAAGTGATAACTGCTATTGTACATACCATTTTCACATTTTCAATACTTCTTCAAAACTCAAAAGTTGTGAAATTCAAAGGAAGAAAAAAAAAGCTTGGAAGCATAACATGATTATTTTTCTCACATCCAACATATGCTCATGAATGCGAGTTATATTAATTCATTAATTTTTTGATAATTTATTTCATGTTTATACTTTTACTTTTTACTTTTGTTATTTATGTTCAGGAGTCGGAATTGGAATTATTATTCTTTTTACCATTTGATTTTGTTATGCACACACGAGTGTGTCTTTATTGCTAGTGCTATAACATGGTTTTATAATAACATTATCTAGTTGGATTATGAATAATAAACAAGGTTCTAGTTGATAATTATGGAGATTTAGTTTAACCAATGATACCCGCAAACTCTCGCTAGAAAGCTTTTGGTTGGTTTTGTTCTCACAAATTTTATGGTGCTAGATTTTATATTCCTAAAAAAGGATTGGATATCATAAACACATCATGAATATGAAATTATGATACTTGTATTGCTCTATATATGAATAATCATAATCAAGTGTTTATTTTTATTATATCATTTGTTTCATGAAAGTAAAATTGTTGTGCGACTGTTGGACACGTAGAAGAAGTTTTTACAATTGTTGTTCCATCATAACACTTGTAATCGTGGTTCCCAGACGTTATAAACTATAGAGGAATAAGGTTAACTACATAGTTGTACTAAGTGCAAATGAAATATTTTCAATGCAACAAAAAACAAAGTATATAGGAAACGTGCATATGTTAGGATTGGAATGGTATCGTAAAGTTCCAACTAGCGCTCATCTTTTCTCCACATCATTTAATTTTGGCAATTAAGAAACAATTGCAATTACTTCTCATCAATAAGTTTAATGAATCAATACTTTCTACTCCCAATAGAGCTAAAAAATGGTGAAAGCTTTGCCCATGCCATGTGACATATTTCTTAGAGTTACCATGCATGGTAGAACTTTTTGATACACCACATACAATTAAATTTTTAAATATTCTTAATAAATTTCTGAATATCATATGAAGGTGAGTTTTGAGATTGCATAAGTATCTTAAATTTATTTCACAAAGTTAATAAGTGAATTTTAGTATATGTTCATATATGAATCAGATATCTTTCATTACATTTTAAGCAAATATGAAGAGAATCAACATTTAACTAAATAAATTATGAACATAAGACAAAAAGGCAAGAAGAAATAAATATGAAAAAAAGGGCACATAATTAAGGAGATTTAAGTGAAAATTACCTGGAGATAGCATTGTGTGACAATGGTATTGGTGGGCCGAATGGTTTAATGCTCTTTTACGAGGAGTCAACAAGGCCAATGCACTAAAAGATGACATCAAGCAGTTACTTTTGTTCAATTAATGATAGATTATTTTTGTTATACTTGGACTAAACCAGTCGATTTAAATGCTTATAGAATTATGCATGTATGTGTTTGTGTAAACATAGACACACACACACACACACACACACACACACATATATATATATATGTATCAAGTCAATCGATTTTTGAAACCGATTTAACCAGTCCAACTAGTTTGCCAATGGCTAAATTAATTGTTTAGTTTTCTGTCACTGCTCCGATTTCAAAGCATTGCCAGGAAATGGTGGTGTGTTGGTATGTGGCGGTGGAGAGAGAGAGAGATTTACCTAAGGTTTACCCATATTATGTAGATTTGTTCTGTTGAGGATTGGGAAGCGGCAGAGAGAGAAAAATTTACCTAAGGTTTACCCATATATGTAGATCTGTTCCCTTGAGGATTGGGAATCGGCATTGGCAATGAGGTTGTTCCTCAGCAAAGAGACGGTGGCGAAAAATAACGTTTGGTGGCGGAGGCTAGCTAATTGAACACAAGAAATATAAGAGAAATTATTCGCCAAGGACCATATATATGCATCTAGGTTTAGCAAAGGCTATAGCAAAATATTTTGGGCTTAATATTCAAATATTAATAATAATAATTAAATGGGCTGCATAATTTGATGAAAGCAGAACCTGAAGTGAGAGAAAGCCTAACTAATGGGCCCTAATTATGCAAGCTAAGAATGGCCCAATGTGTTAGGAGAAGAGAATGTAGTAGAAATTTAAATTCGGGGTAAGATATTAGGCTTTTTTTTTTTTTGTTTCCCACAGCTGTCCTGACCCAATGAGCCAGCCGAATGCTGCTTAAGTTGGAAAATCCACAGGAAGTGTGGGGCTAGCTCTCCCAATGAGAATTCTTTCCATACCCAAGGTATGAACACGAGACCTCTTGTTAAGAGAACTGAGGCATGTACCACCTCAATCAACTCTTTTTGGTAGATATTGGGCTTTTAGAAAGTGGTTTATGGACTACTCTTAGTTTTTTTTTCATCTTTTTCTTCTTGCTCAAATGAAGCCTAATAGAAAACATTTTTTTTTCTTTTTTAATTCCATGTGTTGAACCATGTGGTCCCTTTAAATTTTTATAAATCTCCACATATTCATGGAATACGTTTGATATTTTGTACACCCCAACCTATGAAGTGTTTTGAATTTAACCCTATGTAACCAGATTCGAAAGAATTTTAGGGAATACTCTTTCATTTTCTGGTACGGGTACCAGACGTGTAACATGAGTAAGAGCAAACTCGTCACTCAAATGGCAAAGTGCTCTATACACCATAGCATAGGGGGCTTCACTAAAACTTGATGTTTAAATTTCAATTTGGATTTTTATAATATTAAATATTTATTTTATATTTTTTTTGTTAAAAAATACTGATTAAAAACTTGAAGACTAAGAAAAAAAGTCTAAGAAACCCAGAAAAATAAAGGAAATTCGAAAAAAATTGGTGAATATTTTAGAAATATTAAAATAATTCGAAAAAATGTCAGAAATCTGACACAAATTAGGAAAGAAATTAGAAAATTAGGAAAAATGTCAAAAAAATTAAGAAAGTGTGAAGTTTGTCCGTCCCACATGAGAAAAAGGTATGAAAAATGAATTAGCATATAACTTGTTGCCTAGGAACTCAAGTGTAACAATGGATATATATTTTAGCCTATGGTTTAAATGTCCAATTACAGGTTATGCTCAGTGCATTCGGAGGCAAACATCACATCTAACGGGCTCGCCGGCCCGGGGCGTAAGAAATGGTACCCAATTAATTAATTCAATTAAATAATAGATAACTCATTTAATTAATTTTATTTCTCTAAGAAATATTATATTAATTAAATCATAAATAAATTAACTTATTTCTTCAAATAATTAATTCTATTTATTTAATTTTAAGTATCCAATACTTAAAATATTACCACAAGAAATATTCCACTTTTCATCAATTTTTCCTTTTTAAGCGTGACTCTTTAGGTTCATCTATATTTGGCAATGGGAGGATTCCATTGAATATGGGTCCCACCTGGCTAGTCAAGTGGTCCATATTTTAACCCAAATTAGATGAAATGATTAGATCAATTATACCTTTCAATTTGTAAATACCGCGTGAATACAAACTCTTCGTTTTCTTATCCCGATTAAGAGAGAGTCATGATTTTAGTCAAACTCATTAACTTAACACTATGCTATATTTATATTAAGCTCAGATCATTGAATGCTTTACTTTAAGATCTAACTTACTTATAAATGCATAGGATAATTCCTCGTTCACATACGAGGGAACGAATCCTTTCTTGGATATAGTTAAGAGTATTACTTGCCCATTAGGTTGCAGTTCGAGGTTGACCCCACTAACGGGTGAATTAGGTCTAACTACCCCAATGACAAACCTAACATCACAAAGTATATCTTCAACTCGATTCCTCAAGTCTAAAGTTCAGACACACCTATCACAATTTAATCAATTCTGTCATTGAGTGTCAAAAAGTGAAAACCCATGTGAAAGAATTGATGCAAGTCAAATCTGAGTGCCACTATCTCCATCACTGCACCTATGATATGAGTTCTTCACTACTTTCTAGTGATTGACGAGCATCTTTCTCGTTAAAACGCATATCATACAAGTAGTCATGATTTCCAATGCCCAATTGAAAATCTTTGACTTGCAGACCATTTTAGTACACAAGTATTAGACTCCTCTAGTGCATTAGAGAGTTAACTCTTGTGTTCCTGGACTTATAGATGATTATAATATATAAATGCCAATATGAATGTAAACAACTAAAATGCGTTTTATTGATTTATTCAATGAACAATTACAATTTGATAATGTCCTATCATTTACTAATCCTCTAGTGGCATTTGAGGACATTAACCTAACAATTTTCCACTTGTACTCTATGCCAATCACTATGGTATCAAATACCCATCTTCTCAAGATGTGGATCCAGCACTGCCTGTGTCAAAGGCTTGGTCAATGGGTCATCGACGTTGTCGGCTGAATCTCTCTGCACAGCTATTTCGCCTCTTCCAACGATTTCCCTTATTATGTGATATCTCCTCTCTATGTGCTTGGATTTGTTGTGAGACCTTGGTTCCTTTGCTTGTGCAATAGCCCCGTTATTGTCACAATAAAGTGGCAATGGAAACTCTACACTAGGGAGCACTTGAAGTTCTCCAAGAAACTTCCTAATCCAAACACCCTCTTTAGCAGCCTCTGAAGCTGCTATGTATTCTACTTCAGTGGTAGAATTAGCGGTTGTGCTTTGCTTGGAACTTTTCCAAGTCACTGCTCCACCATTGAGAGTGAGTATAAACCCCAAAGTGATTTCCTATCATCTACATCAGATTGAAAATATGAGTCAGTGTATCCATCCACTTTCAAATCTCCATGTCCATACATTGGGACCATATCCTTAGTTCTCTTCAGATACTTTAGGATATTTTTTACAGCAGTTCAATGTTCTTTTCCCGGGTTAGCCTGAAAATGACTTACCACGCTTACCGCGTAGGCAATGTCTGGCCGTGTGCATAACATGGCGTACATCAGACTACCCACTGCAGACGCATAAGGCATCGTACTCATTTCTTTCCTATCTTCCTCACTTTGGGGAGACATAGACTTTGAAAAATGCACCCCGTGTCTCATGGGCAAGAAACCTTTCTTAGAGTCTTTCATCCTAAATCTCTTTAGGACCTTCTCTAAGTAAAGGTCTCGGGAAAGTCCTATCATTCTATTTGTTCTATCTCTGTAGATACGAATCCCTAGAATATAGGTCGCCTCTCCCAAGTCTTTCATGGAGAATGTATTTGAAAGCCATCTTTTGACTGATGTGAGCATTCCTACATCATTTCCTATGAGTAGGATGTCATCCACATATAATACAAGGAAAGTGATTTTACTCCTACTAACCTTCTTGTAAACACAAGGTTCATCTTTGTTTTTGACAAAGTTAAATCCCTTGACAACTTCGTCGAAACGTAGACTCCAACTCCTAGAGGCATGCTTAAGTCCATAAATGGGTCTCTTAAGTTTGCACACCTTATGGATATCAGACGCAGATGCAAAGCCTTTAGGCTGCTCCATATAGATATCCTCTTTGAGGAATCCATTTAGAAAAGCTGTCTTTACATCCATCTGCCATATCTCATAGTCCAAGTGTGCAGCTATTGCGAGCAGAATTCGAATAGACTTGATCATTGGCGCAGGTGAAAAGGTCTCTTGGTAGTCAATTCATTCCTTTTGACTAGAACATTTTGCTACAAGCCTTGCCTTGTATGTGTCAACGTTTCCATCAGTGCTTATCTTCCTCTTGTAGATCCACTTGCACCCTATCGGTGCAATGGCATCAGGACGATCTACTAGAGTCCAGAATTGGTTGGAATGCATCGAGTCTATCTCTGCCTACATAGCTTCTCGCCACTTTGCAAAGTCGATGTCCAACATTGCTTGATCATAAGTAGAAGGGTCGTCCCCATGGACTCCCACTGCTATAGTGTGGACACCCGGTTCCTCTTGTAGCAGATACCCATAGTACCTATCAGGTTGATGTGATACTCTACCAGATCTTCGCAACGTTGGTTGTGTTTCTTTAGGTTCAATGTGTGCTTCTTGAACAATTGTCTCCCTAGGCGTTTCATCTTGTTCATTAAGAGCAATTTTCCTACCTGCACCACCTTCTAGAATGAATTCATCTTCCAGAAAGTGCGCTTGCAGTGCAACAATGATCCTTTGACAATCTTGCACGTAGAAAAGGTATCCCATGGAATCCTTTGAAAAACTGACAAAACGTCCTTTAAGGGACCTAGCTTCCAATTTCTCTGCCTTTGTCTTCTTGATGTAGGCAAGGCATCCCCAAACCCTAATATACTTAAGGTTTGGTTTCCTATTTCTCCATATCTCATATGGTGACTTAGGAACGAATTTGGAAGGACATCTATTCAAGATATGAACACCTGTAAGGAGTGCATGTCCCCACAAAGAGATGGGTAAGTCAGTGTAGCTGAGCATAGATCGAACCATATCCAATAGTGTTCGATTCCTATGTTCTGCTACCCCATTCAATTTTGGAGTTGTTGGTGGTGTGAGTTGCAATATTATCTCATGTTCCTTTAGGAACTCATCAAACTCATCACTCATATATTCACCTCCATGATCCGATCATAGTGCTTTTATATGATGATCAGTTTGTTTTTTCCACTAAAGCCTTGAGTTCTTTGAATTTATCAAATGATTCAGACTTATACTTCATTAAATACACTAGACCATACCTTGAATGGTCATCAGTGAAAGTAATGAAAAAGTGGAAACCTCCATGAGCCATTTCTCCAAATGGTCCCAAAACGTCGGTGTGCACAAGTCCTAATGCTCATTGGCTCTTTTAAAAGTCCTGGTGAAGGGTGATCTAGTCATATTGCCTTAGAGGCAAGATTCACAAGTCGGATAGGGATCTGATTCCAATGGGTCGAGTAACCCATCTTTCTCCATCTTGTGTATCTTTTTCTCGCCGACATGACCTAGTCTTAGATGCCACTTTAAGCTTAGGTTAGTACTTTGCCTACCACGCTTCTTTGAGATAACATTAGCAACACACTCATTTCGCATGTTTAAGTAATAAAGGCCATTGACTAAAGTAGCAGTGCCAACAATATTATTTTGAAATAAAATGCTGCAAGTACTGTCAATGAAATTAAAAATATAATCGTTCCTAACCAAAACAGGAATTGAAATTATGTTTTTAAGCCCGTTGGGCAAAAATAAAATATTCTTTAAATTTAAAACATGTCCTGATGATAAACATAAAGAAGTTGATCGAATATGAGAAGTCGCGACACTTTGCCCACTGCCAACACTGATCAGCACCTCCCTATGCTCCAGCTTCCTACTTCGCTGCAAATCCTGATTCATTACACAAACGTAAGCACTAGCTCCAGAATCAAGTATCCACGAAGTGGAAAATACATTCATAGAACAATTAGTTTCTAAAACAAAAAGTTCCATACTTGGTGCACCTTTGCCAAAGTTTGGACACTCCCTCCTCCAGTGGCCTAGCTCACCGCAGTGAAGGCACCTATCAATTTCCTTTGGACCTTTGCTCTTCATCACTTTATGAGGTTTGCCCTTTCCTTTGTCTATCTTAACCTATGGACCCAGAGTGCTAGTAGTTTTCTTCGTCTTCTTCTTCTTCTTCATGTTTTTGGGCTTAGAAGTGATAACCAAAGCCGCCTCTTTTCTCTTTGGCTTCATTTGAGATTGTGCAGTATTCAGCTTGTTCATCAACCCAATCAAATTGCATTCTATCTCGTTACAGCTGAAGTTCATCACGAATTGGGAAAATGTGTCTAGAAGTGACTGCAAGATAAGGTCAATTTGAAGTTGTGGGTCCATGTTGAAATTGAGGGTCTCTAACCTCTCTATTTTCGAAATCAGTTTTAGTACATGGTCCCCAACCTTTTCTCTTTTCTTCATCTTGGCTCCAAAGAGCTCTTTCGATATCTCATACCGAGCAGTGCGACTATGCTCACCATAGAGCTCTACCAGGTGTGCTGAAATAGCCCTCGCCGAGACTATTTTGTCATGGGACCTCTGCAACTCATTTAGCATTCAGCCCAACATGTACCCACGAACCCGGACGTCGTTTTTGACCCATTTTTCATGAGTCGCAACTTCCTATCATTAACACGTGTCCTTACGGGCGCGACTTGGATATCAACATCCAATACATACCCCAGTGACTCCATATTGAGGACTATCTTCAAGTTTCAGAGCCAATCCACATAGTTAGAGCCAGTCAAAGTATTATTTTCAAGTAGTACAGATAATGGGTTGATAGTCATTTTTTAGAGAGGTAATAAGAAATAACTGCATAAAAAGTAAAAAGATTTATTAGATTCTTATGTAATTGTTGTTCCAAGTTTAAATTAAGGACTTTTACAATAAACTTGGCTCCCACTACATTTTTCGAAAATCCACACTCCCACTGTGGAATTCGAAAGTCATCGTTGAAAGGCTTCATAGTGGTGATTGAGTTCTTTAACTAGATTAATAGGTTGCAACCTTTTTCTGGTATTTGGCCTAATCAATTTATAAAAGTGATGTCCAACATCAACCCATCAAATGGATGATTCAATCCCTATGTCCATTATTCATCAAATCTCAACCTTTTAACGATCATATTATTTTTTGAATAATCTAAGTTCAACCCACTGACTATCTATTAGTCTAACAATTGAATTTCACCTTGCAACATTTTGCTGGTATTTGGGGTGAAATTTATTTTCGACCAATGGCATTTCATGCATTTAGGAAAAATATAAAATATATTTCAATATATAATTCTCTCATTGCTTAGGGATGATTTATATATTAAATTTCATTTTAATTTCTTCTAAATCCAGTGGAGGACAAGATACCTAGTACCCTTTCCTAACTTAATATTTTTCAAGTGGGAGAATTTAAATTATTTATTAGGTCTCACTTTGCACATTAACCCATTTCATATCATGCATATAAACATGGATTAAAATAAATAATTAGCAATCCTAGAAAGCTAACAACACATGATTCATGGATTATATTTCCTAAATTAAAACAAGCCAATGTTTCAATCATAAAATAAAAAAGAAACTATACTAAAGCTTCCAAAGCTCCTTCTTGAATCTCCTCGGCTCGACTTGAATTTATCCTTTTGGGCCTATTCTATTTCTAACTAATACATTTCAATATTTTTCACCTATACAAAATTTATCTAGAAAGAAAATAAAACTAGGCTCAAAAAGGCCTTTACAACCCATCAAAAAGAAATACGATTTATAAAACGAGCCTAAGTCCATGAATCATGTCTCCCATCACATAACATGTAAAACATGATATCATCCACATAACACACGAAAAACATATATGCTAATTTCTAATTAAATTCTAAATTTAATTATTGTTCTTCATATTCGTGAGAAAAATAATTTATTTAAGTCTATTTGAAAATTCAATTTTAGTGAACTCCAATTAATTTTCTAATAAAATCCAATTTTAAAAAATTAAAATCTAAGTTCATTAAATTAAATTCACAATAGAAGAAATCCAATTTAATTCAAAATCTAACTTTAATTAACATTAGAATAGATGGAAATAAAAATAACCTTATTAAATAATTAATATTATTTATTTTGCATTAAAATCTAATTTTAACCAAAACTAAATAATAAATATTATTTAATAAATGACCCGGGTCGACCCATTGGTGACCGTGGTCGGGTTTCAAAACCCGTGTGATAAAAACACAAGTGGTGAGCCCATCGCCTCAGCAGCCCAACTGCTGGGAGCGATGTGCGGCCCATCTGCGCGCTGAAGCCGTCGGTGGCCCGTCGTCGCCACGACGACGGGTCAACACCGTCATCTACAATTTTTAATTCCATCACATCAAAATTACATAAAATCCAATTTTTATTAATTTCTAACAAACGAAAATAAATAAATTTCGCAAGAACACGAATAACGCGAATTCCACATATCGAATCATGCATCGACAAAAAACTGTAAAACATGCATCTTCATCACATAATTACACGTAATTTACATACTCTGAATCCCGCGATTTGGCTCCGATACCACTGTTAGGGAAAATTAACCAAATGCAGCAGAAAACGAAATTTAAAATTTTTGGATTTTCCCTTCGTAAGGACAATCTCGGGGTTTAATCACACATACATATGATAGGGCAAATTACACATTAACTGTTGTAGCGAAGTGGTTGATTATTCCTACGAATTTGAATTCTTCAATTCTTCGCGAAATAACTCGAAATAACTCCGGCTGAATTAATGATGATTCGAGTAGTCCAAGTGTTCTGCCTCTAAATCGTCTCGCCGGAAAAACTTGATGAAATTTTCTTTCTCCTTCTTGGTCTTGAAACCGATGGCTATGAGAGAGAGAGAGAGAGAGAGAGAGAGAGAGGAGTTCTTTTTCTTGTGGTGTTGTGCAATGCAATTTATGACCTAGGCTTATAACTAATGTGATATTTATATCACTTAAGTTATTACCTTGAACTAAACCAAGCCCATTAATTACTCCTAGTGCCCGCGCCTCATAGGGTTTAGTGTGCTACATGGTATATTAGTTTTGTACTTAGTTTAATCTAATATTTAATTAATCAACTTAATCCAATTAATTAATTCAATTAAATAATAGATAACTAATTTAATTAATTTTATTTCTCTAAGAAATATTATATTAATTAAATAATAAATAAATTAACTTATTTTTTCAAATAATTATTTCTATTTATTTAATTTTAAGTATCCAATACTTAAAATATTACCAGAAGAAATATCCCACTTTTCATCAATTTTTCTTTTTTAAGCGTGACTCTTTAGGTTCATCTATATTTGGCAATGAGAGGATTCCATTGAATATGGGTCCCACCTAGCCAGACAAGTGGTCCATATTTTAACCCAAATTAGATGAAGTGATTAGATCATTTGTAGCTTTCCATTTGTAACTACCGTGTGAATACAAATCTTCTTTTCCTTATCCCGGTTAAGTGAGAGTCATGGTTTTAGTCAAACTCACTAACTTAACACTATGCTATATTTATAATAAGCTCAAATCATTGAATGCTTTGGCCAAAGACTTTAAGATCTAACTTACTTATAAATGCATAGGATAATTCCTCGTTCACTTACGAGGGAACGAATCCTTTCTTTGATATAGTTAAGAGTACTACTTGCCCATTAGGTTGCAGTTCGAGGTTGACCCCACCAATGGGTGAATTGGGCCTAACTACTCTAATGAAAAACCTAACGTCACAAGTATATCTTCAACTCGATTCCTCAAGTCTAAAGTTCAAACACACCTATCACAATTTAATCAATTCTGTCATTGACTGTCAAAGAGTGAAAACCCATGTGACAGAATCGGTGCAAGTCATGTCTGAGTGCCACTATCTCCATCAGTGCACCTATGCTATGAGTTCTTCACTACCTCCTAGTGATTGACGGGCACCTTTCTCGTCAAAACTCATATCATACAAGTCTTCATGATTTTCAATGCTCAATTGAAAATCTTTGACTTGCAGACTATTTTAGTACACAAGTATCAGACTCCTCTAATGCTTTAAAGAGTTAACTCTTGTGTTCATGAACTTATAGATGATTACAATATATAAATGTCAATATGAATGTAAACAACTGAAATGCCTTTTATTGATTTATTCAATGAACAATTACAATTTGATAATGTACTATCATTTACTAATCCTCTAGTGGCATTTGAAGACATTAACCTAACACGCACATGAGCTTTTTCGTCTATTTTATAAGGTCTTTTAATGGCAGGGAAAAACTGTTAAATAATGAAACATTAAGGACCAATTTTGTCGAGTCCAACAAATGACGGACCAAAAGTGTTTTGGGTGGCAAGATTAGTGACCAAAGTGTATTTTTCCCAAAATTTTCATATATTTGTGGGAAAAGGATTAATTGCTGTTATTGACAGCACACTATCACTAAACTACCTAATTTATTGTCATTATTACAATAACTTATAAAATATGATTGCAGTATTAGAACATTGTTTTGTATTTACCAGAAAAAGGCAATACCTCCAATTAAACAAGTCATAAACGAACAAGTTTATGCATTTTGTTTACAGAACGTATCCAAAAAATTAGAAACGATCTGCATCATCCCTAACTACTCGGCATTCTAAATATCAACTTGAGATGCTTTACTACTAGTTAATTCTCAGATATGTTTCTTCACGAGGAAGGCCACAACTTCTGGATGTATAAAGAAGCAGCAATTATCTTTTCTCTTTAGTCTATTGATGGAAACTTTGCAACAAATTAAGTGGCAACTTTTTTTTTTTTACATATAGGATCAAAGAATAAAATGGAGAAAAATTAACTTAGATTTTAATAACACTCTAAAACAAATAAGATTAATCGTAAATATATTTTTATTTATCATTTTGTTTTGTATTCGACCTCATTGATTTGCTTCAAAACCGATGCACTCAATAAATGTTACTTTTTTTAATGTATATGAGACATTGTCCCCAGGTTTTTGTAGTAGGAACAATATCAAGCTTCATGTTTCCTTCAACAACCATCCTTTTTTTGGGTACAATTTGTGGAGAAACATAGTTTATGAGAGAGAGAGAGAGAGAGAGAGAGAGAGAGAGAGAGAGAGAGAGAGAGAGAGAGAGAGAGAGAGAGGTAGGTAGTGCAAGGTTTTCAAATGAGAATGGTGCACGGAAGGAAATGATGCATAATTTCATTTCTTCTGTCTTCATTTGGTTATATATCGTTCGCTTGTATGTGCTCAATCTCAGTTAATTTATATGTAATAGTTCTAAGTATTATCGCACTTTCAAAGCAAGATCTGACATCTTGTTCACTAAGTTCTTGCACCCTCACCCTTTTCCATCACAAAATCACTTTTAAGTGTCGAAACAACAATAATAAGTAATTCTAATGTTTATTTGTTATGAAATCATTGCCATTAATTTATTTGACTGATAGAAAAATTTGTAATCTTCCAGAAATTAATTGGCTTAGTTTGTAATCTTCAAGAAATACATTGGCTTTGGTTTCTAATATATAAAAAAATGATGGCCATTGAGAAATAAATTCATTCATATCCTAAATACGAATAAGTCATCTTCTAAATATTCCCTTTAATTGTTTTTGTCTGTTTATGATTAGTTATTATTCATGGATAAATGCTTCATCCCTGATATAGATATGCAATTAATTCCAATAGTTATCATTTTGAAGACATTTTTAATATTAATTGTTAAACATGTCAACAAACCAAATGTGGTAATTGAATTCTACGTAAAATACTTTATAATTAATTTAGGTATTATTAAATTGAATTTGATTATACAAATGCAGATAGAATGATTTCAAATCAAGCTATTGAATACATATATTTGGATTTATCCAATATAATCAAGACTCTGACTCATAGCAGGTTATTTTTAGAATCTGCATTGAAATAGTTTGTAGGAAATTTGTGTTGGAGTTTGCATATAATGTTATTCAATTACTATTATGTATACATGTAAGTTATGTTAGTATCAAAATGAACTTATTCATGAATAATGAAAACCAAATAATTCATACAGATTGTATCGATGTAAAATACTTACAAGTGAGTAATTCATTTTAGAGATAGTTAATATTCAAAAATAAAGAAAATCATCCTTTGTATATCATAATTCCATTTCTTTCTTGATAATTAAATCCATAAAGTAGTATTAATGATGGATGGATATATTTTTCCGAAAATATTGTTAGGATAATAGCGTAATAAATGGAAGGATTACAAAAAATATAAAACATAAATAATTGAAATCTAAAGGAAGATTTCATGTTTAATGCTAATATAACATTTCCATCAAACACGTTGGATATTAAAGTCAGAAATTAGATAGGGTGAAGAAACTTGTTTAATATATTGATAACTTTATGCTTAAAAGGTAACTTGTAGAAGTCCTCCCATAAAAATGTACATAACTAAATAGCTTAATGAAAATCGTATTTGTGTAGTAAATAATGTATTTATATAAAAGAATAAGTGAACAGCATTGTACGCAATTTGTAGTGCAGATTTCCTATATACTATTTTCTTCCAAATTCTAAAATTAACTTACTATCGGAGCTTGATTGGGTGAATCCAAGTATAAGTATTCAAAGTTTGACTTAACATCATTCAACCTTCATTTGTATAATCAAATTTGATTTTGCTAATTTAGATAATCCCTAATTTATTGTAATTTTATTTATCATATAATTTCAAGCATTTGATATTAGAATTTGATTACCACATTTGATATGTGTATATGTTTAACAATTAATATTAAAAATATCTTCAAAACGATAGATGTTCATATTAAGCAACATATCTACATGTAATGAGCAATTACCCACATACAATAAATAGTCATAAACAAACAAAAATAAAAAATAATTAAGATAAATAAATCTTGTTTAGGACATGGATGAATTTGTTTATTCATGGAAATCACTTTTTTATATATTAGAAATCAAATCCTTTGATTTCTTGAAGATTACAGATTTTTCTCTCATAAATAAATTAGTGGTAATGATTGGTAACGAATAATGATTAGAATTATTTACTATTTTGACACCAAAGAAATACTCTCATGAGGGTGAGTGTGCAAGACCATAGTCAATAAAATGTCAATACCCAATTTTTAAAGTGTGGAAATACTCGGAACAAATACATATAAATTAAACTGATGTTGAGTACATACAAGAGAACGATATACGTATAAATATAAATACAGATAGAAATCCCAATTATGTGTCATTTCCTCCTCCTCTCTCTCCCCCCCCCCCCCCCCCTCTTCCCTCACTGTATCTCTCTCTCTCTCTCCCTCCTCCCCACACACACAACTCAAGCATACACTATTTTTTCACAATTTATTTTTTTTAAAAAAATGGTGGATTAAGGAAACATCACACTAGGCATGGTTTGTGTGACGCTCCACATTTTCAAGACGTGAGTTTAATTATTTACACTTTTTTTAAATTTTAGCTTACAGGATTATTCACTTACAAATTCCTAACATGAACTCGAAGATGTAGCTTTAGACAAAAATGAGACAAGTTTTCTGTATTACAGCAGGTGCACTTTAATTCTTAAATGTGAACATGGGTTGTACTGCACAATCCTAGGACTTTGAGGACCAAACTGTAAATTCTGTAAAAAAGAAAAGAAAATAATATAAAGAGGATTAGAGTTAATTAGGGACACATGCTTCCAGGGACGGAGGGAGGGGGGGCGGGTGGGTGCCCCCCCCCCCCCCCCCCCCCCCCTCAAATTTTAAAATTTTCAACTTTTGCCTATGAAATTTTGTGATTTCGCCCCCCCTCAAATTTTAACTTTCACTTTTACCTATAACATTAACATTTGTAATTTTGCCCCCCTCGAAAATGACAAAAATAACCTTTCTATCAATTGATTTAACCAAACATCATATAAGCGAGTAGTAGTGAAAATGAAGTTATTTTTCTATGATATTATAATACTATTATTAATCAGTGAAAAAGAACAAGTGGATCTTTCCAGGCAAGCTGTAGAAATGATAAATTACTAATCACACTCTTGCATAATCAAGGACTTTCAATTTTTATTTTATCCAATTTGCACATGTAAAAAATTTGAAAATTTTGATTTCGCCCCCCCTCAAAAATTGCAAACTTAATTTACATCTCTAATAAACTAAAGAATAACCTATATATATGGTAATTTGTAAAGTAGTTAGCCCACTTTTAAACTCAAATGGACTACAACTATATACGGCCCATATATCTAACTATCAAGTTAAATTGTAGTTTCACTTTTGTATATATTCATCATTCACAACAGTCCAATAAATTTGGGTTACGAGTTATGACTTTAAATTTTTTCCTTTAACTTTCCCCTCCAAACATACTTCTTAGGCTTTTTATATTTTGTTTTATTTAATATTAGGACCATTTTCTATTTTAGTTTTAAAACTATATTTTATTTAATTAGTTACGAAAAATGTATCAAATATTATTTCTATGTGGTTCGGCAATTGCCTACGTCCACGGAAAAGGATAAGAGAATTTCACTATTAACAAAAAGAGGTATAGAGTACAAAGTATGTCAAAAGTGTTCTTACTAAACCTAATCCTCAATTTTTTCAAATATATATAGCGTACCGTACCGCGGGGGGCAAGGCCCCCGCACCCCCCATACAATTCTTCACTACCAGGTAAATGAAACTCACAAAAATCTCGCCCCCCCTCACCATAATTCCTAGCTCCGTCCCCACGCTCCTGAATATGTTAAGGTGTCCCAACACCTATTATCCTATACATATATATGCATTCTACTATCTATATACATATATGAACTAGCAATTCATTCCCTTTCCTCGCCCAACAGCATACCATACATTCCTAAGAGCTTGGACTCACCAGATTAATCTAGAGACGAGTTATACTGGACAAATCTGTGAGTGCTTTACTTATTAGTTTATTTTCTTATGCCATATTTAGTGTCGTTGCCATTCATATAGCTATATTACATTATAAACGTGTTTTATTTCTGTACACACACCTATTTATGTTAACCTGTGTATTTTACTTTATCCCACTTATGATTGTCGCTGCGCATTACACATTATACTTGTTATCCGAGTGTAGTACTTTATCTCACTCTAGATATGTGATGTTATATTGATATTTGAAGATATCTATCGACATTGAATGTGTGAAGTCTCCTACTGGTATGGGATAGTGGAAAGACGAATCACAATCATTGCGGCATGATTGATGTTGGCCTGGCGTAGTACTTTATCTCGCATGTGCAGCAAAATGTGATATTATATTGATTATATGGATCCTTTGTGGATTATTGATTGTTATGGGCCCAAATTGCGGCATGGAGGTTTGTGACCCGTGCGGGCAGCATCGGGCTTGTCGTAATGTTTGGTCACAGTCCCATGGTTTCCAATTCCCCTCCCGCGCATGGACGGAGCGTATCATGGCAATGGGGTCGTAGATTTAGACATGTACCCAGGCATGTCAGTTTGTTAGCAAGGTCGCTCCTTGCATTTGGTGGATAAGGTAGTTATTCTGAAGCGGGAGTCATAAGAAGGTTATCAACAAAACCGTATCCTTTGTTATGTGATAAATGCTTTCCTTATTCAATGATGATTATTGCATTGGTTGCCTTGTTTTCATATTAAATGATCATTCATCATGAGATTCATATGTTATAATGTTCATGCATAACCCCGCACTTGCACACACCACGCTCACGGGGCTTAGTAGCTCACCACTCGTGTCTCCCCTTCCCCAGGTTGCACAGGTTACAAATGAAGTATGTTAAACAGCAAACTCGACTTAATAGGGTCATGAATTCGCTCAAGTGTCATAAATTCTGAAGATCCTCTAAATTGAAGTTCCATACTCTTATTTTTCCCTAGTCCCTTTGAAGATCCTCTAAATTCTGAATTTCACTACCTTTGGGTATTGTCAATATTCTGATACTCCTTTGTGTTTACTGGTGATCACTCTTGAATTATGAATCTTGCAAACTATATATTCCTCTGAGTACATTGTCCCTTCTTAAATGCAAGCTCTTATGTTGATTCACCCCTACTTAATGACCCAACCTTTGTCTAATCCTCTTCATTTCTTTGTTGATCAAAATATATACGCCTAAATCGCATACGTTCCCTTGAAAGCTAATGTTTTCTTCTAATTCTCAATGTCTCTTAATACACATCTTTTCTTGGAACTTCAGATAGATAATTGTTTGATATTTTGTTCACTCACTTGTCTCTTATGAAATATTGAGTTTGCATTAATTAACCAGTTTGATTTAATCTTATACACACTTCTCTCATTAAATCATCTTTCAGCCGTGAATATGAGCAAGTGTAATTGTATCACTATTTTTCTTAGATCTCCCTAGTGCAAATTCTTCCATATAACTTCCCTTAGTATGGAATTTTTCTTCATCCTTCAGTAATCAAATTTGTATTGGAAACAAGGCCAACCTCCCTCACTGAACTTTCTTATACCTAATCTCGTTGGACATTTAAAACTACCTCTGACTTTTAATTCCAATATATAGTATTGAAGCTATTGTGGTTGAGAATGTCAGTTGCATCTGCGTCTTCTCTTATATCATATTGTATCCAATTGATGTTGGGAACCCCGCTGTTCTAAAACTCTTTCTTTGGGGTAGTTCATGTTGCATTCTACTAAAATTCCATATCCGTTTACTTGAGAACTCTGCAGATTTTTCTTGAGATTGAATTTCCCGGCACACCATTTGACGTACTTAACTATTGCTAATTACATTCTTTGTTACCTCAATTGATTTCCTAGGCCAGTTCTAGTAAAATATCTGAAAGGAGACTCCTATCGTAGTCGTAGCTCTGACCTGAAGGGCGGCTAGCAGCTATCGAAGCTATGAGTCCCGGGATCGTGAAGACATATCTTTCTTTTGAGCTATCTACTAATCTTTGTTCACTCTACATGATTCCTTTGACCACATTCACCCTATTGTATCCTCAGCTATTTGATTAAGTGGACAAAATGTAGGTGATTTAATTATTCCTTTGTTGATGTACTTTAATTCTTTCATCCTTAACAAGTCATTTTCTAAACTCGCTTGAGACTTGATTTGATTCTTGTAAACCATCTCAATGATTCTTTCCTTTAAGTCACAAACTTTCAAAGTATTTGACCTTTTGAAATTCTTGTTATTGTTACAATTAAAGGTTATGTTATAATTGTACATATTTCTTTGAGTCGCTTCTCCATCTAAGTCAGTTATCTTGAAATCATCTTAAATCTTCGTTGTTCTTCCTTTTCATAGGGAATTTTCTTTGAATTGGTCCCTACCTTGACATACTTTGATGTATATTTCTGTCTTCCGTGTGCATATCCTCTAACCATATAAGTGAAAATCCAATGATTCTTTCTTAGGCAATCTTACTTTTCTCATTTCTTCATCAACTGATAATATTTTACATTTTTTAATTCATTTGAAAATAAACGTAGATTCTTGTATATATAGATTCTATTAATTTCCCATTACTCTAGAGGAACTTTTATTCTGTGATTCTCAATTAATTCAAATGAGTTAGTTAGAAGTTCAAATCTCTTGTTGAAAATGAGAAATGAGGATGTAGTGAGTTTTAGAAATTTTTGACAAAGTTCATGAGACATATAAGAAAATGCTCTCTTTAAGAAATCCCCGAATTCTTCTGAAGGGGGAGGGTGTGACGCTCCACATTCTCAAGACGTGAGTTTAATTATTTACACTTTTTTTAAATTTTGGTTTACAGGATTATTCACTTACAAATTCCAGACATGAACTCGAAGATGTATCTTTGGACAAAAATGAGACAAGTTTTATGTATTACAGCAGGTGATCTTTAATTCTTAAATGTGAACAAGGGTTGTACTGCACAATCCTAGGATTTTGAGGACCAAACTGTAAATTCTGTAAAAAGAGAAAAGAAAATAAAATAAAGAGGATTAAAGTGAATTGGGGACACGTGCTTGCTCCTGAATATGTTTAGGTGTCCCAGCACCTATTATCCTGTACATATATATATATATATGCATTCTACTATCTATATACATATATGAACTAGCAATTCATTTCCTTTCCTCACCCAACAGCGTACCATACATTCCTAAGAGCTTGGACTCACCAGATTAATCTAGAGACGATTTATACTGGACAAATATGTGAGTACTTTATTTATTAGTTTATTTGCTTATGCCATATTTAGTGTCACTATCATTCATATGGCTAATATTATAGTATAAACGTGTTTTATTTCTGTACACACGCCTATATATGTTAACCCGTGTATTTTACTTTATCCCACCTGTGATTGTCACTGCACATTATACTTGTTATCCGAATGTAGTACTTTATCTCACTCTAGATATGTGATGTTATATTGATATTTGAAAGATATCTGTCGACATTAAATGTGTGAAGTCTCCTACTGGTATGGGACAGTGGAAAGATGAATCACAATCATTGTGGCATGATTGATGTTGGCCTGGCATATATAGTACTTTACCTTGTATGTGCAGGAAATGTGATATTATATTGATTATATGGATCCCTTGTGGATTATTGATTGTTATGGGCCCAAAGTGCGGCATGGAGGTTTGTGACCTGTGCGGGCAGCATTGGGCTTATCGTAATGTTTGGTCACAGCCCCATGACTTCCGATTCCCCTCCCGCGCATGGATGGAGTGTATCATGGCGATGGGGTCGTAGATTTAGACATGTACCCGAGCATGTCAGTTTGTTAGCAAGGTCGCTCCTTGCATTTGGTGGATAAGGTAATTATTTTGAAGCAGGAGTCATAAGGTAGTTATGTGATAAATGCTTTCCTTATTCAATGATGAGTATTGCATTGGTTGACTTGTTTTCATATTATATGATCATTCATCAAGAGATTCATATGTTATAATGTTCATGCATAACACCGCACTTGCATACACCGCGCTCACTGGGCTTAGTAGCTCACCACTCGTGTCTCCCCTTCCCCAGGTTACAGATGAAGTATGTTAAATAGCAAACTCGACTTAATAGGGTCATGAATTTGTTCAAGTATCATAAATTAAGGTAGTAATTAATTCTAGATTGTATTCAGTTAGATTGATATAACAAAAATTTCATGTCCTATTTCACTATAAGTCTTGTACTTTTGCTTTTTGTAGAGCTCTGAACCACAATATGGGATTAGTGGGCGGTTTCGGTGATTCGATTGCCAGACAAGTGAAGTAGGGCATGACAGTTCTTGCTACAGATATCTTGGGACAAGGTCTCATACATATAAAAGAGGAACATGTGCTGAGGGCATCCGTTTTGAAGCGTATAAATGAGGTGAGACGCAAAACAAATAAATAATAATATTAATAATTTATGATTAATCTTATATGTTTTAATTTTGTTAAATCTAACTTAAGTTTTCTTCATTTCTTTTCACTGATCCTATATGTGAAAAAATTTCCTTTTCATGCCATCTAATTTGTACCAAAGTTTCCATCAATAGACTAATGAGAAAAACTAATTGATATTTCCTTTATATCTTACCTTACTTTCATATATAAGTTGTAGCTTTTCTTATGAAGGAGCATATCTAAGAATTAATTAATAGTCAAGCATCTCAAATCGATATCTAGAATACTGAGTACTGAGCCTTTAGATAGTTTTGGGAAAATACGGATCATTTCTAATTTTTGGACTTGTTATATGAATAGAATGCATATTATTGTTTGTTTATGTCTTGTTTAATTGGATCTATTGACTTTGTCTTAACTATAATAAAGATGTTCTAATCACGGAATCATATGTTTAACTTTTTGTAATAACGGCTATGAATCTATTGAAAGTTGTTTTACCATTTTTTTGCCAAGTTACCTTGGAATTTTTTTATTTCTTTCATGCTAAAAATAATCGGCAGCATGCATGCTTCTCTACCATCCTTTCAAGATAAATTATTTAAAAATAGATCATCTACTTGATCAGCACGTCTCATCTCATATTCTAGTTGAGGAGTATTGGCCAGTGTTTGTGTACTTTCTTAACAATATTTTCATTCTTAGCACTTTAAAATAAACTTAATTTGCAAATAAAAATTGAAAAAACCACAATGAAATCCAGCAATGGAGTTAGAGATTAAACAAGCAGTGAAATCAAGAATCTAAAGGTAATCCAAAATTAATTTTATACATGTGAATACAAGAATACGCCTATAATTTATAGTAAATAAATTTGTATAATTGAAGTTAAACACATTAAAGGGCACGATGAATTTTCCTCATGATAAAACTCACTAAATATCTCTTCCGCAGACTTGATTATGCTTATTCTATTTTGGTTAACTCTTCTAATGGGGAACAAAGCTATGTTGACATTTAAATTTCTCTTTTATGCACGTTTAATCACGAAATAGAAAAGGAACGACTTTCTTTAGATGATTTTACTTTCCATAATGGCTAGAGAGGGCATTGGTTGATTTCTTCTGGAGGCAATCATGATCCATCTAGTGAATATATGAAAGATCAGTCCAGAAAATTTGAGGTGACCATTTACTCACATTTATATAGCATTGCTTAACAAAGGACTCGAACATTGGAGAGTCTTAAACATTACTATGGTGAGATATTAAGACAAATAAAAATAAGACATCATTGTTAACTTAAAACATTGACGAATTGGGTTAGATTTTTGTTTTGATCACAAGTTGTTTGAATGACAGAAAAGTGAAAAATTAAGTGTTAATTCTCCTACTTGAGTTTCTGAAGTTTCACTCCTTAATTTAATCTTTCAAACTAGTCAAAGAATTTGATCAATGAAATAATCCTTAATATTTTGCACTAAGTAATAGCATTACTACATTTTATATATGCATTCCTTACATATTTTTGCTAAAAGGACATTTCACCCATACACAATTGTGTACCATTATACAATTTAACTCAACAACCAACCTGGATGGTCACTCCTCTCTATCCAATGGGCTCCCAAGGAAATATGCTTGTAAGTGACTTTTCAATTTGTTTGATTTTATTTTGTTTTGTTGGTTTCGTACAACATAAATAATACTAGAAGCACTTGAATCCTAAAGTGGGAAATTATAATGCATGATTGAGTCCATGTTTATAAACCAACCTAGTAAGTCTATTAAATTATTTACGCATTTTTTACCATTTAAGACAATATGCTTATTGAAGAATATGTGCAAGTGCATCAGTACTTTGCAACTTGAATGAATTAGGAAGTTAAGTGAGAGTATGTATAGATTTTATGTCAATAATAAGGAAATCATTTTCTGAAAAACGTATGAAAACTGTATTTACCTTGTTTTGCACAACCAACAAGTAATTTATTTATAATATTAATTAGATTTAGCGTGTCAAAGACAAATTGAATTTCATATATATATATATATACACACACACACATATGCATATATTTCCTTTTGTAAGTTCAATGCAATATTTAAAGGATGCAAACTTTTTCTTTTTATTGAATCTTTTCAATATATACTTGAACTGTTAACATATTTATAGTTCACTTGAATAAAGTTAGTGAAATCTAGTTATATGAATTGGTTGCACTATAAACTTATGAAAAGGTTAAATAAGTACCTTATTAGCTTCATCATCTAATTAATAATAACAATTTTTTATATCCTATCCTCTACTTATATATTAGATTCCCAAAGTGCCTTTTCCAACCAACAATTCGACACAAATAAAATTAAAGGTTGATGAAACTCCAGTAATGGCAACACATGTATCCTATTTTGCTCCTGAAGGATTGGTACCTACATTCATTATGAACAACGAGGTAGAAACTCTAAACCAGCAAATATTTCTATTGTCCGTATAAGTAATTTCATTTGAGGAGTTAAAATTGTATAGACATATTGAAAATGAACAACGGTCATGTTATGTTTACAATTACCATTTGTTCAAATGCTCTTGATATTCTTGATGGTTTTTCTCTCTTAACCCATGTGTACGTTTTATTATAGATCAAATTATGTTGTTGAAATAGAGCAAAAGCTCCACTATCAGCATATATTTAATTTGTGTTCTATACATGATCAAAATCTTTAATGTGTATTGTGAGAGAATTAACTTGCTTATTGAGGTAAACATTTTTATATCTTTACTTTATATTAAGTATTAAAAGGGCAATTAAAACAACAGGTAAATAAGCAATTGATCAATATTATTGTCCTTTCGCATTATATTTTATTTGCTTGTTGTTTTTGAAAATATTTTATTGCTGATAATGTCTAAACTTTTATAGAGACAACTTCTGATAAGCCAAGGAGGGGAAGGATCTAGAATCACAAGAGCACCCAATCTTCCGTATTTTGAGAGAAAAGAAAACTGATACATTCATCGTTTGGCACGTTCAAAAGGGAATAAATCGGATCCGGTAACATACCAAATCAAACTTTTAGCTATTTCGTATTTATATTTGGTTGCACTAGTAAACTCTTATATTGTTTACTAATTAAAACGTGGAAAAGAAAACTTTACTACTATTGCCGGATTTTACCAGATTTGTCTTTGAAATGATAAAACCAATAAGCAAACTTTACTACTTTTGTTTGACTTTAGGAATATATTACACCAATGAGCAAATTCTAATGTCATTTATCTAGAAGGTAGAAAAAATGGTCTTCGAATAAGAGAAAAAACTATCTTTAAATTTCATTTTATGCAGTTGATGTACGATAATTGTATGATTGTGATTCAACGTTGCAACTTTGATATATTTTAGTTAAGTCTCTTTTTTCTCCACATCAATATAATATTTTGCAATTCGAATTCTATGACTGTACTATGTTCATGTTCCATCAGACAAGCAATTTAGATCACTTGTGGCTGTCACAAGTACATAGTTCATGGGCTCCTACCTAATCATCAGAAAGCCAAAGGAGGAGAGATATATAACACTAGTATTGTAAGGCCTAAATATCTTGCACAACCTTTTAAATTATTTTATAGTTTAAGTTGAGGATATTTACATATACTTATTATCACAAAATCTGAATTTCCATGCTTCTCCTTCTACCAAACTGAGAGGAGATAAGTTGCTCGACCGAATACCGGTCGGACACTACAACCTCACGACTCAACAAATTTTTCGATGTGATCATGGGAGCATGCCTGTTAGCAACCGTAAGAAAAAATAAAACACGAAACTCTATTAATCATTTGTAATTACGTTATCAAGTTGATGAGCTAGGTAAGATATAGTACTTGCATATAATTAATTTACACCTTATTTTGATTAATTTTATGCAAATGATAGGAAATAAGAGAAACAGAGAGAATGAAACATCAGCACAAGAAGGGGAAGGTGTGTCCAATGCGGGTATTGACGCACCTCAACTTATTTATACCCTTTACGATTTTGAGCCTAAACTAGGCTAAGTGAGATTTGACATTTGTAACAAAATAACTATTAAGTGTGACAATACTTTTTTGTGATCTATCTACATTGTTATGAGTATGGAAGATTACAATAATTATTTTTCTAAGATGTCTACTTTATCTTCTTTTTTTTTTTTACCATTTAACTTTTGTTTCCAACATTTGTTCAAGCGCTTGCTTAAATTTTGTAGTGTTAAGAAGCTGAGTTTCATGAAAAGTCATGCAAATCTAGACTTGACCATTAACTGGATCCTCAAATTTTTACAAACTTATCATCTAGCATAACTTTTTACTTCATATATTTCCTCAGTCTCATAGATATAATATATACTATTTATTAAAGTTGAGCACTCTAGAGTAACTTTTTTGGGAAACTAAAAGTTTACTCTCTAAAATGCCCCCATACCACAAACAATTTAAAGGTAATTATTCATTAAGTTTTTTCGATAATTTATTTCATGTTGAAACTTTTATTTTTTAGTTTTATTATTTATGTCCAGGAGTCGGAGTTGAAATTATTATTCTTTTTACCATTTGGTTTTATTATGCACACACAACAAGTGTGCCTTTATCGATAGTGCTATAATATGTTTTTATAATAACATTATATATTTGGATTATGAATAACAAACAATTCATGCTACCTGCAATGAAACTATCGAGCTTCATTATTCCATCATCTCTTACCATTGTTCTCATGACAAAATCCGCGCTAACCAAAGCGCTTCCCCTTATATCTAGATCTAAGATGTCTCCTAAATCTACATGCTATGGCTCTGATACCACTTGTTAAGAATGTTAACATCAGAGCATGAAGAATATAAACAAGAAAATATAAGAAGAAGCATGAAAGATAAACACAAGTATTTAACGTGGTTCGGAAACTACCTATATCCACGAGCCAACACTAGACTACATCTTTATTTCTAACTCGATCGAGTGAATCAAATAATTACGAGCTAAGTTCAATTATTTATTATAATGGAGTAAGTCCAAACCCTAATAAATAAGGAAGACAATCCTTAATAATTTAGGGACAATTCCTATCACAATAGGAAACAAACTCAATCAAAATAGGACTTGAATCTGTCAAAATCTGCCCAAAATCTGCCCAAAATCTTGCCAACTTGCACACTAAGGCTCGGATTCGCGCACAGTAGCCGCGGCAAAAATTGTTGATGTGGCTAAATAATCGCTGATATCACTTTAGCAGTGGTGATCATCCTACCTCAAAGAGTGTGAAAGTTAGAGTTGGGTTGTCGTGGTGAAACCCTCTAGTAGCCGCATTTACGGTAATTGCTGCTCCATTTTTTCAGCTTTCGATCTCCTTCTTGATCCAAGTCCACTAAATCTCAGCATTTAGGTAAGTGCTTCAGAACCTAAATTCGGGATGCATATAGTGGGTTTAGAGGCAATTATCGCGTCCAATGGGCTCGCCGGCCTAGGGCGCGACACTAAGTCATGGTATCGGTACTAAGATGAGTAGGTTTTGTTCTATATTGTTCGCGGACGTAATAAATATATGTATGTTAGATTGCTCGAGTAATCCCAACGAGACAGTAAAATGTATAACTAATATTGGTTACCACTCAACAGTACATTGTAAAATATATATTTCAATAAACTTTAAATAAATCAAATATAACATTTTTATCAAACATAGGTTTGCAATAGAAATGTGAAATGAATTTTCTATCCCACAATTGTTTCACATCAATGAAGGATCGACAATTGTCTATTTACCTCTGTTCTAATTTTTGTTCATATCATAATTAATGTTGATCTTACTACAATGCTTATCTTCTAAAATAAGGGATTTGATTATTAGAAATAACATCAAAATATGTGATAATTTTTGTGATCCTCCTTGAAGATGCAGAACTTTTTAGAAGGGACTCTTATAAGCCATTCATAGGGTGTCAATTGCCGATCCAATATAGATGATATCTTCCAAAGCTAAGAGCTTTGTCGGGAAAATTTTACTTTTAGCCCCAGTGGAGTTCAACCAAAACATTTTTAGTCTCATAGAAATTTTTTGACACTTTTGGTCTCATTGGAATCAAAATGTGACACTTTTAGTCCCGTCCGTCTATTTTTAGACATAATTTACCAGCGTGAGACACACGCTTTGTTAGCCAACTACCTTAGGGTTCAAATGAAACTGATGGGTTTGAGTGTGGAGACAAATCAAAGTACCAAACGAAGAAGAAAATGAGCTGGAACGGCGCCAAGGTGCAGCCCGGCGGGCAAGCAGGAGGCAGCAGAGAGAGGGCAGATTGGTTACGTCTGGCGGCGCCCAGGCACGCCTGGGTGCGGATCAGTCGGCTGGAGCGAGAATTGACGCGGTTTTTCCTCTTTTGGCAGTTTTTTTAGTTACCTATTGTGATTAGGTCTTTGTATCTTTGCCTCCAAGTTTAGGATACATAAGTAGATGAAATTCTCTTCATTGTAATTGTATCTCTCTCTTAAGAATAATAAAAAATCTCTCTAGCATAGGTCCGTGGATGTAGACAATTTGCCGAACCACGTAAAATCGTTGTCTCGTCTCTCTTGCTTTTCTTTACTTTTAAGTTCTTTTATGCGCATTGATTCCTAACAACTGGTATCAGAGAACAGGTTAAAGTGATCTGTGTGAATCAATGGCGTCTGAAGAAGGAAAAGTGAAGATTGACAAATTTGATGGAAAAGACTTTAGATTCTGGAGAATACAGATGGAGGATTATCTGTACCAGAAAAAGCTCCATCAACCATTGTCGGGGAAGAAGCCTGAAAAGATGGCAGACGAGGATTGGGTGTTATTGGATAGGCAAACCTTAGGTGTTATTCGATTGACGTTATTAAGAAACGTGATGTTTAACATCCTAGATCAAACTACAAAGGTGGGTTTAATGAAGTCGTTATCCAATATGTATAAGAAGCCATCCACATCAAATAAAGTCTACCTGATGAGACGTTTATTCAATTTGAGGCTGACAGAGGGAGGATTGGTGACCAACCATATCAACGAATTCAACATGATCATTACTTAGTTGAGATCGATTGATATTAATTTCGAGGACGAGGTAAGGGCCATAATCTTATTGTCTTCATTGTCGGATAGTTGGAGTGCGACTATAACTGCTGTGAGTAGTTCGTCTGGCCAAAGGAAGTTGAAAATTCAGGAGATCCAGGATCTAACTTTGAGCGAGGATATTCGCTGAAGGAAATCAAGAGAACTCACGTCTACTACATTGAGTGCAAAAAGCAGAGGAAGAGGTGTTCAATTGAGTGGTCAGAAAGGTAGAGGTTGATCCAAGTCAAAAGGGTGAGGGAAGTAAAAACTGCGCAAGGAAGCTGATTGCTGGGACTGTGGGAAGAAAGGTCATTACAAGAGAGATTGTCCTGAAAAGACGGGTCTTAATCAAAATGGGTAACATCAACAAGCAAACGCAGCAACAGACGATGTCAGAGATGCTTTGGTTTGTTGTGTTGATAGTCCAGTCGACCAATGGGTTATGGACTCAGGTGCGTCGTTCCATGCTACTTCATGTAAGAATTATCTAAAAAATTATGTTTCTGGAAAATTTGGAAAGGTTTTTCTTGCAGATGACAAACCCTTGGAAATTGTTGGTAAGGGTGAGGTCACAGTGACGACGGCACAGGGAATGTAGTTGAAATTGCATGATGTGAGACATGTTCCGGGGTTGAGGAAGAATGTGATCTCAATAGGTAAAATTGATAGTGATGGTTACACCACGGTGTTTGGTGGTGGTGTATGGAAAATCACCAAGGGGAATCTAGTGGTGGCTCGTGGTAAGAAGTCGGGGACTCTGTATACCACAAAAATTAAAAAGGACTTGTTTGTTGCGGTCAAGACCATAGAGGATGTTCACTAATGGCATAGGCGACTAGGGCATATGAGTGAGAAGGGAATGAGAATCATGGCATCCAAGGAGAAGCTACCAATCTCCAATCTCCAATCTCGAAGACGGTTGAATTGGGTCTTTGCGAAGACTGTGTGCTTGGGAAGCAGAAAAGGATGAGTTTTTTCAGGATGGGTAGAGAACCAAAGGCAGATAAGTTGAAGCTTGTGCATACTGATGTATGGGGACCGACTCCCATACATTCGCTTGGAGGGTCGAGATATTATGCTACCTTCATAGATGATTCCACTCGAAAGGTATGGGTCTATTTTCTGAAAAATAAGCCAGACGTGTTTAATACCTTTAGAAAGTGGAAGGCAGAAGTCGAGAATGAAACGGGGTTGAGATTGAAGTGTCTAGGGTCTGATAATGGCGGGGAGTATGATAGCCAAGAGTTCAAAGACTATTGTGCAGAGAATGGGATCAAGATAATCAAGACCATTCCGGGGACTCCGCAGCAGAATGGGATTGCAGAGCGGATGAATAGACCTAGGAGCATGAGGCTTTAATTCGGGTTGCCAAAGATGTTTTGGGCTGATGCAGTGAGCACGGCGGCTTACCTCATCAACCGAGGACTTTAGTACCGTTGGACGTCAAAATACTGGAGGAGGTTTGGTCTGGAAAGGAGGTAAATTTATCGCATTTAAAAATATTCCATTGTTTATCTTATGTCTTGCGAAGTTCTGATGACAGAGATAAGTTGGATCCTAAGGCACAGAAGTGCATCTTTATTGGCTATGGAGGAGAGAGTTTTGGGTATAGATTCTGAGATTACCAAAACAACAAAATTATAAGGCATAAAGATGTCACGTTCAACGAAAAGGTGCGTTACAAGGATAGACTTGGAGCAGAGACTAAGGAAAATGAGAAACCAAAGGCGATATTGGAAGAGATCACTCTAGACGAGGTTGATGGGAATAACACTGAGAAAAGGAGCGAGGATGATTCAGAGACTCCACCACCAACCTTGAGAAGATCGAGTAGAACTCCTAAACCAAACATGAGGTACTCCCCTTCTTTACACTATTTACTTTTGACAGATTCGGGTGACCCCAAGTTGTACAAAGAGGCGATGAGTGTGGGAGATTCTCTCAAGTGGGAGCTAGCCATGAAGGATGAAATGAGCTCGCTTGAGATAAATAGAACTTGGAGGTTGACTGAGTTACCGGAGGGGAAACGGGCTTTGTAGAACAAGTGGGTATTGTGATACCCCTATTTTCGAGCCTTGTGGTCCCTTTCATATTATTCGAACGCTCAAGCAGATATCAATACATGGGAGTTGTAACACTCTCTATTCTCAGCTCCTTATTCCGTAGAGACGAAGGTAAGAATTATAATTACCGTTAATTAAATTTTTGTAATTTCTTCCATTTTTATGTTTCGGGCTCCACACAATATTTTACTCTTTCGCCATATAACGAATCTTACGCTCGAACTATATGTTAAATAGGCTAGTAGTTTTTACACATCTTTGTTGAATAGTTGATGCATCATATCATTTTATGTATAATTTCACCTTCATCATTATATGTTGTGAATATTTTAACATATCCATATCTACATATATAAATATAAACACATGTAAACACACGCATACCTATATATATACATATATATATATATATATATATATATATCCTCCCATGCACAAATAATGAGAAGGAGACCAATAGGTGGCAAACTAATAAAATTCCAGCATGCTTGCTTTCAAACGTGCCACATTGTAGTTAGGCAAAGAGCATTCAACCATTCCTTGTAGTTAGGCAAAGAGCATTCAGCTATTTATACACTCCCTTCATCACCTTGATTCTGGAAATTCCCCTCAAAAGAACAGCTCTTTAGTTCTCTCAAAAGACAAGAAGTTGAGTAAAGAAATTCAGCAATTCCCGTGTAGAAATCCCAGCCCTGTCAGTTTTGTTCTTCTCAAGCTTTGAGGTAGCAAATGACCTCCGAATTCAGACTTCTTTAGCTCAAATTAATCCTAAGAGGACGAGGAAGAAATCTATAAAGTCATATTTTGCAAATTGACTCTTTAAAGTTCCATAAACCACCACCGAATCACTACTACAGGTGCTGTATTTGCAATACCTGAAACTTCACCTCATGTTCTTGTAGTCAGAGACCATGGTTCCGGTTGTTTGATCATGCATGCAATCCCACCATTGGAAATCTCTTTCCGTCTAGATGATGTCACTGGTGAGTTTTTCTGGTTTTGGTTAAGGAAATAAGCAAGAATTGTCAATCAAATAATCACTGGCACTGCATCATTTTCAGCCCAGAATCTGTCTCCCATTTTGTTTTCCCCTGAAATGTTGCTTATGATGGTTCAATTACTTATCCAAGACCACCTGTAGAATCCTTGTTAAGTGTAGATAAGTTTACTTGAGTATTTTGCTGAAGAACTCTTGGTTAAATGTCCAGAAATCACCATGGAAATATCATTGCCAGTAACAAGCCTCCAATTTCAGAAATGTTCATTCGATTGTGTTGCCCATAAAACATCATTACCCTATTTTGATTGTACATGCAATACCACCAATAGAAATCTTATTGAGTCTAGATGCTTGTAAAGCTAAGTTTCTCTGAAATTCAGTTTATAGACAGTCAAGAAACAGTACCTCAAGATCACCACCAGTGCCCTGTTTCGATTTCCAGAAACGGCCACCCACATTGACCAAATATGGAATTACCCATGTCCGATTGCACATGAAAGACTACCATTGGAAAGCCATGTGAGTGTAGATAATTATAGGCAGAGGATTTGACAAATTCGAGGCTGAAATGGGTTTGGAAATTGGAGTTGTCTACAAGATGGCAAGATGTGCGTGATATTGGCAGTTTTGGGAGATCAACCTTAAAGGCCCGATTCACCCTTTTCTCTAGTGGAATTGAGATGAAACTTATATGGTGATAAAGATGATATTGTTATGAATCTGTGGATATGAGTTTCATGTTGGTATAATGGTAAATGGATGGACAAAGAATGGTAATGATGAGGACGACGGATGCGCACAGTGTCGTTATCTCTTGCCTTTGTGTTCGTGGCTTAGAAGTAAAGTGTGACAGAAATTTTATGGTATATTGCTAGATGAATAAGCGTTGGGTAAGATATATTTCCTTGACTATTGATTATTCGATATTAACCTTATCGTATTTGGTTATTATCAATCGAGTTGATATTATGATCATATAGATGAGTGCAGTTACTTGGAATAGGAATTGCACGTACGAGATAGGTGGAGCATCACTCGAGTTCTCGACTTAAGCTTGGTATTCGATTGGACGAGGTGAGTTGCCTCTCAAAATTATAGTTATATGTCTTTCAAAACTGGAAGGAATACGTCATATATATATATATATGTACTTTCAACATGCTTTGAATACTTGACATGAAAATGGGTTTCAACACTTTCGAATCAAATTCAGAACTCATTTTATATTCACCAATTCTTGGCACCAACTATTACCTGCATGAATGTTTTCAAACACGTATCTTGCAAAAGTAATTTTCAGGCATGTTTTGTGAAAATGAATTCGAGGAAAACATTCTTTTAAGAAAATTCTGAAAAACTATTTGTCGATTAAATATTTCATCGTGGGCTAAAATGCTTCATTGCATCATTCGTGACATACGTGATTGCATACTTATTTCAGATGCATAATTTATACAAGAATGATTTCGAAATAAACATCGGTTTTATGATTTTTGTGAAATTACTCCATCATTGGTCTTGTATCGTGATCATTTGTCGTGATGGTGTTCTTGTGACGTGTTGCATCTGACGTGGTTGTGTTGGGACCAAGGTCGGGCGATGGATATGGCAGGGTTCGGCCGGTCAAGCATGGGCTTGCGGTCTTAAACAGTTCCCGCTATTCATGTCCAGATCCATGCACCTAGGACGGAGTGCTCTGAGGGTGCATGGGTCATTTATCGTGTGGCATACTCCGGATATGACCAAATCGGGCATCGCGAGCCTGCGTGGGGAGGTATAAGGTGATTGCTTTTAAGCCGCGTGTTCAGGGGCGATAAGGAAGAAGCAGCGGGACCCAAAGTGCTATGGCTAAATCATCGGACGCGATGGTATTTCTAACATGGCCCCCTACTGCTTAAGTGTGACGTGTACATGTTACTTAAACATGTCTTGTACGTGATACTTGCATTGAACTACATGCTTTTTTTTAAAATGCATGTTTTGAAACTTAAATATCATGCCACCAATTGTTCCAGCTTTATCATAAACGTAATTTTTTCCAAGCATGTTTTCAATAATATTTGACAAAACCTCATCGTGCATATACTAAGACCTTTGTCTCATACTAGCTATTGCTTAATTGTTACTATGATCACAAATTGCTTTTCTTATTTAGGATTTCAATGATCCTTTGAAAATCAACAAAAACTATTATTAGCTTTCCCTCACTAATTTATCATTTGGGTCTAAAAACTATTTTAAGCAACTTGCACACAAGCACTGGCACTCACTAAGCCTTTGCTTACGTATTTTGTTTCATTCCTTCCTTCCAGCTGTAGGTGAGTTGAGCAGTGAGACTAGTTTGGAGGATAACAGGAATAGACATGGACGATCCAAGAGGTAAAAACTGGTAGTTTTATTCAAGGATATTAAGTTACTTCGTGATGAGGATGATAGTTTCAGGAGTAGGACCCTAAGATAGATTGGTAAAATTGGGTCCATGTTTTGAATTGGAACTACAGCTACGATAGACTCATGTATTCAAGTTGGGTCTTTTATGACCAAATTTTGGGGCGTGACAGGTATTCTGAGTTAAGGATGAACCAGATGGTATTAAAAGGTACAAGGCGAGGTTGGTGGTCAAAGGGTTCCAGCAGAAGGAAGGGATTGACTAGACTGAGATTTTTTCTTCGGTTGTCAAGTTAACTACTATTAGGATGGTTCTAAGTGTTGTTGCTGCAGAGGGTTTGCATCTTGAGCAATTAGATGTAAAAATGGCATTCCTTCATGGGGAATTGGAGAAAGATATCTATATGGTTCAACCGGAAGGTTTTCTGGAGAATGGACGAGAAGACCTTGTATGCAAGCTAGGGAAAAGCTTGTATGGACTTAAACAAGTTCTGAGGCAATGGTATAAGAAGTTTGACACTTTCATGGCTAGTAGTGGATATATACTAGGTGTCAAATGGATCGTTGTTGTTATTTCAAGAAGTTTAGGGATTGTTACATAATATTGCTACTGTATGTGGATGATATGTTAGTGGTTGGATCTAACATGAGAGAAATTGATAAGTTGAAGATGCAACTATCCACGGAATTTGAGATGAAGGACTTGGGAGCTGCAAATACAATCCTTGGGATGCGGATCATTCGAGATAGGTCGAGTGGGAGTCTCAAGTTGACTCAAGAGAAGTACATTGAAAAGGTACTTGCTAGATTTGCAATCTCAAATGCAAAGTCTAGAAGTACCCCTTTGGGAAGTCATTTCAAGTTGAGCAAGGAACAATCACCTAAGACTGGGAGGAGCGAGGTCAAATGGCAAAGGTGTGTACAAGACCGAATATAGCCCATGCAATGGAAGTTGTGAGTCGGTATATGGCTAATCCGAGGTTGAAGCATTGGGAAGCGGTAAAGTGGCTATTGAGGTATTTGAGGGGTACATCGAGTATGTGCTTGTGTTTTTCGAGCAGTAGTGTGACTTTAGAGGGCTTCGTGGATGTGGATTTAGGTGGTGATCAAGATGGTCGGAAGAGTACATCGGGGTACATTTACACTTTGGGTGGCACGGAAATAAGTTGGACTTCTAGGCTACAAAAGTGTGTAACACTCTCCACAACCGAGGCTAAGTACATTGCTGTTTCAGAAGCGAGTAAAGAAATGGTTTGGTTGAAGAACTTTCTCAGGGAGATTGATGAGGAGCAACAGGATTGTGCACTTTATAGTGATAGTCAAAGTGCCATTTGTTTGGCAAAGAATACGGTGTTTCACTCAAGGACGAAGCATATTCAATTGAAGTATCATCATATCCGAGAGATGATAGATGATGGGACTTTGGAGTTGAAGAAGGTGCTTGGTGCAAAGAATCCGATTGATATGTTAACTAAGGGAGTTACCACCGAGAAACTGAGGTTTTGCATGGCCTCAGTTGACCTCGAACTTATGTGATGAGGAGGCCGACTTATGCTAGAAAGAAAGTGCTTTCATTTGGAGGATGAAGAGTCGTGGAGTTTGATGAAGAGTTTGTGTTTCTACTTTGAGTTTGGTCTCCAAGTGGGAGATTGATGGGTTTGAGTTGGAGACAAATCAAAGTGTCAAAGGAAGAAAAAAATGAGTTGGAACGGCGCCTAGGCGCAGCCAGAAGCACGCCTAGGCGGGCACGCAGGAGGCAGCCGAGACAGCGCAGATTGGTTACGGCATGCGGCGCCCAGGCGCCTAGGCGTGCCTGGGTCGGTGCCTGGGCGCGGATCCGTCGGCTGGAGCGAGAATTGACGCGATTTTTCCTCTTTTGACAGTTTTTTGAGTTACCTATTGTGATTAGGTCTTTGTATCTTTGCCTCCAAGTTTAGGATACATAAGTAGATGAAATTCTCTTCATTGTAATTGTATCTCCCTCTCAAGAATAATAAAAAATCTTTCTAGCATAGGTCCGTGGATGTAGACAATTTGCCGAACCACGTAAAATCGCTGTCTCCTTTTTCTTGCTTTTCTTTACTTTTAAGTTATTTTATGCCTATTGATTCCTAACAGAAACACGTGAGGGGTAGTTAACTAACAGAGGCTGTGTCTCACGGGGGTAAACTTCGTCCAAAAATAGACGGACAAGACTAAAAGTGTCACATTTGACTCGAACGAAACCAAAAGTGTCAAAACAATTCTTATGAGACTAAACGTGATTTGACCGAACTCCAATAGGACCAAAAGTGAAATTTTTCTGAGCATTGTCTGGCCAAATCTTTTCCCAACTCCTATTGGCATATTCTTCTAACCTTTCAAAAAAGTATCAATTTTGGACGAACTCTCTTTTTCTTATAGACAATAGCCTCAACTCGAGGGATAAGCATTCCCACATATCGTGCCAAATGAGTCGGGTGGGTATGATGGTCGAGCTTGTCCACTGAATTAATGGGTCCGTTCAATCTCTAGCTCTTGGTCCAACTTAGGAACGACCTCAAACCCATTTGATACTAGTGGAACATATCGCCTAAGCTGAGTTGAATGTTTATTGGGCTTAAGAGTTAAGAAGGGTTTGTCCCAACTTTTCCTACACACAAATCCTAAGTACTGCAACCTAAGGAAACACTATAGCCTGTCGCAGTGTATTAGGTCGGATCTCAACACTCCATACATGCTTTCCAACACTCCTTTGGCGAGGTTCTCAACTTTAACATCGGTCTTCTTGCGATCTGCCATCATGTTTCATATGAGAGTGAGCTAATAAGTAATTTTGTCTTTTATGTACTTAATTATATGGCTTGGGCTGCTCGAGCCTAGTATATTCGTTTCTTAGGCTAAGATAAATCTAGGTTGTTATGTTCTTGTGGGGCTAGATATTAATTTTAGCTCAGTCCATGGACATAGTAATGGCTCGATGATGAGCCTGAGAGGACTCGGCTTAGAGGCGTAGATACTATTTTTGGGGATTTAATTAACGAGTTTGGCCCAATCTGAAATGGGCTGATATAAATTTGAGTAATATAAAGGTCACACATATTTAGGGCATGCATTAAGGTATGTTATTTGCTTAAGTATGAAAAATCTTGTCAATTATTTGTTTTTGAGGTTCTTGTTCATAGTATCTTGTCGTGTGTCTAAAGGCAAATTAAAATTATTGAGTGATGTCCGATCAAACATTGAATAAAAATATAACCATCTATAAGCATTAATAAAAGAATTGATGTGCAGGCATGTGATTGATAACTCAATATCCAGAGGCATTTTGTAGTTTGGAGGCAATTCTTGCATCCAACAGGCCACATGCTTGTGGATTTTGGGCATGACGAAATAGTCATGAAGGGAGACCCAACATACATGCTCCCGTAGCAAAATACTTCACACATGTTCCTCTTTTACGAAAAGGATTAACTCAAATTGCTAAAAAGATTTATTGTACTTGTTGAACTTCTAGATCAATCCAAGTTCTTCTACAATCTACGTGTCATATAACAGCCACCCTCTATCGGACACACACCGGCCCGTCCTTGTTGAGTTCCTCTCACAGTACATGACCACCTCTAGTACACATTAGGCGACGCCTTTCATGTTTTATTTAGCACCCCCGGTCAGTTCTAATGTTATTTTGTCATGTCTCGAGCTGATGAAATGAGGCCGCAAAAGCACAACTTAGCTGAATGAGCTGCTCTGATGGTAAGTATTTTGCGGTCGTCTGCGCTTCGCAAAGATGATTAATATAAGTTGTTAGATAAATTAATTTCACCCAGCAGGAAATCTATTAAAATTCTATCTCACATTCAATATGGATAAACAATAACAAATGCGGAACTCTACGATTTGATGCTTCCATAGACTTTTTGTTCAATGACAAAGAACTATTACCTAATTAAAGTCAAAGACTCAAAAGTAACAAAGGAAGTTGGAGAACCCTTTTTTTTTTCTTTTTTGCTTTTTTGACGAAACCTAAATCAACAACTAGTAGTCATGGTCTTAAATTTCGGTCGAAATCTCAGAATTTCGGATTTTCTAGGGTCCCGAAGCGAAATTTCACTTTCGATCCAATTTTGCGGAATATACGTCGATATTTCGATCGAAACATGTAAATTCCTGAAACTTCCATCGGAACTCGAAATTTCTCAAAATTTATAATTAAGATTAAATTATTTTGCAGAATATCTACCGAAATTTCAGCTTCCCAAAACTTTCATCGAAACCCCCAAATTTCTCAAAATTAAAGATAATATTAAATTATTTATATTTGATTTAAATATTTATGTTTAATTATAACATGTAAAAATTAATTTCAGATATTTTTTTTCATTCTTTGGGACCACAATTATAGAATATGAAAAGTTAATGTGAGACCGAGTATAACGATTTTAATCCTAAAAATTAAATAAGATTTCGTATAATATATTTTATGAAAATTGTGTGTTTTGCTTTAGTGAACTTTTAAAGCTATTTATTAATTACTTTACTTTCAAATCCTACTAATTTTAATTTTTTTCCACATATTTTATTCATACTAATTAACAAAGCTCACTATATATACATTATACACACAATTTTCTTATTGTAAAAATTATATAATAATGCAAATTAAAGATACCCAAAGTTTAATTAACATTTTCAATTATTTCTACAAATTTTTGTTGGAAATCTAGTTAAGATAAAGTGTGTTTTTGACACATTTTATATAGAAATTCGAAAATGTTAAGTCACTTGGATGTATAATATTATGACATATTAAGAAACTATGTTCCGAGTAGATATTGATAACATTTTGAATTTCTCAATTTAATGTCGGATGAATGAGAAATCAATGGTTAAAGATAGGCATTTGAATTGTGGAAATGTGGATATCCCACATTGGTTCAATAACTTAATATAAGTGAGCTTATATGTTAAAAGGTGGAAAATAAGGTTTGGCCCTTGTGTCATCCACTTTGGGCCTTTGCGTGAAAGGGGGAGGAGTTATGCAATTGGGTTTAGGCACAATTTCGTAGCTCTTCACTCTAGCGGTCTGGTTGACCGGCCCGGGCCAGGGACTTGGTCTTTGACTTAGTTCGCGGGCCATGGGTCATGGGTCGGTCCACCCGCATTTTTTTTTTGGATAAAAGTTTATTAAATTAATTATTTAAATAATTAATTTCATTAATACTTTCACATTAAGTTTGAACCATTAGATTTCAATTTAATCAAACATCTGCGATGGTGACTCAAAACCTTTCGATCGATGGCCACGATCGAGCGGGTGCAATACACCAGTAGCCCACGTATGGACCAGCTGACCGAACGGGTGCGTTGTGCACCCGTTGCACAGAAACAGTGCCTGCTTAGATTGAAAAGGCGTCTTTTCACCTTGCTGGGGTTGTTTTGTAAATTCCAAAAAGATGCAACTTTTCGGCACCCAACCTTTGGAAGTCTATAAATACGACCCTCCTATTTTTAGATTTTGCACACAAAAGTATTGACTTTCTATCTCTTTCTCTCTTCTCTCTTTTAAGTACTAATTTAGAGTACATAAAAGAATTCTTCATTCAAAAATCGAAAATTCTAGCAGAAGCTTAGTCGCTAGGCTTAGAATTTGGAGTGGTCCTATTTCTAAGACGATAGTCATTGTATCTAGCGACACAAATGCAGTATCCCTTCACCACCAAAAGCAGGGCGTTATTGTGTTAAGAAAATCGGATAACCCGTGCCTCGACTATACCAATTTCCATAACAAGTGCTACTACATTTTAGACAACAATCTTAACACAATAGATGTGTTGTTGAAAAAAAATGTCTTCTACCAGATCAATTACACCACCACCAAATGATACGCCGCCGCCGCCGCCTGTTGTTGCCCCCCTGTGGCAGCAACCATACCCCATGTTCCAGCTCACAAGAAGAAATCCGGAAAGTTCAGTGTAGTTGATTTCAAATGGTGGTAACAGAAAATGTTGTTCTACCTAACCACACTGAACTTGGCTAGGTTTCTAACCGAGAGTGCTCCTTCGGTACCCGAGGATGAAATTAATGGTCAACTTAGGGGTGCCTACGATGCATGGAATCATTGTGACTTTCTGTGTAGGAACTACATTTTGAATGGGCTTGATGACACACTTTATAGTGTGTACAGTGCTTGCCGGACTGCAAGGGCCTTATGGGAGTCTTTGGACAAAAAGTACTGGACTAAAGATGCGAGCTTGAAGAAGTTTATAGTTGGGAAGTTCTTGGACTTCAAGATGGTCGATTCTAAGACAGTGATTAGCCAAGTCCAAGAGCTACAAATAATCTTGCACAAAATTTATGCCGAGGACATGATGTTGAGCGAGTATTTCCAAGTGGCGGCTATTATTGAAAAGCTACCACCGGGTTGGAGGGACTTCAAGAATAAACGTAAAGAGATGAGGCTTGAAGACTTGATCGTGCCGCTGAGGATTGAAGAGGACAACCAAGTCGTCAACTCCTGTCATGGTCAACTTGACTGAGTCTTGTGCTAACAAAAAGAGGAAGCATTTGGGCAAGTCAAAGGGAAAGGGAAATATGAGCAAGTTCACCAGGAATTTCCACAACTGTGGGAAACTAAACGACATAGCTAGAGACTGTACGGAGCCAAGAAGAGAGATTCGAACCAAGAGAGAGTTCAAAGTCAAGCTCACCTAGCTGAAATGAAGGACAAAAGTGTCCCTGTTGATCTATCTAAGATTGACCTAAGTGTTGTTGTGTTCGAGTGCAACATCGTTGATAACCTAAAAGAATGGTTTGTCAAGACTGGAGCTACTCGACACATTTGCTCCGACAAGGAGATGTTCTCGAGGTATCTTTCAATCAGTGGACAAAAGCTTTTCATGGGAAACTCTGCCACCTCACCGGTAGTTGGGCCTGGAAGAGTGGTCCGAAAGATGACCTCAGGAAAAAATTTAACTTTGGTTGATGTGTTGCATGTGCCGGATAATCGCAAGAATCTTACGGGCTGCACTAGTTAAGGCAGGGTTTAAGTTATCTTGTGAGGCTAATAGAGTAGCGCTCACTAAAAGTGGGCATTTTGTAGGAAAAGGTTACCTTGATAAGGGCCTTTTCAAAATGAATGTAATGACGTTCATTCGTGACCTTGGAAAGTATGAATATGAAAAGAACAATTCTTCTTACTTGCTTGAGTATTCAAATTTGTGGCATGTTAGACTAGGACATGTTAATTTCAATACTATAAAAAGACTTGTTAAGTTGATTTTATTACCATCTTTTCAAATGAATGATCAACATAAATGCGAAATTTGTGCTGAAGCAAAGCTAGTCAAAACGCTGTTCCATACTATTGATAAAAGGAACATTGCACCTCTAGAACTTATTCATAGTGATATTTGTGACTTAAAGTTTGTGCAAACTAGAGGTGGAAAAAAGTACTTTATTACATTCATTGATGATTACACAAGATATTTCTATGTCTACTTACTTAAAAGTAAAGATGAAGCATTAGAAGCCTTCACTCATTATAAAAGTGAAGTTGAAAATCAATTAGACAAACGGATAAAAGTTATCCGAAGTGATAGAGGTAGCGAATATGGCACACCGTTTGAGGAATTATGTTCTAGTCATGGAATAATTCATCAAACCACGACATCATACTCACCTCAATCTAATGGAGTTTCTGAACGTAAAAATCGTACTCCCAAGGAGGTGATGAATACGTTGCTAATCAACTCGGGTTTACCTCAGAATATGTGGGGGGAAGCAATTCTCTCGGCTGACTATATTCTAGACAAAATTCCAAATAGAAATAGGAGTGAAACTCCGTACGAGATATGGAAAGGTAATAAACCTTCATACCAATACCTTAAAGTGTGGGGGTGTTTGGCAAAGATAGAAGTACATAAACCTAAACAAGTGAAAATAGGGCCTAAAACTATTGATGGCATATTTATTGGATATGAACTTAATAGTAGTGCCTATAGATTCCTCGTACATAAGTCAGATATTTCAGATATCCACGAATGTATGATCATGGAATCAAGAAATGCTATCTTTTTCGAAGGCATTTTTCCATGTAAGGAAGCAAACGAGGCGAGCTCTTCCAAAAGACCTCGTGAAACTACGAGTGACAACAATCAAATTGAGGAAGAAACACGTAGTAGTAAAAGGACAAAGTTTGTAAAATCATTTGGTCCTGATTTTCTGACCTAGATGGCGAAAAACGAACCAAGAACTATTAAAGAACCTTTATCAAGCCCAGACGCACCGCTCTAGAAAGAAGCTATTAATAGTGAAATTCAGTCAATTATGCAGAATCACACCTGGGAGATAGTAGATCTTCCAAAAGGTAGTAAAAACCATTGGGTTGTAAGTGGATTCTGAAGCGTAAATATAAAGCTGATGGAAGTATCGATAAATATAAGGCTCGTTTGGTAGCCAAAGGATACCGACAAACTGAAGGTCTTGATTATTTTGATAGTTACTCTCCTGTGTCAAGAATAACTTCCATAAGAGTATTCATTGCGATTATTGCTCTGCACAACCTTGAGATACATCAAATGGATGTTAAAACCGCGTTACTAAGGAGAGTTAGACGAAGAAGTCTATATGGAACAACTCAAGGGGTACATTGTCCCTGGGCAAGAAAAGAAAGTGTGTAAGTTCGTTAAGTCGTTGTATGGACTTAAACAAGTGCCTAAATAAGGGCATGGAAAATTTGATAACACAATGTTATCAAATGATTTCAAGATCAACGAATGCGACAAATGTGTCTACATAAAACGCACACAAAATGAATATGTCATTGTGAGCCTTTATGTAGATGACATGTTAATAATGAGAAGTAATCATGAGATAATCATGAATACTAAAGGCATGTTGAAAAGACACTTCGACATGAAGGATATGGGAAAAGTTGAAGTTATATTAGGGATCAAAATCTCTAAGTCTGATGAGGGAATTGTCTTATCGCAGTCTCACTATATAGAGTCTTTACTTAGAAAGTTTAATGTTTATGACAAAGACCCTATAAGGACACCTGTAGATCCTAATTTAACGTTAGAAAAGAATTATGGAGAGCCTATATCACAACTTGAATATTCGCAGATTATTGGCAGTTTGATGTATATTGCAAACTGCACACGTTCGGATATTGCTTACTCTCTTAGTAAGTTGAGTAGATATACAAGTAATCCTATTCAAGACCATTGGAAGGCATTGACTCGAGTTCTTAGATATCTAAGATACACTTTAAATTATGGATTACATTATACGAGATATCCTACTATATTAGAAGGATACAGTGATGCAAATTGGATATCTGACACAAATGACTCCAAATCTACTAGTGGTTATGTCTTTACCATGGGTGGAGGAGTTGTGTCATGGAAGTCTTCTAAGCATACGTGCATAGCCCGATCAACAATGGAATCGGAGTTTATAGCTTTAGATAATGTTGGAGAAGAAGCTGAATGGCTTCGAAATTTCTTAGAAAGACATTCCGTGTTGGACAAAATTTGTGCCTCCAATTTTGATACATTGTGATAGTCAATCGGCAATTGGAAGGGCGCAAAGTAGTATGTACAATGGTAAGTCAAGACATATACGTCGACGGCATGATACCATTAAACAACTAATCTCCAGTGGCGTAACTTCCATAGACTATGTAAAGTCAAAGGAAACTATTTCGGATCCGTTAACAAAAGGTTTGGCAAGAGATCTAGTTGAAAGTCTACGAAGGGAATGGGCTTAAAGCCTACATGTGAAGAATGGACAGAGCGGAAACCCAACCTTGCTGATTGGAGATCCTAAGATCTTGGTTCAATGGGAGAACAAAGTTATGAAAGTTCATTTGCACTAGGAGTCTTAAAAACTCCTCCCCGTACCTAGTTGTATAAGTGCAACCTGCAGAGCGTAGCTGAGGCTATGTTATGAAACTTTTAATGATTCTTATACTGTCAATGTGTGTGACGTAATAAAGTGGAGTACGGCAGGGTACTCTTTATAGGAGATCACCTATGTAAGTAAGTGAGGGGAGCTTCAATATAGTAAACACTTATGAATCCAAGATGGTGTTCCACGGCCAAAATGAACCCGATTGAGAACAAGAACTGTAGAAAAACTATTGTGTGAATATCATTGTCTAGGTTCACACAAATGTCTGACCAATTCAAGACATCACGTTCATTGGGTAGCCAAGTGAATCCGATGATATCTTACTAAGAAAGATTCAAAGTCACAAGCTATCTCTTCTAATGCAATAGTTTTTCGCCTAAACTCTCGTAGTATCTGCATGTGTATTAATTTTCATTCATGTGGGGGATTGTTGGAATTCTAGTTAAAATAAAGTGTGTTTTTGACACATTTTATATGGAAATTCGAAAATGCTAAGTCACTTGGAAGTATAATATTATGACATATTAAGAAACTATGTTCTGAGTAGATATTGATAACATTTTGAATTTCTCAATTCCGATTTCGGATGAATGAGAAATCAATGGTTACAGATTGGCATTTGAATTGTAAAAATGTGGATATCCCACATTGGTTCAATAATTTAATATAAGTGAGCTTATTTGTTGGAAGGTTGAAAATAAGGTATGGCCCTTGGGTTATCCACTTTGGGCCTTTGTGTAAAAGGGAGAGGAGCTATGCAATTGGGCTTAGGCACAAGAACGGTGGACCGGACTGGACCCGACCTCGAACCTCGGACCACGAATGCGGATTGGGATAGGGACTGGGACCGGGCTCGGGCCTGGGCCTTGGCCATGGACATGGACATGGACTTAGTCTTGGTTTTGGTCTTTAGCTTAGGCTTGGGTCGCGAGTCAAGGGTCATGGGTCGGTCCACCCGTATTTATCTTTTTGGATAAAAATTTATTAAACTATTTATTTAATTAATTAATTTGATTAATGTTTTCACTAGGGGTGTACATAAACCTGCCCGACCCCCTCAAATCGACCCGATCCACCCAAAAATCGTCGGTTTGAAATTATTAAATAATGGTGGTAGGTTAAAAAAAATTGCAACCCGCTACTTTCGGGTCGGGTGGTGGGTTTAATAATTGTAACCCGCCACCCGACCGCTAATTGTGTATGTCATAAGTATAATATATATATATATATAAAGAGAGAGAGAGAGAGAGGGAGGGAGAGAGAGAGAGAGAGAGAGAATTAAAGATTAACCCTAAACTCTTAAAATTATATAGCATATATATAAACTCTAATAAGTGTGGTTTTATTCATATTAATGTAAAACACTTTATTTTTAATTTGAGTAAATAAATTATTTCTTTTGAACATATGTTTTTACTTGATTTGAACGAAGTTGTAGATGTATATTTTGATGATAAACTTATAAGATAATTTTATTTTATTAATATTTTAAAGTTTACAATTCATAATAAATATAATTTTTATTTAATAACACCACTTATTTTTGTATTTCTCACCAACTCAATTTTTTTTAGTTAAATGTACAACAAATATGTTCTTTCATTTCTTACTTACAAGTTGAAACTAAAAGTAAGTTGTAAGAACTATAACTATAATTTGATAACCCGTCAATCCGCCCGCTAAATACATTAAACCCGACCGACCCGAACCGCTCGGTTTGAAAGGATAATTATGCGGTTTCGGTTTGAGATTTTGTCAACCCGCATATATTGGGTCGGGTTGATTTTTTTCTTTAAAACCGCCCGAACCCGACCGCGTAATCCCCTAATTTTCACATTAAGTTTGAACAGTTAGATTTCAATTTAATCAAACAACTGCGATGGTGAATCACAACCTTTCGATCAATGGTCATGATCGAGCGGGTATAATACGCCAGTAGTCCACGTATGGACCAGCTGATCGAACGAGTGCGTTGTGCACTCATTGCATCGAAACAGTGCCTGCTTGGACTGAAAAGGCTCCTTTTCATCTTGCTGGGGTTGTTTTGTAAAGTCCGAAAAGATGCAACTGTTGGGAATCCTGTTGGCATGCGCAGCGGAATTTAAAATATATTCGGATTCCCAAAAGCTAAGAACAATTTGTGGTTTTTCGTTGATTTTAACATAAAACAAAGAACGCAAAAAAGTTACCTTTTTCGAATTCTATTAATCCTATCGAATCTCGAACGGTCTAAACATCCCGTCTCTAGATCATCACGCAGGAACGGACTTTTGAAAATCTTCATCATCATCTCCCGAGGTGGCTAGGCAGAGACAATATGAATTTTTCTATCTTGTATTTTGGTGGAGGATTTCAGTATTGTGAATTTGACTGAATGAATTGTGAATTAATTAATTTTCTAGTGTTTATGTTGGAGGATTAAATAATCCTCCAACTTAAGCCCATGTACACCCGCATAAAGGGCCCGTTGGACGCCCCATGTGGGCCAAATTGACCCAGTCAATTTAGTCCACTTAATTTAATTATATTTCATTTAATCCAATTAAATATATATACATTAAATTAATATCTCAATTTAAATATTTAATTAACCTAGTTAATTAACTACTTAAATTAAATTATTTAATTTACCATTGTTTAATCCAATAAAATTAGTTTGTCCAATTAATTAATTCGTCCTACCAAAGGACAAATTACCAAAATACCCTCCAAATACAAAACTCGATTTTCGGTCTATTCCTTTATAGCACGACTCTCTAGGTTCGTCTCGATTGACAATGGGAGGATACCAAAGGATGTGGGTAACACCCAGCCTGCATCATGGCCCCACATCGTAGCCCAACCGAGTACGAAATGACTCTGTCATTACAAACCTCTAGATTATGAATATTGTATGAGTATAAGCCGTTCACTAACGTATCCCGATCGAGTGAAAGCCATGGAATGTCAAACTTAGAGGACTCGATGCTATGCTAAGAATCATAGTAACATGAGATTACAGAACTACCTTCTGCGTCAAACACAAGTTAGTTCATGAGCTCTGGCCAAAGACTTTAATCTCATTTACTCATGATCGCATAGGATACTTCTTGTTTACTTTCGAGATAGTGAATTCCTTCTTGCTAATCAGTTAAGACTGCTACGCGCCCATCAAGCCGCACTTCGAGGTTGAGCCTCCCAACGGGTGAATTGGATCTAACTACTCTAATGACAGAATTGACGTCACAAGTACATCTTCAACGTGATTACTCAGGTCAAAGGCTCATGCATTCTATCATAATCAGTAATCCAATTATTGATAGTTAATGAGCAAAAACCCATGTGATTGGATTACTACGAGCCATGTTCGAATGCATTAATCCCATCAATATATCTATGACACAAACTCCCACTATCCCATAGTGTTCGACTGGCACTCCCTATCAGAGCATGTGTTATACAAGTCCACACGAATCTCAGTGCCCAATTGAGATTCTACGACTTGCGAACCATTTAAGTGATCAAGTACCAAACTCTTCCAGTGCCCATCTCCTTAACTACTATAAGGAGTGTGAAGGTTTGCCTTGACACACATGGACTAATTGTTCATTTAAGTCTTATGGATGCCATTAAGATTTATACGAACAATATATTAAATGTCTTTCTATTAGTTAAGGGTTGTGCAATATAAACTAGTGCCCTATTCACTAATTCCTCGTAGGCATCAAGGGCACTTTCCCAACAACAACTTTTCGGACCCCAACCTTTGGAAGTCTATAAATAGGACCCTCCTATTTTTGGATTTTACACACAAAAGTATTAAGTTTATATCTCTTTCTCTCTTCTCTCTTTTAAGTACTAATTTGAGTACATAAAGAATTCTTCATTCATAAATCGAGAGTTCTAGCAGAAGCTTGGTCGTTAGGCTTAGAAATTTGGAGTGGCCCTATTTCTAAAACGATAGTCGTTGTATCTTGGGACAAAAACGCCGTATCCCGTCACCACCAAGAGCAAGGCGTTATTGTGTTAAGGAAATTGGGTAAACCGTGCCTCGACTATATCAATTTCCATAACTAGTGCTACTACATTTTAGACAACAATTTTCTTGATTTCTCCACAATTAAAATCGAAATTATAGAGATCCTCGAAATTTTCGTTGAAATTCCTATAAATTTAATATCCCAAAATTTACAAGATATTTATTACCTTGCTTGTAGTCTGTCTAAAGATGAAAAATAGAAAGATAAAAGTCACAAATTCCCACAATTAGAAATGCATTAAAAAAATAGAATGTAAGGACAAATTGAAACCGTCAAAGGTGGAATCGCCAATACTTTTTAGAATGATATAATATAATATGGCCGTTTTTATTTATATTTTTTGAACAAAAATATAATACGGCCATTGAAGGTGAAAGTCATAAACTCCCAGAGTTAGAAATGCTTTTAAAAAAAAGAATGTATGGACAAATTGAAACCGTCAAAGGTGGAATCTCCGTTACGAAACCCTCCTAACCATTCATGCCTTTACATGGTGCGTCACCTTTTATAAGCCTTTTGAGTGCACTTTGTGTTGCAGTAGGATATTCCAAAAAGCAACAAAGACAAATTACACGTACGTGGCGCGTAGATCTGGCCTTTATGTAAACAAGCATATTCCTGGGAATGTACTTTTATCCTCTTGGATATATACGTGGTTCATGCATTAAACATACATTACAATAAATTAATGTTTCTTTTAATAATTAAATTAATTAATGGATGGTATGAATTGGGGTTTAATTATTGTTTTACTTTTCTTTTTAACAATAGATTTTTCTTGTTTGTCTCGATGTTATAGGTTTATCTTGATGTAAAACGAAAAATTTTATGTGACATGAAAACATTAGAGAATTAGATATATATGTTTAAGTATTAATCTTTTAAATATGGTTGAAAATTAAAGATATTGAGTTTTAGTTTAAGAAATATGGAATTTTCAGATAAACAAATTTGAATTGTCGTACTCAAGTTTATTTAATTAGAATGTTCTAAAAACATTAAACTATAAACTTGATAATTGAGAATACCCCGTGGGGAAACCAAAAAAAAAAAAAATAACTGAGAATTGTTTTTAGTAAACAAAATAAATACTTAGTAATTACTAATGCCTTAAATAAACTGATGTATTTGATTTGATTCATTAAAAAAATAATGATAGAATAGAAAAAGTTGATTTTAAGACATATCAGATGTATAAACAACTAAATATTTGATAATTTACTTGTGAACTTGTAATTATATACTAAATTTTCTTGCTTTTAGATATTAAAGATTAAGGTAACTTTCTGTTATTTTTTGTAGTGACCGAGACTGCACGACTAAAGATTATGTATCTATTATCGATTGCATATTTACATGTATGCATTTGTTAGAAAGGGAAAAATTAAAATAATAAAGAAGCGGAGTGAATCTTCTATCCCATAATAATGTATCACAATGGTGTCACATCATTGTAGGATCGACAAGTGTCTATATTATTAAATTATTATTAGCAGTTTAATTATATTTATAAATAGACACTTGTCGATCCGACAATGTTTTTTCTTTTATGGAAACCCAAACAATAAAAAAAATCACCTCCAACTAAATCACATTAACTTCTCAAAGTGATTCATTATTTATAAGTTAAATCCTACTATTTATAATTGTGAAACAAGCCAAAATCTTAACAAACAAGAAAACAATTTTTAATTGACTAGGAAACAAAAACATAAGTCCAAAAACAAGAAACACGCGTAAAAGGGACTCTTCCTCGGGTCTCGTTGCACTGCGGGGCCAAAATTATGTACAGCAGCGCGACCCAGACAACTTTCCTAGCGATTTGGCGCTAACTCCCTCGAGCTACGGAACCACCTTGCTGCTCCGGCTCGTGTTGGCTCCATCTTGGCTCTATTTTCAACTCTTAATCCTTTTTTATCCAGCTCCACTAAATTTAACAATCTCCCACTTGAAGACCGATCAAAATAACTCGAATTCAACTCATACAAACACCTTCACTTTTCTCAAGTGAATTCCGATCAAGTTGGAACATCCCAAAACTCAATGGAGATCAACTGAGACATCACTCTGCGTTACCAATTCATCTACCTCCAGTGCCTCTTACTCGACGGATCCACTCTTCTTTTCAACCGTGTACAATATTCCCTCTCTCGAACCCCTCGCCACTATTCTATTCTCTTTGGTGATCAGCAAAGATCCACCACTGAATACAGTGGTATATCCTTCTCGGCCCCACTGACCCACAGATACAAGGTTTCTTCTAAGACCCAAAACATGTCTCACATCTTGCAACCAAAGTTGCACTCCCTTAGCACCCTCAATATCAATATCACCCTTACCCATTGTGTTTAGTGCTTCATCACCACCTATATAAACCTTTTGAAACTCACTAGAAGCTTAGTTGGCTAACATTCTCTTCACCGGTGTAGAGTGAAAATTGTCACATCAATGAAAATTTTGGAGCAAAGGATTATTACTACCCATCTAAACACATATCTCACACACAGATAAAAGAAAAATACAAATAACATAGTCAATTCTTACAATATACATCACATATACAGTGATCATTAGATTTTTTTCTAAAAAAAAAGCAACTCATCAATTTTAGTATCATATGCCTAAACTTCAATTTCTTTTTCTTAATTTGCTAAAGAAATCAGTTTTTGAAGATAGAGTGTCCATTGCATTATAGTATTCTAATGAAATTTCCTACATATTAAGTGATTTGTTTAAATGTGTGCATCTTGAAAAGTTATGTAAAAAAGTAATTTGGGAATTACTTTTGATAAGTATTTTAATCAAATTAATCTATTTAGGCAGTAAAATATAAGCAAAGTGGATTCTTTCGTATATTGCGTACTTTCGAGTCAACATAGGTGAACAATTCCACTCCAAACTTTGATATCATTTTATATTAAAAAGTTGTTTCCACTTTTAACTATTGAGTCGACATAGGTAGTACGAATTGTATAATCAGGGTGATACTTTGATTCCTTTTGGGAGTTGGTTATCGGATGATTTTCATATATGTACTCATACATATATAAGAGGTTCATCGTCATATATATATGTGATAGTAAAGATTATTCTGAGAGTCCAACTACCAGGAGCTCCCAAGTATGAGAAAAAAACTATGGTGCACCAATAGTGTTGCTCCCGGTGCTCCATAGCCACACATTCAAGGGGTGAGGGTGGTTTCTTTAAGGGTGGTGGGTGATGAAAACCACCCTTCCACCCATGAATATGTGGTGATGGATGCATCGGGAGCAACACTCCTGGTGCACCATAGTATTTCCCCAAGTATGAGCCATATAATTATGAATACTAAAAAGTTGTTTCCTCTCCCTTCATAAATTAATTGATCCATCTCATTTGCACAGCTTTCTAACAATGAATATCTAATTTGAGTCGTTGTTTGAATGCACAATTATAAGTTACGGTCAGTGGGTTTGATGAGACTTATCTAGTCTAATGAGCTCGTGGGGCTGGGGTTTGATAAATGGTATTAAAATCGCTCGCTAGCTGGATTATCGGGAGCTAAGTGCTGCACAAAGTAAAGTGCTATGCGCATGCAAGCTACCTCTTAAGCCCGTGGAAGCCACAGCTAGAGTCCTGGCGCTTTGTGATGAATTTTGGATAGTGTCACATCACGATGAGGATGCCTCTCCTTGAAGGTGGGGGCTTGATTGTAATGCTCCCACATGGGAAAATGAAAGTAAATTAAACAATTTATATATAGAAGTCCAAGAATTCAAGTGTAATAATGACATTTGTTTTTGGCTGTAGATTAAATTCCAAATCAAGGTTACGTGGGTTCGATGAGACTTCATTATTCAACAGGCTAGTGAACCAGGGGCGTGACAAATGGTATCAGAGTCGTTCGTCAGCCGAAATACCAAGGAGCCAACTGCTACACAGGGCAAAGTTCTATGCGCATGAGACTCATCTCTTAAACCTGTAGTACAAAGTAATACATAGCTGGAGGTACCTCTTGAGCCCGTGGAAATCAACGCTAGAATTTCAACGCCCGGCGATAGGTCCTGAACTAAGTCACATCACGATGAGGACGTAACCTTCTAAGGGGGGGGGAAGGGTGATTGTGAAGCCCCCAATTCGGCGTCCCATTAGGAGAAAGGTGGGACAATTAGCTAGTATATATAGCGGACCAAAAATTCAAGTGTAACAATGAATATCCATTTTGATTGTCTTTGAAGTGCCCAAATTCAGGTTACACACAGTAGGTTCAGAGACACGCATTACGCCCAACAGGATCACGGATCCCGTTGACAAATGAGAAAAATGAAAGATAGTGAATTGGTTTATATATAGAAGCCCAAGAACTCAAGTGTAATAATGTATATCTCATTTTGAATTGTGGTTTAAATGTCTAATTCAGGTTACGCTCAATGGGCTTGACGGGACTTCTCTAGTATAACGAGCTCACGTGTCCAGGGCGTGACAAATGAAATATTAGAGCCGCTTGTCAGCCAAAATACCGGGACTAAGTGCTACATAGGACAAAGTACTGCTCATGTGAGAGCCACATCTTGATGACGTGGGAGCCACAGCTAGAGTCCCAATACTTAGTGACGAGTTTTGGATCGTGTCACGTTGCGACGAGACCATCGCTCCTCAAAGAGAGGTGATTGTAATGCTCCCATATCAATTCATATATAGAAGGCCAAAAATGGAAATTGAACAATTCATATTATAGAAGCCCAAAAACTCAAGTGTTAATGAATATTTATTTTGAGCCGTGATTTAAATTTACAAGTCAAAGTTACGATAAGTGGGTTTGATGAGACTTTTCTGGTCTAATATTTTATACACATATCATTCACATATAAAATGTAATAAGAGATTGCAATAACATTTTCACTATTTGTTTCGAGTTTTAAAACAAACTAGACTAGGGAAGGATTTCAAGTGGTCGATCCAAGCCCCTTGATAATTTATAACTTAGAATTATTTAATAACTCCTGTCTATATATGCTAATGGTGGTTTAAGTCTTGCAAATATTTTCGTTATGCAAAGTTGACAATCAATTAAAGGAGAAATTAAAACTCAAGCAATTAATCAACACTTAACAACTCAAGTAAAAGTATACCTCCATGAATTCTTGGGTGAATTCTTCTTGATACGGGAACAGAGTGCTTGATTACAATGCCGCTAAAGAACTACTTTATGCTACTGACTATATAATCTAGAACTGTACTAAGTTTAATTAAGCCTACGAACTAAATCTAATTAAGCCTACAAATGCTAAAACTATTGAAAGAAAGTAAGAATTTTTTTGCAGAGTTCGCCTGATTGTGTTGTTTCTCTGTTTTCTTGTTTTCGCCTATATACTCCTACCTTTTTTCTGGTTCAGTGCAACTTCCACGTCCTCAGCCTTCTCCGAAACCGCTAGCAACTGCTCCTTTAAATTTCCTTATTTTAGCGCCAGCTTACTAATATGGGATCAACTATTGGGCTTTTGTTATATTTAGCCCATATTCTCTTTGAGTCAAACATTCAGACTTTTGGGTTTCGTTATTTGTGAATCTGTTCGATTTTGTCGGAATCATCCCTTTCTTGGGCCTTATTCGGATATAGGCCCAAATTCAATTTGTTTATTTAGGTGTAAACACGGTTCCAAAAGAGAAAAAAGAATAGCAATAAATGTCTTATTACCAAGGGATAAATGCAAAAAAAACCCTTGTGTTAATACAAAATTGCAAAAAAACACCTGTGCTAACGAAATAGACTAAAAACTACCATATGTTCTTAAAAAGTCTGCAAACAGTGAATTTTTGGGGAAAAAAAAGTGTGTTTTTCACCTTTAAATACATGTAATTTTGTCCGCAGACTTTTAAAGAATACATGATAGTTTTTAGTTTATTTTGTTAACACAAATATTTTTTTACAATTTCGCATTAATACAGTAGTTTTTTTTTTGCATTAATCCCTATTACCAAAAATAGTCTAGTTACCAGCAAATCGACCACAATAATTTTACTCGAGTAAACCCAACAGCACACGCATATACCATTTCTTCCCGGTTTTCAACTTTCATCTCCCCGATATGTCGCTTATAAATAATTGCCATGTGCCAACGCCATTCAACAATCTTTATCTAAAATTCTGAATCCCAAAAGGCCAAAAAGTAAAGATACACTATAGCTACTAGTACCACACCCCTTCATTAATTCTAAAAAATGATAATGAAACTAGAACAAGAAGTAGTAGTCGAAAACGGCGGCGCCGGCGGCAGAGTTACAAAGGTGACGGAGGCGCCGCCGCAGTCGTTTGGCGGCGAGATTTACGCGGCGGAGGATAGTGGTGAAGATGACGATGAGCTGTTCAATCCGCCGCTAAACTTTGCAATGGTTGAGAATGGTATCTACAGGTCTGGTTTTCCAGATTCTGCCAACTTCTCCTTTCTTCAAACCCTCAATCTTCGCTCAATCATGTGTGTAATGTTCATCTCTCTCTCTCTCTCTCTCTCTCTCTCTCTATATATATATATATATATATATATACATATATACATATAGTTAAGGGTTATGGATTTGGATTGTTTGTGTGTAGATATTTGTGTCCAGAGGAGTACCCGGAGGCCAACCTTGAGTTTCTTAAATCAAATGGGATTCAGTTATTTCAGTTTGGTATTGAAGGATGTAAAGTAAGTACACACTCTAATTTTACATTTTTCTCAATTTCTCTCATTTAGGCTGTGTTTGAATCGAAGGATTTTGAGTTATCTTTACATATTATACTCACATTTTTTCAGTTACTTCTCGAGTCACAAGTCCAATTCGTCTAATAAGGAGTTATTTGAAAGTCTCGTCTCAAATCCAAATGCTTTCATCCAAACGCAACCTTAATATTATGTTTATAGCTATGAATTTTTGTTTTCTTGCTTACTGAAATTGTGACACTACTCTTTGTATTACCATCCTAGATTCTCTCATAAAAAATGTACTCTATGGTTCTTTTACTTTTCTATTTTGAACTTCATTTAGTTTTAGTAACGGGGTAAGAGTGTATTTTGATTGCATAATAATCAAGTCTCTAATTTGAAGTGATCATCAACTTTTAGTTAAAAATAAACTATTTCAAAATGTTTGCGATGAATGATACTAATCTATGATCTCTAACTCACAATAATAAGTGTGATTCAAATTGATTCTGGTATTTTTGTAATTAAATAAAATTTATTTGGACATAATTATCCTCAATTACATTTCCATAATCCCAAACTACTCTTACAAGTTTTTGAACCAAAAAACTCGTTGGTTAAAAGAAACATTATTTCTTTTATTTCAGGTGACATCTTGTATTTTTCAGAAATAAGCTGGTTCTTAAACACTTGTTTTGCAAATATTCTCTTTCAATTTTTTCCTACTTCCCGTTGTATTTGCAAACACTAGCCAATTGATTCTTTCCCTTTACAGTCACTCTCTTCATAAGCAGGATTGTTTGCAAACGCACATTTAAGCTAGACCACAAGACCTTTACCCAAGTGGTACCACTTCCCTTCTTCTGAGGTGTGAGTCCCGGGTTTGATTGAGAGCTGTCTCCGGGTAGGATCCCTCACCCCCTTCAAAAAGAATAGGTTGATTGGATAGGTTACGCTTGTTGCCAATTTTGTTACTCAAGGTTCATGGCAAAGTGCAATTAGGGAACTTTAGGCTCGAAATCGTAACGACTACTTTTCTTATTTATCTTTATTGATTCCTTCAAGAACAGATTGAACAGCACAATGAACATAATAATATCAATCAATTTAGAACATGATAAATGAGTAGTAATATGCATCAACATGGAGGGAGGGAAGAGGGGCGTCTGATCCCCTCGATTTTGCACAAACATAAATTTTATATATAAGCTTAATGAAATAATAAATTTGACTCTGGCTTACACTGAACATACGACAAATTTAATTTTTGTCCTTTAAATTGTCTTCCGCTTCCAGACAGAGCAACTCTTAAAACCTACGTAAGTCTTAGCAAGGTAGACATTAATGTACTTAAAGAATCAGATATGATGATAAAATTGGACTTGCTCAAGTGTTGTTCTACTGAATTTTGATGAATGTGTTCTCATCTTTGTTTTCAAAATTTAATTTACAGGAACCTTTCGTGAATATACCTGAGGATAAAATCCGTGAAGCGCTGAAAGTAGCCCTTGGTACGTTTTTTCCTCTTAACTTCACTTTCTTATTTCCCATGAACAATGCATAATCTAACTCGAAATTCAATATAACATAAAATCTAGTTTTAATTAATTTCTTGGATTTTAGATGTGAAGAGTCATCCTCTACTGATCCATTGCAAACGAGGAAAGGTACGTGCTCTATAATTCCTTCTTACTTATGTCATATATCAAGAACCAAATATAAATGGATATTTCTTATCTTTCTTGC